>JADLZN010012143.1:0-68867 GCA_018155175.1 Sinocyclocheilus anophthalmus | reverse complement strand
AGACATGCAGATTTCATATTTAAATATTAGTCTTTTTGTATTTTAATATTCATAGACACTAGTCCATATCACAATTTGACTTGCTTTCTATCTATTCATCCAAAGTTCAATTCTGTGACAATCCGAGTTATACAATAAATTCCATTTTTATGACTGGATTCCATGACTTTGTCCGAGTTTTCCGCATTATGGAAATCATAGGGTCCCAAATATGATAAAGCTCATCAACCAGTCCCTTTGCTTACTGTCACCTGTATTGCAGATTTAGCTTCTGTTTATGCCTAGATATGATACTCTCTCTCTCTCGTCTCTCTCTCTCTCTAATCTATCTATCTATCGCCTATCTCTATCTCTCAAGACATTGGCTTATACCCTCAGATTAGGATCAGATAAAAGTCTGATACTTTAGTCCCAGTGCAACACTCTTTGATTCAAACGTCACTTTAGTGCTTACCTCTGGCTGTCAGTGCCTCGTGACATATTGCATGCAGAGTTCAATAAGTGTTTTCATTTATAATCTGTCTCTACAGCCTTCTCTCATTTCAAACATTTCCCAAATGACAAGAGATGCTCTTCTGACAAACAGGCCCCAAAAGAAAAATATCAAGCATCTGACAGCTCTGCAGCTCCAACACAATAGCTCTTAGGTGAGCTGAGGCAGAGGTGGGTGTATTTTAGGCAATTGTGAAGTCATAATAGAGCCCTACAGTCACATTTGAAGATTGTTTATCTACAGGGCATATCTATAATTAAACAGACTAAAATTAACTGCTTCTTTGAACCTGGAGGTGAAGTGGTGAATAGTAATCTTCATGTGTGGTGTTAAAATTAAGAAGATAAAGGACATAAAGGAAAGCATGTAATCTGCTATACTCTTTGACATTTGTGAACATGTAACGTATATCTGACAATGAGGCCCTGATTTAAAATCTGTGTGTAAAAAAACCGTGATCACTATGTAGCGTCTGGACCACCCAAACACAATATATATTTTGTTAGCTATAATTAACAAATACTCTGTAACACCCCAGAACACGCGCCCTGATTCATGGTAACCCCTGACACCCGAGTCCATTAACAGACCTCGCGGCCTGAAGGGACTTTTCTACTATTAATCATAGGGAACAACCTTTCTTTGAACTAACAGTGTAGCCGTCAGGTCATTGGTAACTATTTTGTCCTCGTGTATTTTTTGTCTTATTGGATATTGTTAGTACTATTTTAGGCCATCTCCTTGTGAGGGAACCCATTTCTATTCCATTCCCTTTTCCTTATGTAATCTTACCCCTTTGTTTATATACTATGATTTGTGGCCTTCTTAGGTCGAAAACAAGCGGGTTATATTATAGTTTTTGGATACATTGCAATATATTATCGGCCTGGCTGGTAGCATCGGTTGAGGTGTAATTTCGATTTAGTGCCCATTTCATTGCAAATTATAACATGCTTTTAGAGACAATAAGAGGCTCTAAAAAACCTGCTCAGCACTTGCCCACCTCCTAAAACATCTGCCGCTGTGGAATTGTCTGCAATCCGTTTCTTACTCTCATTGGACAAGCGCCATCTTAGATGAAGGCGGGGTGGGGGATTCTTCTCCGTTCTTCTAATAATAGATCACTCACCCCCATGCTGACCTGCTAAGATGAAGATGTAAACACGCTTCAGGATACCAAACTTTTGTGCCAGGCTTTCGGCCTTGACTTTTCCATTCCCCAAAGATTCTCTGACTCAAACTGGTTCTTTCTCATTAACCAACTTCAGCAAGATCTTGGGCCCTAAGATTGCATCAGGAATCTCTTTCAAACAGCCGAGACTCGCAAGTATCAAACATAGTCTTATTAATTGATACATTAAGTATCAGTGACAACTTTTTACAAAGGTGTGTTTGAACTAAAAAAACTGATGTTTCCTTCATGTGTATGATCTGCTGAATTGCCAAATGGTTCATAAATTGTCATGCCTTATGTCCTGCTGTACTGAATTTAAAACTTGTAACCCGTTTCCTACATAACCAACTGTATGTTGTGGGGTTGTTTGTATCAATGTGTTGTATGTAGATTCTCAGTTTTATCGCGTGTTTTGTATCGTTGGACTAGTTTAAGCGGCTCGGGTGTTTATGTTACATTAATAACACCCTTGACTTGACTATCACACTTTACCTTTGTGTCTATTGTTTGCTCATTATCCTAATTCTAGTCCCACTCCTCCTTGCAATTTTAGACGCTACACGCTTTGTAATTGTACAGTAGAAGATTTATTTCCCTTACCAGTAAATTAACGTTTCTTATAATTGACAAGACCCGTGACCCTTGAAGAGTTCAACTAATACTCTACCGCTCTCTAATATGATAATTACTAACTAGTATGTTAATTATCTCATATTCCTTGTATTGGTGATCTGCAGTCGGCTTACAGACTAATACGCCCCTCCAAAAAAGTTCTGTATCCAGGTTTCCCCAAATGAATCAGTAATTTAATTGCAATAACCGTTGGCTTTTTCTTCTTTGGTCATTGTGCATGCAGACTTATTTCGTTTCTTCTCTTTCCATACCCTTTTTTTCCTTATAAGGAAACATTGGTTCATGTGGGGCCTATTAACTGGTTTTAACATCATTACAAATTAAACAAAAGTTCCCCAGACACAGTGGAATAACACATGCACAATGGCAAATGTCTGACCATCAATGGCAAATTCACCTGAAAATCAAGATTTTTGTTGACACCTCTTACCTGTGCACAAAACAGTGACAATGGCTCTAACCTGCTATTGACAATGTAGATTCCATTTATTAACAAACAAGGATCTTCTAGCATGGCTGAGCGCAGTTCACTTCCACGACTGGAAACTAATGTGTACCATTCGTTTATACTGATCAACTACTCCTAGAAGGGTCTGAGAATTTCATATGCCTGTTTTGGTGGTTTGTTTTGGCTCGTTTATTGCTTACTAGGCAAGGTGAATATCTGTTGTCGTTAGATTAAGCTCTCTCCGTTTTGGTCTTTGCGGATTCCGGTGTTGTGCACCTTGGGTTAAGTCTATACATTGTAGAATTTTACTACTAAATTGTGCTTTGTGTAAATTGTCTTGCCACTGTAACCCACAAGTTTATATATGAATGCTTGAATGCAAATGCATATTTTTCTGTTTAAAAACAAGGTTATATTATTTTCAGCAAATTACCATTTAAAAAGCTTGGGCTGTTCTCTTATGATTCATAAAGACTACAAAACAATAGAAATAACTTGAGGATGCAGCAAGGATAATTTTCATTAAAAATGTCACCCTAAAGACCTTTATCATGTACAAAATGTCTGTTCAAATAAATTATATTATTTTGAATTTTCTTTTCATCATCACTCCTGTCTACAAAGCACAACTTGTTTTTGTACATTGTACTAATAAGTACCACATCAGCATATTAATCAGCATATTAGAATAATTCCCAATAAGTCACTCTCCCATTTGCTTCTCGCTCGAAAGATGCAACTTTGGCCATCGCACGGACCAAATTTACCATTTACATCTTTGAACACTAAAAACAGTGTAGTAGTAAATTGTACTAATTAGGTTCACAATATTACGCTTTTAGCTATGGTTTTTCATGAAATAAATGCAGCCTTGGTGGACATAAGAGACATCGTTCAAAAACATTAAAAATCTTAAGGATGCCAATCTTTTGAACCGTATGGTAGATCTATTCACACTATAGAAATCATATAAATTGTCATGTTTAGAAAGAGGCCAACATTCTAGCCACAAATGCAAAATCGCCCTTTAAATATGGGTGTATCCAACCTATTAGCACAGCATTTTCCATGGCTATTTGAGCAATAATAATAATAATTATTAAATTAAACTATTAAAGCACACACACAGTTTGTTCGATTGCAAATTAGCATCATTTATTTGGGCTTTTAGTACATCTGGTCTAGCAAGGTTGGCAGTATCAGATTAGTTTTAAAGCAATATTAACTAAAATCTTCAACTTACACAAAGCTGAGTAAGAAAACCTTTGTTTAAATTTGACGTTGATGTCAGTGTACGCATGTTTACATGTTGTGAGCACTTCCTGACCGTACCTGTGGTTCTGTGAGTTTTAGTTTTTCCCTCTCTCATTCGACTGTCACCTTCGTATTCCTCCAAACCAAAGGAAACTATATAATTTGGGAATAAACGCAATTTTTCAGTCAGATAGATGCTAAACCTCTTGCTAACCGCTCTTATCCTCCGTCTCACTCCCACACGCTGTTAAGCCCCTCCGCTGGGAGAAGAGCCTTCCGAACGTCTAACTCCGCATTTTAGCGTGGGTCGCACGTCACCCTGTGTCACACCAGCTGCACATCACACGCTTGGCATAGTCAGAGTGAAGACCAGGGGAGGCATCCTCTCTCTCTCTCCTCCCCCTCTCTCTTCTCTCACGCTGGCAGATCTCATAAACCAAAATGAAGGATATATCAGCAACCTCTTGCTCTAAGTCAATATGTAACGTACATCCATATTACGAGGAGCGCTGAAGGAGGGCTCTCCGTGTGTGCTCACCCTAGGAGGATATTTCATACTGGTTCTACCGTAGCGCTCATCTTTTGCTCTAAGTGGCCGCGCTGTGAAAGGAAAGTCCTTTAAATGCCAGGAATAAACCCAGTAGTTTTATTAGGCATGAGGAACGTTTAATCCACTAAGGCTACAAGCATAATTCTCTGAACCTAACCATTCTCTAGTCTCTGAAGACAATTTATAGTCATTAATGATTTTGGTAGCCTCATCGGTCTTGAATTGCTTGTCCTCATACAGTAATGGCTTAATTGTGCAGAGGTTTGTCTTTGTAACAAAGTCTTGTGCCTGTTGTTCCATGAGGGAAATGGCAGAGCAGCTTGTGGTAGTGAATGTTGCAAATTCGTCCAGCCCACTAAATGTATCTTTCTCTGGCCCTCTGTTGGAAACCAGAAAGTCCTATGTCTCTGCGAAGGAAATCATGCACATAAAAAATATCTGATGTCCTCCCCTTTGCTTTCACCCTTTTGAGTGTTTTCCTAATCAGTATTTTTGTGTCAGACCAAGAAGTTATTTATGAACCACTGGGCTGGAGTGCTCTCTAACATTTAACCAGAGGAAAGTGTCTTGATATGATTCAAAAGCGCAAGTATCCTCACCGAGGGAATTCAATCTATCACAACCATTTCGTATCTATGTAAATGAATTAAGACAATCCATAGAGGGTTAATTAGAGGCACTCTTGTCTATTTGTGAAGTACAATATTAATGCTCTTCCCAACCAGACAGCTTTTTACTGTCAATTTACATCATGAACTCCCCACAGAATCCCTGATAAATCCATTAAGGAAATCCAAGAAGAAAGTATTGATTGAATGAAGATTGAATGACTGCGATCACCATATGAATACCTTCCAATTCACTGAATTAATTAATATTGCTTCCTTTTATAGTTCCCAATTTGATTCAAAGTAGAAAAACGTTTGCACCACAATAATTACATAATTTACATTTATTAATTATCTGATACTTTAAAATAATAATAATAATAACAATAACAATAATAAACAGGAGCATATAATATTAAAAGTTTAGTTTTTTAAGTTTTTATGAAAAACTGCTGAGAATAAATACATGATTTTTCAAAAAAAAATTATTTCAGTTTTATGATATTTCTCAATGAATAACAAAATGTGATTCTAAATAATTAAAACGGCATGTGTTCTTTCAGGTTTCACTGTTTTTCTGAATAATTTAAAAGTTACGCTCTTCAATGAAAAACAAATTCAACTGAATGAACTTTTTGTCAGTAGGCCTATCTGCGTTTTTTTCTGCAAACTTTGTGTTACAACAATATACACAAAGTATTTTAATTATAAATAAAGGCCTGTACAATATCTCAAAATAAGTAAGAGATGCTGTTTTGCAGAAGCAATACGAAAGGAATGAAAATCCTGTCATTTACTCACCCTCATGTCGCTCCAAACTCATATGACTTTTTCATCCGTGAAACAAAAGTATGAGGGATGAGAGGATGGTGATTGTAACTGTCAAGCTCCAAAAGGCACATAAAGTGCCATAACTGTAGTCCATTTGATTCGTGGGCTATATTCCAAGTCGTTCGATTGCTTTGCTTAAAAAAGACAAAAAATTACAGCTATTATGCACACGCACTTTTCAAAAATGTCGCTTATTGAGGACGTGCTAAAATGTATATATATTTAAATAGAATGGAAGATATAGATTGTACTGCAAGGTTACTTGTCTATTGTGCCCAAGAGCATAATTTATTTAAGTCCATATATCTTACTAAAACAAAAACCATATGCTTCCGAACCCCAGGTCGAAGCTGTAGGACCGTACCACTTAGTTGCGAGCTGTATTGCGAATGTGTTGTTTGAACAGGGTTTTACCGGGGAAACACCGAACTCCTGGCTCATCGTCCGTATCTTTACAAGGCACCTCGAGGGCTTGAACTGCACCACCCATCCGCCACTCCAATTCCATAGTAAAACATCAGATAGTCGAAAAATGTGAAATATTGGTGGTGTTTACTCTAAGGTTAGCATTCGTCCTGCTAAACGGAATGTAGGATATGACTAAATACAGGACAAACTAACAAAAACAACTGTGGAGTTCCACGCCGAGGCGGCCATCCGTGGTGCCATCTTGGAGATTAATGTTCAAAATTATACTAATATATGTAGTAACTAAGTAAATATATATATTTCTAGACCTCTGGGATCCCAAACATAAAAAGTCAGCCAGTTTGATCAGTGGCATTTTCCTTATTTCCCAATGATAATGAAAATAAGAAAAGTCTCATAAAACAGCAGTCTTAATATGACACGATGCTTGTTGCACTACAAAGTATCTGTAAATATCCGCATGTAGTGCAATAGTTCAAAATGTCTTTGCCTGGTTCTTTCCTACAGTGCAAAAATGGCAATTTTATGGTCAGAGGATGACGAGTAACAATGTCTCAATTCGTGAGGGGATTACTCTTGCTTTGCTCAGTTTATCATTCTTCCTCTGTCCCATATTGGGGCGAGGACTTGTGAGGATTTGTTAAACTCCGCAGTAGGACAGGACCACTAGATAGAGCCCCACTAAGCATCTTTGGCAAGAAAACTTAAGTAGAAAAGAAAGAAGGAAAGTAGGAAGAAAAAGCGTTGAGCTTGGCTTTGAAGACCAAGCAGAGGGCTTGTCTAATCCGGCAGGCAGATTTAAGCACAAAGAGGAAACTAGCACAGACACAATGGTGAAAAGAGAGAGAATAGAAGAATCTTGTTATATAGGCTTCCACAAAGCATTTCTCTCCATACCTTCTCTCTATGTTCACTTTTTTTTCATCTTTTACACCACACCCTCTAACTTTTGCTCTCGCACTTGCTTTCTTTCTGTCTCATTTCTTTTTATTCTGATAAACTTGCTTGCTTTCAGCTCTCTCCGTATGTCAGGAAGTGAGAATCTTAAGTGCTCCGTGTTCCAAGCATCTACATGTCTCCCAGGCTGAGTGACATTAATGGTCTCTTTCTCTTTTTCCTTCCTTAAAGTGCCGCAATGGTTGGCAAGCAAAGCTGCAGCCCATCTGGAGAATGAGAAAAGGGACATGGGAGGGGGGCATATCAGAGGTAAAAGTGCTGGAGGTTCATATGCCATTCCCTCAGTACTTGGATCTGGGCTTAATGAATCATACTGCCTCTTATAGCGGCATAGCCTCAAATGATGAGTTCTAGCAATGGGAGTTCTCCGAGGCTCCTGCCACATTCCAGCAATCCCGGGGCCCGCCTTAGCGAGGACACAAGTGGCCCCGGCACTGCCTGCAGGAGGATGCCTGGGCTCTAATGCAGCTCAGACCATGAGGATGACAGGAGGGAGAGGAGGAGGAGGCTGTTTGACAGAGCTTGCTTTGCCTCCAGCGCTAATTACCACAAACATTAAAGCCTGATGGGCAGCATAAGGAAATGAAAACACATTACCCATACATGTTTTTTTCAAACGCTGTCATTTTGTATTTGATTTTAAAAACCCGTAAGAGCACACTGTAAAAGCAAACACTTTTCAAGTATTTCTCATTTAGTACATTATTCCTCACTAGCATTGCTAAATATTGAAACAAACATTCAAATGCCCCTCCCAGTTGACAGATTGTTTACAGCTTGCAAAAAGCATCTGTGCGCACTTGTGAATTAGAATCCCTCTTTTGTCGCCAAGCATTTTGGTCCCATTTTCTGTAGCCATAATGGCGCTCATTAATGCAAAACATGATGGGCGCTTAACAAATGATGAGCCCTGACACCAGAGCTGTGCAGGACACTTCCAATTTTTTTAGACCCCGTCCAAAAAGCTTGCAGAATATCAACCTTGCTGAATCTGTGCCATCAAATTAGGCAGAGACAAATAAAGAAAAGAACATGGCAGAGTGCCAAACCTTGTAGGAAACAACAACTTGTTTTTCTACAGTTCAAAATTAAGGTCTCTTACTTTTTCACATAGGATTTCTGTCACCGTGCTAATAATTTTTTTTAAATGTATAGGACATTTCTTAATAAATTGCCATCTTTTCATTTTAGAAGTTAGTGCAGAGCACCTGTAGGCCAAAATGGCAACATCCAATCAAAGCAAAGGAATGTTAAAACAACTGAACAACTGATTCCTATTTTTCCCAGAGTTATTATTATTTTATCCCTATAAATGGGGATATGAAAATGTATTGCATAACAGGAACATTATTTTCTTATGTTTCATTTAGCTTTTGTCAAAATAGCTATTAATCTCTGTATTATCTGTGTTTAAGTGTGTTTAGTTGCATAATCTTCTGTGTGGGATGAGTTGGAATGCAGTGAGTGTTGAATTCAGTGTCACATCCCTTGGTGTTTGGGGTAAAAGCTGAGTTAAATATATACTCAGAATATTATAGTATATATATATATGTTGTGTGGTGGGTGTGTGTGTGTGGTGCTACTCACAGGTGTGGTGTGACTGTATGGGAACTCTATTGTGCACAGGTGTATATTCATTAAACACAAAGAAACAACCTCCCACTTTAAAAAGAGATATGTAATGAGCCAATCAGGGTGTGTGCTGTTTATAAAACAGCGCTATGAAGCAGATGAAAGTAATAAATCAGTGTACAACCGAGTGAGGAGGGAGCGAAAGCCTTTTAGCAGCATTCAGTGAATGATGCATTCAGTGCCTTTCTGCTTGATTTAAAGCAGCCTTGTCCACAACAACCTTGGGCTTTTGTTTAACAGCATAAACTAGACGGTACTCAATTGGATCAGATAATTTAAGAGTGACATAACAGCCTTTGCATACTCTCTTAAAATGTGAAGAAGGAAAAGAAGAAATAGTTTAATTCTCCTATATGAGGAGAATTACAACCTATAGATCCTTGAACAATATTGAAATCTTTGTTCGTTTCATCCTGCCTGCATCTGGAATCTGGGGCTCCCTCTTCTTCTGTCAATCTATCTCAGCTCCGTCAGTGGAGGGAGGCGTTTATGACTACATCTCAGGTTAGGATGGGAGGGGCAAGGGGCACTAAAACCAGGCAGATTTCCCTTGTGAGATTAATGGCACGGTGAATCATAGCTGGTGTCATCGCAGGGCGACAGGCTGGCGTTCCCCCTGGCTGCGGCTCATTTAAAAGTGGTAGAATCCCAAGCGGCATTGACGGCGTGTATCCGCAATCCAAGCACAGCACTGACAGCTGCATTAGGAACTGCCACACTCACTTCTCTTTAAAAAGTATTTTCCTCCTCCTCCTTTTTCCTCCTTTTTTGTCTCTCTAATACGACCCTCTATTTTCTGACCAAATCATTTTTCTTTCACCATCTTCCTATAAATTCTCTAAAATATGCCAATTTCATTTGCGTTTTAAATATCTGCTTTTTGCCTTTCTTCTATTTTTTTTCCCTCCATTTTCTCAGTTTAATTTATTTGAAATGGCATATTCATAGAGTGATTTCCAAATAACATATTTGTGCCATTCATCATTCATTCATCAGGTGGTCATGTGAAGACAGACACTACTGTTTAAAAGTTTGGGGTCAGTAAGATTTTTAAGAAGTGACATACAAAACAGTAGTAAATTATAGACATCCAAAATTTTAAATTAATCAACTTTAAATTTTCATTATTCATTTTCGAGCAAGACAAAAAAAATCTATATTTTTACATTTTCCTGGTATTTATTTTTCCTGTCAAAACACTTGAAGAGACAAATCCTCCCACTCCCGCTGTTAAAAAGTACCAGGGATAAATGATTGGCAAGATGTGATGCCAACAATTTTTTTGGCACTACAATTGTAATAGCTTCAGCACAATAATTATCATGCTGCAGTTTTCAAATGTAAAAAGTCGAATTCGTAATAAGCACGTGAGGGTGTACCTTTTACTGACCGCAATTAGTTTTTTTTTTTGAGTGTTCTGCCCTTCGGATTGATAGGGCATAATGATGCTCACATTTGAAAATAATTAGCATCATAGCTGAAGTTTAGATCTACGGAAGTTCTAAGCGGCCATGAATTATTTTTTTTTCCCTTCTTGTTTTCTCATTATAACGACTTAAATTTTCTCGTGATCTCGACATAACAAAAATTGTTTTCTTGTTATCACGACTTAATTTTCGTGCGTTTAGCCGAACATAACGGAGTGTTGAATGATTTCTCGTTAATAAAAAAACGACTTAATTTTTCTCAGTCGATCGACATAACGAGAGTTTTTATCCCCTCGTATAAGACTTATTTTCTCGTGATCAATCGAGCGATGAAAAAAATTATGCTATAAGTTCAAACGCGCCAACAAATTAATGCCCTATTGACCTGAATATACTGATGGTTGTTTGTAGCTATACTGTATGTCCCGCCTTTACTGTACGCGTTTGGGATAGAATATGAACGACCTCGTTATCGCTATACCTTCGGTTGTTCATTAGCTACTGACTTTATTTCATGTCATAACTTGTAATGCTTGAATCAAACTATACAAAATTGTGTTATTAAGTTCTTGCTAGATGCCCGTGCGTTGTCACCAACGCGTTCTGTGTCATAAATAATAACTGGCTTATATAAATCAACGTTGACGTCACTAGTATTTTTTCCCCCCCCCCCGCCGTTTTGCACACTACTACTCTTCTTTTAATGAATAGCATCAAAATTTGAGGTACATTATTGTTAGTTAATAAGCGGTGATGTTCTGTTTATCTACAGTAGGACTGGCTTCAACGACGTAGGCTATTTGTAATTTGCCTCTTTTCCTTATTATTAATCTTTGTTAATCATTAAATGTATATTGATAAGTAATGTGATTTATATGTAAAGTGTATATGCTAATTTAATTCAGTGATGTTCTACATTGTTGTAATCTTTTGTGTTTTCTACATTTCTTTGTGGAAACCACACAAACACACACACACCACACACACACACCACATACAATGCTAACGACGCATCGTTGTCGCAAACAGAAAATCTTGTAACGGGGAAGCACATGATATCAGTCACTAGCAGAGTCATGACTTCGTGTCAACATTACAAATTATATATAATTTTCTTTCAAATAAAAGGGAAATTGAAAGTGAGTTGAATCCAAGCAGCTTTAAAAGATTTTAGAATAGTTCTGCATTCTGAAGGCGCTCCGCCTGTGTTTGCGGTGTTGCTTTGATCATTTAAACATGCTAATTACACAAACACATGTTTAGCGTACTGTCTCTGGAAATATCAACCATGATTGATCAGCCTTTATTTTTGTATTGTAGACGCTATTACTAGGCGAAGCGAAAATTGCTGAAATATCCACGACCTAGGCTACAGTAACAGCGCATGGTTTATCTGTCCATCAGACGCGTCAAAGTTGAGTTTGTTACTATAACAACAGTAAATCAAACAATCATTGTAAAAAAAAAAAAAAAACTGTCGAGATAACGAGAAAACAACTCTCGTTATGACGATCAACACCACTCGTTATTCGTATACTAGAAAGAATTCGTTTCTAACCGAAACACCTCGTTCTGTCGATATAAACTGAAACTTGAAAGTGCGTTATAACAGAAAACCAACTCTCGTATGTCGTAATTAAAAAACGAGAAAAGGTTAAGAAGTCTTATAACGGAAAAACTCTCGTATGTCGCTCTAACGAACATTAATTCGTATAACAAAACCCAACTCGCGTTATGTCGATCTTAACAATAAATTAGTCGTTATAACGATAACAAACCAACTCCTCGTTATGGTTTCCGATATAACGGAAAATAAGTCGTAAACGAGAAAACAAGAAGGAAAAAAAAAATAATGCATGGCCGCTTAGAACTTCCGTATAGATCAGATCCTTCCTTGCTGCATTAATAAATTTATGATGGATAAATACCAGGAAGTGAGCTTCGATCAGGACTTAACTTGAAAGTATCACTAGACAAACAAAACTGCAGGAGATTTATTTTGCATCAGAACCAGAAAACTTCAAGTAGGAGTGGTGGGAGAGAAAAGTTGTCAGACATTTTCATGGCCTCTACCTGACTAAACAACTCTCCAAGTCTTCTCTGCATCAGCACCATTTTCCAAGCCTGAGGAAATGTGCCTCCCTTTGAGAGATGAGTGATGTGGCAGGCTCCGCTAAAATGAGTCTGAGTTGCTAGGCTGTCTATCCCCCTGCGTCGTTATGTCTCTCTAATGTGCCTCAGACCCTCTGCGCGTCTCTCTCTTCTCTGTCTTTTAGTTGTCGCTTTATCACCTGCACACTCTATACCTTTTAGTTCTCTTTTCATTTTCCCCTTGTTTATTTCTCGTCTTCGCTCTCATCTTTTCGCCAGCCCTTCTAATGCTCGTTCCTTATACCTCCCCCTCTCTTTCTCTCCCTCTCTCTGATTCATAGCCACAGGCCCCTCTTCAGAGCATTCGCTCATTTTGCTGTGCAGGTGTGCATCTGCGATATCCAAATGTTTCACTCACTCCTTTTGCGAAATGTAAGAAACAAGCTTGTGAGGGCTCACCGCCAAAGTTGCGCTCCCCTTCCTCTGCTCTGCCTTTCAGTCAGTATCTAAACCTTTCCAGAGCTTTGGCTCCCAACCACTCTCTGCACTGCCGCTGATTGACAGGTAATATGTTCGCTGAAATAAGGTTTTATTCTCCCTGTCAGGATTTTCTTTATGATTTACTGTTGGGCTTCCGAGTTAAACTTGTAATTAGTTCACCCCCCAGTGCCATGCATGCAAGAGGTAATCTAAAGTGCTTCTGTCCTTCTGTCATGATCAGTATGAGGTGTAGTAACTGGAAGTAGCAATTATACAAAAATAACTATTGTACATTTTTCAGTGGCTGAAAATACAATCTAGCCATGTAGCTTGACAAAGTACTACTACATGTGCTGCAACACTTTTTTGTTAAGTTTTAGTGTACTATACATGCAGCCGAACAGAGTAAGAAAATAATCAAATGTTTTCGGTTTAACTGCCCTCTGTCATAATTCATGCAGCACTGAGAACGTCTGATTCATTCTGGTGAATCACTTCATTCTAATGGTTCATGTAAACGAACCAATTCACAAATTCAAACAGTCTCTACACAGCATATACTGTATATGTAGGGTTTTTATAGCTAAACTTTTGCTGCTGATGTTTTTGGCTCTGTTACAAAAAAAAATATTCTGGATTTTATTTGTGTATTTAGTAAAAATGTATCTGTTCAAGTAGCATTGCCATTTAAAAGTGTAGGGTTGATTAGATTTTAATATATTTTTGAAAGAAGTATCTTATGCTCGCCAGCCAAGGCTCCATTTATTTGCTCAAAAATACAGTGATAATGTAAAATATAATTACACTTTAAAATAAGTTTTCTATTATAATATAATTTTTAAATGGAATTAATTGTAATGACAAAGGTGAATTTACTCAGCCATTACCCAGTTTCCAGTGTCACATGATCCTTCATAAATCATAAGTTGAAAATAGTTGTGCTGCTTAATATTTTGTGGAAACCATGATACATTTATTTTTTCAGGACTCTTAAGAGCATTTATTTGAAGCATATTTTTTATAACAATGTAAATGTGTTTACTGTCATTTTCAATCAATTTAATTCATTCTTGCTGAATTAAAAGAAAAAAAAATCTGTACTGACCCCAAACTTTTGTAGTGTATGTCTCTGATTAAATTATATAATCAGATAGTTGTATATTTATTGTAATCTCAAAACACGTTAATGGAATGTTTTTTAGGCATTACTGCTAGGCAATAATAACTTGCAGTACATGAGTCAGCTAACAGATTCATTAAATGATTCACTCGACTGACTCAAACATACAATCACTTGTGGGTTTGTTAGTTTCGAGGTACAAAAGTTACCTCTTCTAAACTTTTTTTGTTTTGTTTTCAGGGTTTCAATAAAAAGATACCGGCATCCTCCTTAGGGGTTTAACAATGACTACTAACCTTAAAAACAGTAGTTTGTCATTTCATTTCTTCCGCCTTTGTTGAGCAAAACAGTCTTCAAGACGGCCTCTTTATTGTGAAGTAATTCCTGTATCTTAAGTGTCATTTAATTCCAGTTTGATTGCTTTCTAAACATTGCTGTCATTACAATACAAGAGACTGTCTCTTTTGTTACAGAGTGCTACAATTCATTACTGCGAACAGCTGCACACATGCACTGAAGCAATTAAAACAATGAGACGCTCTCCTTGAGAAGATTCCATCAGTATGATGCGACACATGAAGGTTACTACATTTAGGCAAGCACTGTCTGTGCAGGTAGATTCTCATGAAGGAATAAAAAGCTTTTTATTCCTGTTCTGTACTTGTTTGCCTTTCATTGTGCTGCTCAGACACATTACTTCCTTCTTTTATATGTATGCCTTTTAGCAAGCATATTCTGTCCCCGTTAATAAAAGGAATGATTAGGAAACACGTTTAAGTTTCAAAAATGATTTTTAAAACTGATTCATTATTTGTAGTTGTTATGCCAATGACGGATTTGTCTTTTGGATTAAGCTTCAGCTAAAACTTCTTGCCTGTGGGGTATCTAATTTGTCAATTTTTTTAGACTTTTGCGCTACACAAACAACTAATCACTCTCCACCTTTTTAGCCCACATTTAAAAACCATTATTATTATTATTATTTTCTATAGTGCACAGCGGATGCCATTGAGATTATTTGATTCAGCAGGATGCCATTTTCCCAGCAATTTTCTCACAAATTGCTCTTCTATCTACAAAAGCATCGTTGCACCGAACGCACGGTATGTAATCCTATTTATCCCCGTCTGCAGTATTACAAGCTGATGTTTAATTTACGACATCTTAACTTTTAATTAGAACTGTGTTGACGCTGTTTACCGCCCCAGCCTCCCAAAGCCAGAGAATGACATTTGTGATGTTTCAGATAACTTGCAATGAATTATTCACATTTAGTTCCATGTTTTCCCTCTTCACTCTTTAATCCTTGTTGGCCGCAGTGTGATACCAGAGAGCTCTGGCGAGGGAGGAGAAGTGGGTGTGCCAGGGGAGGCCTGGGGGGGACATGAGTGGTCCGCTGATGGGATACCCATCTGTTTTAGATGGCAAGCAGCAGATGGCACAGAAAAGCAAAAATTAACAGGTGCTTCACATCTTTCAACTCTAAACAGGTACTGTTTGCTGGCCAGGCACATTAAGATCCTTTTCTTGAATAGCACACACAAAATCCATGGCTTCTAAAATGAAATCGACAGTAGTGTTAGAGTGATTACTCCGAAATGTCTTATAAACGATATTCAGTTTCTTTGAGTTAGGTGTATTATTACCTTCCTGTCCTCTACGGAGCCTCTTCTGCTCACAAGAATAGGTCAAAGCGGAACAGCCAATCATTGAAACCCGTGGAGAAGCGAAGTTGGGACAGAAATGCTTAGATTCTGTAGCGAATCAGCTCATGGGAAATATGAATAATTAACCATAACTAGTTATAATTAACTATTCATATTTTAGATCCACTGTAGATATTTAGCTGACCACTCAGGGTCAACCGTCCTGTCAATTCTAAGAACGTTAATTTCCCTTAACCAGGAAATTAACATTCTACTTACTGTACAATTGCTAATAAGTTTGAACGTAAATCTGCATGATTATTGACTCCGGTTATGAGTAAACAATGAACACGTCAAGTGTGATACAAGTAAGGTTTTATTAACTACATAAACACTTAAACTAGTCTAACATACTACATAAACACATTAAGCCGGTCTAACATACACATACACACACACACACACATACAGTTGGTATAGGAAAGGTTAAGTTTAACTCAGCATAGAAAGAGGCAGAAAGAATGGATTTTATGGAACACTTTTGCATATTCAGCAGATCTAAACCTTTAGGGATACGTCAGATTCTTATTTCAAACACACTTTTGTAAAAAGGTGTAACTGATACTTATTGTATCAATTAATAAGACTAAGTTTGGATACTTTGCAAGTCTCGTCTGTCTGAAAGAAATGCTTGATGCAATCTGAAAGTCCCAGTGATCGTTGCTGAAGTTGGTCGGTGAAAAGAACCAGTTTTGAGTCAGAGTCACTTGATGAATGAAAGGACTAGGCCGAAGAAAAGGCCTTGCACAGATGCTTTGGTATCCTGAAGCATTTTTTCTCACATCTTCATCTTAGCATCTGCCTGAACCACCGACTGGGTGGGTCACATGGAGTGTGGCCTTTTAATGCCTGCAGAGATTCACGCCTCTCAAGTTGGGCTTGCCCAATGGGGAAGTCCGGAATCTCAAGTGGGAGTTCTGCCTTTTTATGGCCCTTTGTTTCTAAGCATGGTATTTCGCATATGTAATTCACTTGGGTGTTGATAGCAGAATTAAGTACTGATCTTAGAACATCCATCTTTTGCAGAGTATCACATTTAATATACACTCTCGTTTAGATCATCCGAAGACGAATTCATAGATACTAGACATGGTAGAGTTACTTATGTGAATGAGTGGTTTATCGTAAGCCTGAATAAAAATAGTCTATAATACAACTGATTAAATACAACACAGCAATAATATACGCAATGGCCTGAAGAAAATGGGTGTTCTTTCAAAGAAGGTTTTCCTATGAATTATTTAGTAGAACAGTCCATTTCTCCTGTGAATTTGTACCCCTTGTTTCTGGAGAAAACAGAATGAGAGACGGCTCGCATTCCACAAGGTTGTAAAAGTATCGGGTTACCATGAAACCAGGGTCATGTTCGGCGTCCTGGGGTGTTACAAAATATTTGTGAAATCTAGCTAACAAAATAAATATTGTGTGTTAGTGTTCCGACGCTCATCTCATAATCCCTTCATCAGTGGGGAAAGCTGGTGCCTGAGCTCCTGGAGGCCACACACTCATTAAAAAGTCCATTAATGCCAGGCATGGATTGACTCTCCAGAGAGGGAGAGAACATCCAGTCCCTGCCTCCGAACGCCTCGCTGAAGTAGGATGTTGGGCACGAGTTCAATTACTCCAATCCTTCTGGATACAGCCAGCATATCGGCACAGGACACAGACTAACACAAATACCCCGAACAAGGACAGGCAGCTAGGTCTTGCATGACCTTTTTACCCTGTTTGTCCATGTTTCCCACATTAAATTAATATTCCACAGCACTATTCTCTCTCCAACATGTTCAGAAATCAAACTTTTGGGGAGTTGGAGTAGCCATAGACAGAATAACCTATACTTCTCCATAGTGGATACAAAAGCGAACCTGATCTCCTAATATTGACGCCGTTTACAACAAATGTCAGTCACCAAAAACAATCAAAATGTAATTTTCCTTTCCGAAAATGTTGGTATGTCCAGTTGTTAAACAATCTTGTAAGGGAAACAGATCAATTTAGCTCAAAGGGAATAATTTAAGATTTTAAAGGGGACTCCACCAATAATATGTAAGGGAATTTGGACATAATCACTGTTTTACTGCTGATCACTGAGTCGGCCAGTGATTCATTGAACGAGCCGTATAACATTAACTCTGCAATGGATATTTATATCCAAACTATAGTGAAAACACTATTAATTAGCACATGTAACAAGATCGGCAGTTTAAGACATTAATTTGTGAGCACAAAACACGAGATACTTCTCTTTTCAGTATAAATAAGGCTTTATTGGATAGATGTAAGACATATAAATTAATCTAACACATGAACACACGCATTCATACAAGTTTGCAGAAAGAGAGAAAGTGAGAAAATAGTTAGTTTATGAGAATGAAAATGTGAAATCCCTAGTTTACAGCAATATGTGCAATTGCAATAGATCTGAACAACCATCAATCACTTATTAACCCTCGCACTGAGTTCCTCAATGAGGTTAAATTTATATTAAATGCACCAGTTCAGCTAGAGGTATCTGGAGGTACTTGCTTTCCTGTGTTGCGGGGTTTCCTTCTTTGTCTGGTTGCCGAAAGGGGTTTCCCTCTTTTCTGATTGGCTGGAGGTTCAGTTTTGGGAAGCCAGTGATTGGGCGTTGGCTTGCGACGCGGAGCTGTGGTCTGCAGTTTAAGTTTTAGACAGCACTTTTTCGGAGATGCGGCGTTCTGCAAACTTCCTCACACGAACTCTCACTGGAAAATAAATAAATAAAGAATAGAAATAGAAGTAAAGTTGATGCGACCATGTGGCTTTCTCCTCTGTTTCGGAGGAGCTGGCGTGTAGGCCAGAGCATGCTCAAAACTAAAGAAGCATGATTAAAAGTATAGCTCAAAGCTATGCCTAAAAAGAGGAGAGCAAAGAAGGGGGTTGAAGAAGAGCAAGACAAAAAGCCAAGTTTGATGGTGTTTGATGGTGTTTCTAGTATTTAAACCAGGCTTTTTACCACACCCCAAATGGTGTCTCGACCAATTTTAGCTCGGGGTGTTGCAATGTTTCTCATTCCCATTCATAAATCAACTGTTATCTTATTATTCACATGATCCGCGTTTTTCCTGCTCTTGTAGAGTATACATTTTGGACATGATTTCGTATAATAAGAATATGATACATTTGACCAAGGATTGATTGGAAGGAACGTTTCAAGCATGAATTCTCAAACACACACATACCAAACATGAATACGACCCCAAGCTATTCAATAGTTATTAACAATACATACACAATAAATTATTAAGACCTGATAAGTCACATGTGGATTACATAGAAAATGATTATTTGCTCAGGTCCTTTTAGTGTCATTTAGATGCATATTTACATGGAAATGGAGTTTCTGTGCCATTCTCTGAACATAAGGACGTGTTCTGTGAAGACCAGAGAGGTTAAGAGGTCTCTCATAAGGAATCTCAGTCTGTTCTTTGTCTCCTAGGTGGGGGGAAAAGTCAATCCGAAGCTTGTGATCACTGTCACATGTTTCCATGTGGCGGTCACGCTGTGCATCTCTTTTGACTATTATTCTTGATAACTTGCCCCAAAAGTGACAATCTCCTTGGACTTGTCACTGTGTTCTTTTGTGTTAATGTTGAAAACTGTTTTGTGACAGGGTCTTAGGTTTAGGCTTGCTTCAGAGAGGCCGGGGTCTGATTTATGACATCCTGTTGTCTTAGGCCTCTGTGGAATTTTTGTGACTCCTCGTGTTTGACCAAATCTTAGATGTCCCTTATTCGGTCTGATATCCTACAATCAGTTAATAAAAATACATGTTCATTGTTAGTTGATGTTAGCTCAAGTCCATTAAATAATATTAACACATACAATTGTTGATTTTATTAATGTATGAGTAAATGCTAAAATTAACATTTACTAGTTAATAAATGGTTTAGAAGTAGTTCTCATTGTTAGTTAATGTTAACGTAATGTATTTAACTAATATTAACAAATGGAACCTATTGTAAATGGTTACCAGTAAATGGGTTTTTCTTCATGTATATTAAGTTATAGACAGAATTTTATGAGGTTATAGGCATAGTCAAACAGTTTAAAACAAATCCTGTTTATCAATAACATTAAATAATTTTAACTTTAAAAAAAAATCCATAAATTTACATCTCTACAATGTTTTAAATTTGTTTTGTTTTTTTTGGTTAGAACGTTTCGTTTGAAGTTTGTTACATACCTTCATATTATCTTATATTATATTATATTACATTATATTAATTCTATTAATTTATATTATGATTTTTTCCCGACTAGAAATATGAACATCTTAAACGGACCTGGTGTTAAGAGGGCAAATTTTTTTTTGTTTTTGTAATAGATATTTTGGTCTTGACACCTGTATCAGTGGTTGTTGCATTGATGTGGATAGTCTTTGTGGATCTCGAGTGAAAACAGGACCATGTCTCCATGCGTTTCTTTTCCGTACCTGTCACCTTACATCGCTGGTCCCTAAAAATTCTCTTCTCTGATCTTCTGGTACTGTCAAAAGAATGTGTGTGTGTAAGAGAGAGGTAGAAAGCAGTCAAGGTGGGAAGAAAACTGTAGGTGCATGAAAGAAATAGCATGCAGGTGAATTAAGACAGAGGTGAGTGCGGGCCATCAGCTCTGCTCACCCTAAACTGACAGATTTGTGCCTAAGATTAAGTGTGTGTATAATGTCAGACCCTGCAAAATGACAACATTAAACAAGACATATAAACATGCTCAGAGAAGAAAATCTGTATTTTTAAGGTGAACTGCACTCGGTATATTAAAGCAGCTGTCAGCCGTGCAGTGAGCAGGATTTGGCAAAGCATTTGAATTAGCTTGGTTACTAGGGTTTATTTAAGTCTCGGACCTTGGGAATAGCAGGGTACAGAGGACAGCAGAAATAGTTAAAATTGTCTCACACCTTTCTGATTCCTCAATTTGCCCAAATAATTGGAAACCATGGCAACCACATTACCTTGTAATACCAGATGGTGGGGCTGAAATTCCCAGTCTGGATTTGTTTTCTTTTTCCTCATCATCATGGCAAACAATATTTGTCGGAGGCTCAGAGAGATGAAATGGTGAAATGCTATGTTTGGTCTTCCAAATACAGCTTTGACCTGTTCACAAGATATAAGCATTTTTCACAAAACATGGCATTTTGACATGCACTTTAAATACCGCTATTGTGTTTGGAGCACCATCGTGTATCAAAACAGGCACCCGGGAAATCCTGTCACCGTGTTTATCATTACAACTGCTTAAAAAATTGAAATGCGGTACTTATTTGATGTGAAACACATCATGCACAAAGTGTCATGTTACACCGCTGCCAGCTCATTTCTCCCCTCCTCCTTTTCCGACAGGACACACAAGCTGTAAATTATCAGTTGCCTATAAGTAATTATCTCTCTCGCACACAAGAGATTTATTTAGGAGTCTCAGTTTAATATATGATGGTTTGCTATGCACAACCATTCCGTGTTTTGTACGAATGTCTTAATAAGTGTGCAGGATAAAGGTGATATAAAAGATGATTTCACACCAGAAAATGTATTTTAACCAATCTTCTTGTCATATTGTACCTGCCTGAGATGTCATAAAAGACATCCTTTTAAAAAACACAAAAAAGGCCTAGTTTGTATCTTTAATTTTTCAATTTCTTGATAAAATTTACTTAAGAACATCAGCTTTCTTTCATATATATGATTCTAAATTTGGAGAATTTATGTATAACTATTTCATGCAATATACATTTACTTAATAATAATAATCTACATTTATATATTATCACTATTAGTATTTATTCAAATTTATTATATAATTTTACTATTTTATCTAAAAAAAATTTTTTTTTGTTTGGAAAACTCTGATACCCACTAGTCCCATTAGTTAACATTAGTTAATGTATTAACATTTTGGGGAATACATTTGTTACAGTGTTTATTCGTCTTTGCTAACATTAGTTAAAAAAATACAACTTTTAATTGTTGGTTCATGTTAGCTCAGGTCCATTAAATAATATTAACAGATTCAGTTTTTGATTTTAATAATACATTAGCTACCTGATTGTAATATTTGAAACATGCATTTTCTGTTAAGCTGCATTGAAACGAAAATCATAAAAAGCACTATACAAATTACATAAATTGCACAAATTACATAAATTGAACTAAGTATTAAGTATAATAAATGCTTTAGGAGTGTTTTCCATTGTTAGTTCATATTGACTAATTTATTTAACAAATGGAACCTTATTTTAAAGTGTTACTGAACTATATCTTGTTAAACAATTAACATGCTTCAGGTTTTTCAGTAATTAAATTTGATGTGAAATATGTTTCATATACAGAAAAAACTTTAACTTATCAAGTCACATTAATTTTCTAAAATCTAAAATAATTACTGATATCATCACACAATTATGATATGATTATGTTTCCCCTGTCATCATAAAAGATCATAAGTGTAAATGAAACCCAATAGTGATTTTTGTGGCAGATGAAGAGGTGTCTTTCTCTTTTTAACAAGAGAGCAGATTGTGTGAAACTCAAAGCCTACGCTACAGACTGAATCAAAGCCTCAGCAGCCTGATGGTGTAGATAACCACAGCTCACACCACTAATACCTGCTCTATGCGTCTTCAACAGGCCCTCTTAATTAACACCTGGGAAAACTAAAATCCTCTCTGGAGGCATGCTGCTTAAAAACCATGAGGCATATACTATACTTGTTTGTGCCAGTTAGTTAAATATAAGCTGTGCATGCCCTCTTTTCTTGTGTCATGCTGTCAGTCCATTGTATAGTAGTTCACCCTCATAGTTTCACCATGACAGGGAGCAGAATAGACTGTTTCCTGCCTGCCCGTTTCAATAGATTAAAAAGCAATAGAATAAAAAGTCAACCTTGAGGTCCGTAAATGCTGCAAATGCTGAGAAACAGAAAAAGAACAGAACTTTCTTTTCATCTAAGGTCTTGAGTCTGAATGACAGTTTGATGTCAGTTTATAAGGATTTCTAAAAGAAATTTAGAGGAGATAGTTCATCTTGTCCTGACTAGCTGTCTCAGTTGTTACACTTGTTGTTTTGAAAGCTGATTTCTGTACAGGCACATTAAGTTTTGGAAATATCAAATAAAAAAATGAAAAAGACAAACACCTATATAATTTTTTTTAGAATTTTGCTCAGAAAAAATATATACAATTTTATACAGTGACTTCTATAGTATCTTTTTTTCATACTATGGAAGTCAGTGGGGACCAGCTAGTGTTTTTGGGTGAAATATCCCTACAAACAGCCTCTCACAGGCTTTTCAGATAAATGTAAACAGTAAAAAATTATTTAAAAAATATAAATACATTTTAAATGTTTGTAACAGTAAAACTGTAATAAAATAAAATAAAATAAAAATTACAACATATGAGACATATTTAACATGCCAAAACAAACTTTACCTTTGAGTTTGTGTATTCTGGCAGGTGTAAAGATAAAGGTATGTTCAAAAAAAAACATGACCCAAATTATGTAAAAATATATTAGCAAACATTAAACTGGCTTGATGTTGTATCTCAGTGCCAAATGAATATGGAATATCAGCATAAACTAATTCATATTTATGAGCACCTTCTTCATGCAGTGACATCTTGGGTGTTCTTTCAATTTCTTCCTTTCCCCAGCAGAGGCATTTTTCCCTGGGCCATCATTTTCCTGTTCACATGGGGCTTGAGCTTAAACTTTGGAAAAACTTTCTTTCACTCATGAGTGAGCACATTTTAGTACCAGTTTCATCTTCATCTTGTATATTAGACCATATTATCCTGGGCATTCTGCTAAGCCCTTCCATTCAACAAATGAAATGAAGAACAATAATCCCTTTGTTTGTTGAAAACCTTAAAAAAAAAAAGATGTTTTCACTTATTTATTGCATATGTTTTATTAGTCTTTACTCGTGCTCAGTAAGTGGACCACATTCACTGGAACAGACACAGTATTACCAAACAGATGAACCCAGCATTGGGGCTCCGCCTGCAAATACACATCAATATCCAGCCTTAGTCACACATTCACATACATGCAACATGCTGAGTGGGAAATAAAAATTATTGACCTAAAGCAAAGTTGTTTTGTAAATTGTTACTCAGAACACAATGAATGCAAGCTTCACAGAAATATCAAAAATAGCTCAAGGGAAAAACAAAGGCTGTTTCACATCTCTCTTATTGTGCAGTACATTAATATACCCATCCATCTCCCCTGCTGGAAAAGAACAGCCATGCTGGTCACCAACAAATGTGTTTTGGATGCTGGTGTGCTCAATGGGCTCGCTCAAATTTTCAAACCAGCCACAGAAAACAAAACAGAGAAGGAAATCCATGCAGGTCAGTTATCTTCCATTTACCCATCCAAGCTCTTTTAATACTAGGCTAATTAAATATTTTATAGTGGTATTTAATATATTTAATATTTTATTTGATTAATATTTAATATTTTCTTAAAGGAAACAAGTACACATTACTTTTATTTTTTTATTTTTTATATTACTGTATGAAAGTTGATGTATCACTTAAATAATTTGTATTTTCTTTGTACTTTCTCATATATCCCACAGGACTTTTACATCATATTAAATCCCATCCAGCTTCCTTGATGATGAGCCAATCAATCACTCGTGATTTATGTACCCTGTTGGTAAACAAAAACTCATTTGCATCTAAATATTTAAAATCCTTGAAAAAATACTGAAAGAAAACATTATGGCTAGAAGAAGGCTACACAGGGACTGTATGTCACTAGTGTAAGTTGTTACATGTGTGACAAATAAGCACCATACTTGAAAAGAGCATTTTGATTATCCAATAACTTTGAAATGAAATTAATTTCATTGATTTAATTGAAAAAAATAATTTCATTTGGCTAAAAAAATTCATCTGAAGTTACATTTGGAGAGTACATAATGGTACCTCACAAAAGCAAGAGGTTATTTCATTTCTTAGGTGCTTTATGCATTTATGAAAGACAGAAAGAAAGAAGCCCTGAATTGCAAGACGAAAAGTATTTTTCTCTCTTTAAAACATTGTTTTATATTTTTTCTAAAAAACGTTTTGTTTTGTCTTTTGAAGAGAAAAAAACGTTTTGAAGTGAGAAAAAGTTTTAAAGAGAAAAAAAAATTGAAGTGAGAAAAAAATTGAAGAAAAGTTTTTGAAGAGAAAAAAAAGTTATAGAAGAGAGGTTTTTCTACAGAAAAAAGTTTTTGTCTCTTCTTTCTTAATTTTTTTTCTCTCTTTTCAAAATGTTGTTCTCACCTAAAAAATGTTTGCCTCTTCAAGAACTTTTTTTATTTTTATTTTTTTTGTGAGAGAGAGAGAGAGAGAGAGAGGTAATCTTAGGATTTAGGCTCAGGAAGGATATAAGACCTATATATTTTTCCCCCAACCTTGATTTTTTTTTGTTTGTTTGTTTGTTTCATGTTGTGGTTCAGGGCTTCCGTACTACATGACTAGAGAAAACACAGAACAAAAAAAGCAGGAAACCTTCATCACTTATAATACACTGGGCTCGATCAGACTATCCATGAGTGGGGATACAAAAATGCAGAAAAATTATTTTTCACAAAAGCCCTGGAGCTGTCAAAAGTATGCCAGATGACACAGTTTACATAATCCAGGGGACTTTGCTGACAAATAAAAATAGACATCTAGGTGCAAGTAACAGAAAAATAATACACTTAGTTAATTTACTTATACTACTGACATTGTAACCATAAAAAGTTGGTTGAAAAATAGCGAGCTTACACTTTAAAAGGTATACCACCATCCGTGTAATAATAAAATGCAATATGTTTGAGAACAAGCAACATCTAGTTATATAGAATCTACACTAACTTGAACCTCATTCCTGAAATGAAGTCTTTCAGAGAGAATTGTGATCAGTGGTGCGCAGTACTGAACTAACATCCAAATATGCAAGGAAAAAGATGCTACGATGTCAGAGGGTGATAAAGTCTGACTATCTAGCGCTAGAACATAGCATATGTCATTTCTGTGCACGGATGGGCACAACTGGAGAGCAACAGAATTGTTCAGTACCTTGGAGATGAAATGAAATTTTGAAATGGGGTAATAATTTGCCAAATCACACTGTTAGTTTTAATTTTAATCAACATTTAGTTTCTTAATTAGGGAATTAATGACTCCCCTTTTAGGAGTTCTTCACATGTGACCAAGTAGAAGCGACAAGTTAATTAGCTTTAGCAATTTTTTTTTTCTTAAATAGGTTTAATTTTCTCATGCAGGAGTTTCCTGAAATCATTACTGCTTCTGAAGAAATGTGAAGCTCGGTTACTGGCAGGATTCAAGTCTGTTTGTTCGCTGTATTGGAAAGGAATCTATTATTCTTATTATCAATTATAATGTAAAAGCATGTTAATCCATATATGTCTGTAATTAAAACATATTTTTTTTCAATTTGAAAATCCTTAATTTAGGACAATCTATGCCCCAGCTTGTTTTAGCGCTGTTAATTTTGCTATCTATATAGTTATTCTTTGTAGTTGGAGTGACTGCATATACTGTATATTTTAAAAAGTTTAAAGGTAACACTTTACATTAAGGTTCCCTTTATAAAGGGTTTGTAAAGGTGTTATTAAATGACTAATAACTCACTTACAAATGCATTATAAATCACTGATATGCATTTACAAATGCATGAATAAAAGGGTGATTTTGATGCAATACCTGCCAAATAGTGAGCCATTTTTTACTCGCATGTTATAAATGCTTAACAAATATATTTATTAATATTTATTTAACTCAAAAACAGATTCCTGATTATATTCAATATGCGGAATTTTTTTTTATTTAATTACTATTTTAGCAAGACTAAAGGGTGTTGTATTTGTGGTTTTCTCATTTGTATCTCATGACTCATGTCACTAAATGTTTCTTACCAGAATCTACTCTGTACCTTACCCATGATTCTCCACAAAGGTTCATGATGCCTATCCAAAGCAATAATTAGAAACCAATATATTTTGTTTATCAAGATGACATTTTCATCTTGATTTTTATTTTGGGGGAAAATCATAAAAGCACAACCATGGGTGATGAGGCAATATTAATACTAAAGGGGTCATATGATGTTGCTAAAAAGAACATTATTTTGTGTATTTGGTGTAATGAAATGTGTTTATGCGGTTTACGTTTAAAAAAACACATTATTTTCCATATAATGTACATTATTGTTTCTCCTCTATGCACCGCCTTTCTGAAGAGGCGTTGTTACAAAGCTCACGAAAACCCATTATAAACGAAGGCATTTGTTGCATCCAGTGGGGGCATAATTACAGATTATAATGACTTATAATGTGTTTTTACGCATTGTTTTGCGTATTGCGCCGCGTAAACATAAAACCATGTCTGCATTTGGGATCGGAGAAATGACAAACAACAAGCGCTACTCTACACTGCTCAAAACACGTGTTTGAATCGTCAGTGGCAAATTCTTTAATATAAAAAACGTACTTACAGACTGAGAGTCAGAAGCGCCAGACTGTCCTTGCAACGTTGGAACGGCGCCCACTTTATACTAACACTATGTCCTCTTTTGGAAGGCCAAACAAAAAAGTTTCGCTTTCACAACAAAACACACAGAGGCTTGAGTGAGCGGCGCCCGGCGGATTCGACGAAGTAGGCTTGCGGCGACCACATGTGATGACCCCGGGCTGGACTCTGCTTCGTCCACGGTGAAAGCCGATCTGGCAATTGACAGCGCAACGTTAAAATAATACTACAGCGAGAATAAAAGTAACGCCTTCTTTCTTTGCGTGAACATTTAGGTGGCGTTATGCAAATCTCCCACATCATGACGTAGACATGTTTGGGCGTGTTTAAACGAGGCATTTAGGAGGGCGTGGACAAGTCTTAAATTTATAAAGAATATCTCTTTTGGATTTGAGAATTTGGTCTTTGCAACTTTACAGATCTTCTTTATGCACCCAAGGCTTGTAACACTCCAAAGAGAAAGGAAAAATTTGAATCGCATCATATGGCCCCTTTAATGTAAAGTGAACACCTGTGAACCAGTTATTAATGAGTTGTAAACATTAATAACATCTAAAAGTGAACTTTAATGTAAAGTGATCACCTGTGAACCATTTATTAAAGATCTGTAAACGTTAGTAACCTGTGAAAGTGAACCTTAATGTAAAGTGAACAACTGTGAGCCATTTATTAATGAGTTACAAACATTAGTAACATGTGAAAGCGAACCTTAATGTAAAGTGAACATCTGTGAATCAGTTATTAATGAGTTATAAACATTAATAACCTGCCAAAGTTAACCTTAATGTAAAGTGAACACATGTGAATCATTTATTAATGAGTTACAAACGATCGTAACATGTGAAAGCGAACCTTAATGTAAAGTGAACATCTGTGAGTCAGTTATTAATGAGTTATAAACGTTAATAACCTGTAAAAGTGAACCTTAATGTAAAGGGAACACCTGTGAACCATTTATTAAGAGTACAAAGTGAACCTTAATGTAAAAAAACATCTGTGAATCAGTTATTAATGAGTTACAAACATTAGTAACATGCGAAAGCAAACCTTAATGTAAAGTGAACTCCTGTGAGCCATTTATTAATGAATTACAAACATTAGTAACCTGTGAAAGCAAACCTTAATGTAAAGTAAACACCTGTGAACCATTTATTAATGAGTATTAAACATTAGTAACCAGTCAAAGTGAACTTTAATGTAAAATGGAAACAATAATGATTTATTTATTGATTGATTGATTATTATTGCACACACAAAAAAAGTTAGTATTTTCTGGTGAAATAAATTGTATTGTTGTTGCATTTCATTAGCAAACAACTTTCAACTTGAAACAAAAAGATTAATCTTTTCTTTTACAGCACACTGGAACATTACTGAGCATAACTTCACACAAAAAAGTAAACTCACATTATAACTAAGCATCAAATCTATACAACAAAAATATTTGATAAATGCAAAATCAATAAAGGCACCTAAATATTTGTATTTTATCTAATTTAACAGTTTTGAGAAAATAATTAAACCAATGACTGAAAGCACCATTACAAAACATTATCGTATTAATAAGCAATCACTAATTACTTTTTGATATCATGATAAAGCCCACTGTAACTTTATTTGTTTATCCACACTCGCAGTAACGTTACCTGCGCGGGAGCTAACCGTCCGCGGAGCGCCAGAGCGGTTATTTATTTGTATGGTAACTAATTAATTAAACTAACAAAGCTATTACACATATAAACACTTGAACAATATACTCTGCAGTGTCACCTCACAGTTAGCTGAGCAGTAAAATTAATAAACACAATGTGAGAGCACGCTTCAGAGCACGTTAGAACAATCCTAACAGCGTGACGACGACTTCTTCTTTTTAAACGTGACTTTACATCAGATGCTCGCTAGCTCCATTTACAGGCTTTGGTGACACACTGGCAACTACAGACACACAGGCTTTGGTGATTGATCCGAAAAGAAGATAATTAAAAATGCATTATATGCAATGAAAATTATTTTTATTAGTAGTAGTAGCTATATACTTCTAAAAATACATATATATATTTGTCACAGATTGTATTGAAGGGCAGTGAGGAAGCAGGATTCAGATGCAGCAGTACCTACTATGTTTATTAAGAAGATTACTGAACTCAGGGAAATGTAGGACAACAAGCCATTCACATAAAAACGAATTTAGACAACCAAATACTAAAACTCTACTACTCTATACTGTAGGAATATAATAGACAAAAGGAGAAAGGAACAAAATACAACAGAATGCAATAATATAAAAAAGAATCACTAAGCAAACAAACACAAAACTAAAGGTGACATTATATAAATACATTATATATTACATCTTATAATAATATGTAGAAACAACATTAGAAATCTGTGAAAATTCATGCAAATTATATGTTGTTATACAATTTCTGATCCTTTCTGGTGTGCAAATTTGTGATTCTTTTGATTGAGTTATTTATTTATTTACTGTTACATTTTGGAAATAAAAAAGGATTACACCACCAAAGCCTGTGTGTCTGTAGTTGCCTGTGTGTCACCAAAGCCTGTAAATGGAGCTAGCGAGCATCCGATGTAAAGTCACGTTTTCAAAGAAGAAGAAGAAGAAGTCACGCTGTTAGGATTGTTCCAACATGCTCTGAAGCGAAATTATAATCTCACAGAGTGTTTATTCATTACGGGTCAGCTGACTGTGAGGTGACACTGCAGAGTATATTGTTCAAGTGTGTATATGTGTAATAGCTTTGTTAGTTGAATTAATTCGTTACCATACAAATAAATAACCTCCTGTGGACGGTTCACTCACGCGCAGGTAACCTTACTGGGAGTGTGGATGAACAAATATTGAAGTTACAGTGGGTTTTATCATGATATCAAAAAGTAATTACTGTTTGCTTATTAATATGATAATGTTCTGTAACTGTGCTTTCAATCATTGATTTAATTATTTACTCAAAACTGTTAAATTAGATAAAATATAAATATGTATATTTTTTGGTGCTTAGTTATAATTTGCTGGAATACTTTATTGTGTTTCTGAATTGTTTAATGTGAGTTTACTTGTATAAGCCACTTTCCATGGGCAGTTATGCTCAGTAATGTTGTTTAAGTAGTTTTGTTTACTGATATAGTGCATCAATAATAAAATGCATTTAACCAAGAAAAAAAACCTTCTGTGTGTGCATTAATAATTAATAAATTATTAGTGTGTCCACTTTACTTTAAAGTTCACTTTCACAAGTTATTAACATTTATAAATCATTAATAAATGGTTCACAGGTGTTCACTTTTATTAAGGTTCGCTTTCACAGGTTACTAACGTTTATAATTCATTAATAAATGGTTCGCATGTGTTCACTTTACATTAAGGTTCGCTTTCAAAGTTTATTAACATTTATAACTTATTAATAAATGGTACACAGGTGTTCACTTTACATTAAGGTACACTTTTGCATGTTATTAACGTTTATAGCTCATTAATAAATGGTTCACAGGTGTTCACTTTACAGTAAGGTTCACTTTCACAGGTTACTAACGTTTATAATTCATTAATAAATGGTTCACAGGTGTTCACTTTACATTAAGGTTCACTTTGACTGGTTACTAATGTTTAATACTAATTAATAAATGGTTCACAGATGTTCACTTTTTCACTTTACATTAAGGTTCACTTTCACGGGTTACTAACGTTTATAGCTCATTAATAAATGGTTCACAGGTGTTCACTTTACATTAAGTTTCATTTTCACAGGTTACTAACATTTATAACTCATTAACAAATGGTTCACAGGTGTTCACTTTACAACAAGGTTCACTTTCACAGGTTATTAACATTTATAAATCAATAAATTGTTCACAGGTGTTCACTTTACATTAAAGTTCACTTTCACAGGTTACTAACGTTTATAACTCATTAATAAATGGTTAACAGGTGTTCACTTTACATTAAGGTTCACTTTCACAGGTTACTAACGTTTATAGATTATTAATAAATGGTTCACAGGTGTTCACTTTATACTAAGGGTCATTTTGACAGGTTTCTAACTTTTATAGCTCATTAATAAATGTTTCACAGGTGTTCACTTTACATTAAGCTTCACTTTTGCAGGTTATTAACTTTTATAGATCATTAATAAATGGTTCACATGTGATCACTTTACATTAAGGTTCACTATTAGATGTTATTAACGTTTATAACTCATTAATAAACGGTTCACAGGTGATCACTTTACATTAAGGTAAATTTTTAGACGTTATTAACGTTTATAGCTCATTAATAAATGGTTCACAGGTGATCACTTTGCATTAAGGTTCACTTTCACAAGTTATTAACGTTTATAAATCATTAATAAATGGCTCATTACATTAAGGTTCACATTTTCAATTATTAATATCTCTAAGCAGTGATGTGCTTTTTTATTATGGGGTGCAACCAAATATAAAATCAAGATGAATAATGTGTGCCCATTCTTGATAAACAAAGACTATAGGGTTTCTAATCATTCGCTGTGGCTAGGCATATGAACTTTTGGTGAAGATCATGGGTAAGGTACAGAGTAGTTATGGTAAGAAACAGTAAGAAAAGTGACGCGAGTCATGAGATATAAATGAGAAAAGCATAAATACAACACCCTTCAGTCTTGCTGTAATAATACATTTTTGCTGTATCATGAAATAAATCAGGAATCTGGTTTTGATGTCGAATTAAGTATTTATAAAGTATATTTGTTGAAGGCATTATGAACAGTGAGTTAAAAATGGCTCACTATTTGGCAGGTATTGCACTAAAATCACACTTTTACTCATGCTGCGTATCAATGATTTATAATGCATTTGTAAGTGAGTTATTAGTCATTTATTAACACCTTTATAAACCCTTTTTTAAAGGGAACCTTAATGTAAAGTGTTACCATATCTTTATGAAAGTAGAGAATATGTTCAGGTTTATGGCCACATAATGAATAAAACAGACTTTTACAGTAATATCTGTAATCTATACTGCTGTTTGCACTGGGCAGTTGTTAGGTGAAGATCTTCTATCTATGTAAACAGCAGCCTATAAGATTTTGAAGTGTTAAAACTGGACAAAAGGTGCCTGTTACTAAATACAATTGATTCATATTATTCTGTTTTCTGTTAATATGTATATATATATACATATGGCTATAATGAATGATGTAATGATAAAGAGATAACAGCTCTAAAAAGACAGAAAAATAAACGCACGACCAAAATGATGAAACACCACAGAACAATGCAAAGATGAGAGAGAAGAGCTGAGGCTCAACCTCTGATCATTTACAAATCTTGCTTCTAACTAGAGCGAAAAATCTTTGTTGTAAAATCTAAGCACAATAACATGGATAAAATCTTGCCTGTTTCTTCAGGGAATTAAACCTTTTTGAATCATTCGCTTCAAAGGTTACTTTGTTGTGCTTAAAAAGTTTGCAGATGTTTGATAATTGATAAAACACATACTGAATTTTCTCAGTGTAAAGCGTTCTGGGGCCCTTAGAAAATGTCAGGTTTATGAGGTGTGAGGAACCACTCAGGTGTGAGAAATCGTGTTCATTTTACTTCTGCTAAAGTTTGAATTTGTTCTCAATACTATTCATTTCATAATTACATAAACTAAAACTGGGTTTTCTCTCACATTTCTTCCTCTCTTCCACTTCTGTTGTTTTCTTTCAGCTGTGGAAAAAAACCAACAAATATCTATGAAAATGGCACATTGCATAAAAGATGAGAAATGTTCTTTCCAGCAAAAACTTTTTTTTCCCTCATTTGGTCAATATTTCACAAAAGAGCAAAATCTCTCTAATATCAGTTCAGTTGGTGAACAAACCATAACTGCAGTCAAAGACATTCATAATGTTTGCAAGCAAAAAAAAAAAAAAAACTTAAAATGTTGCATCAAAAACAAATAAGCCACCGTTTGAAGAAATTCTGTGTTCTGTCCTTGGTTAGAGCCTCACTTTTGTTTCATCAACCTCACACATCTCAGGGCCAAGTCCTTGAGTGGTTTGCAGGCTTCAGCCCTTAAATGAGACTCTGTTCAGCCTAAAAGCCTTTTCTGATGCATACAGCCAATTACATGAAAATGTCAAGTGGTTTGTGATAGAGGCCTGTGGCATCCTACCTGTTCACTGTGTGAGGAGTCAGTCTCTAACCATTGGATCAGCTTATTAGAGGTGAAAGGGTTGTGTTTTTTATTACAGAAACAGTCCGTTTTTTTGTTATGTCAGCTGACCAAACATGTCTTTTATGTGCATCTGTAACAATACTGTATCTGTAACAATACCGTCTGTCTCTTAAAACATTCAAAGATTTGTTATTGTGTATGCTTCAAAGGAGTTTGTTAGGCACGTTAAACAAAGTAAACAAAAATACTCTGTTATTGCTTTTATAATACATACAAATACTGTGTGTACACAACACTAATGAAGGGAGTAATGACTGCTGAAAATTCAGCTTTTCCATCACAGGAATAAATTGCATTTTAAAATATTAAAATACAAAGCAGTTATTTTAAATTGAAATATCAGAGCACAACTCCCAGGTGGTCCTACTCCTGTCTGTTTATTCCTCAGCATTGCTGGTCATAGGAAAACCAGACTGACTGAAGGGGGCTTCTGTAGAATCTGAATCTAGACCTTTACAATTTGTTTTAATGTCGTAGACACGTCTGATCAACATTGTATAACACCTAAGAAAAACCCATGGGTTTCTCTTTCACAATCAGCTGAGCATGCATGGCCATACAACAAAGTGCTCTTTAATAGTCATTTCACAGGGCTTGCCGCACTACACAACAGAGATTGTGGGGCTTTTGTGCAGGAGGCTTTTAACATGCTAGTATTATTCTTTGTTGTGTGAGGTTAGTTGTGTGCATTACTTGTCTGGAAAGGGACAGTTCCGTTTTTAAAAAACGGAAAACAAACCGGGGAAAAGGAGCCCCGCTAACTATTGTGTATGTGCGGTATTATGTCACGGCTGCCTTCTGTGGCGAAACGAAGAACGAGGAAACGTGGGATAAACTCAAAGTAAATGTCTTTAATCATCCAAGATGGGGTAAACCAAGGCAGGCAGGGACACACAGGAAACACAACATCGACGTCCAATACCGACCATAAACGTGACAATTTTAGGAAACAAACCTTGCAAATGTGTTCTATCGTTTGTCAATGACAAAGCAACTTTTTATTGTGCGTGCAGCTTGAGAATGATTGTGCTGCAGGTAAATACAATTCATATCCATTTAAATCCAAAAGAGTTTTTTCAAAAATAATGTCATATGATGGGCCTAGTACTGATGAAAGGCTAGAAATTGTATTGAAAAGACTGGCCAGGATATTGATTTAGTATGTTGGTCAGCAAAATAAGTTTACTTCTGTTAAAGCACAACAAAAGACAATTAAAACATAACTTAAAATGTACTTTAAAGTAAAACTTTTAATTTCACATTGTGTACTTAAGTGTGTTAAGAAACAGTCATGAAAGTGTACTCAAAGTACACTTACGTGGCCTTTTAATTAATATTATATTATCATCAAGTACAGTTTTTAAAAATATATATATTTGAAGTACACTAGAAGCACACATTCAGTACAATTAAGTGCACTTCTTTTTCACAAGGGAGCTCTTCATTATTTCAATATCCATCACCGTTTTTGTCACATTTTTGTCAATTTTTTTGCACCCAGCCATACACACAGAACATCTCTCTTCCATTATGTCATGGGAGGAGATCAAACTCATTGCCAGACACAAGCCAGTGACCCTTATTTGTTAAGATGTGCACAGAAGCCACGAGGCTCCCATCAAGCGAGCAGTGATATGGAGGAGGACCATATTGCCCTTTCACAAGAGAGGAGTCTACCATGAAAATAACACAGCCCTGGCTCATCCAGAAAGACATTATATTCATCTCATTCATATTCTCCTGTTTCTGCCTGAATAGGTTCTCAGTACTGTCCTGACTTCTGTGGCAGAAGCTTACAAGCCAATGACAGCACTGGTGAAGTGTGTCAGATGTACATTGGAATGAAAACACTGAGAAATTAACCAGGAGAGATTATTTTCTGCACTTAAATTAAAGTGCGTTTTTCTTCAACAAATGTGCGACATGCTTCGAAAGGTCATTCTAACGTGCCTGTATTAATTTGGACTAGAAATAGCAACCTGATCTGGCGAAGAAAAAGAATCATGGTCTGATAGGCAATGCAGTCACCCAGTGTTTGGACATCTTGCACTGTGAAACTTTAATCTATATTTAATACCGGTCTGGGAATTCTGCCATGACTGAATAAATCACAGAAACGTATTAATTGGTCTGTTCTGTTTCCATCTTAAAGTTTTATATGTATACAATCTGTTTATGTAAGTCCCTGTTTGTCATACAGGAAAAAGTGACTGAAATAAAGTGATCTTTTCTTACCATTCTTGCATCGAATGTGCTGCATATTATCTGTCTATCTGAAACATTCATTATCTTTAAACAAATTCTACTCCTTGCCGAAAGGTTAACAATGTGCCTCCTATAAATTATGCTGTAATGGCAGCTAAAATCAACAAATTCAGAATATATCTGTATACTCATGAGGAAATAAGATGGAGGGCCCCTGGTGAGCTCTGAAGTGGTTAGACATTGTCTGATATCATAGGCGCGTGGTGGAAACACATAATAACTCAAATATTGAACAGTATGTTGAAGAGCGATTAAACCTCTCAGGCCTGATTAGTCTGTTACTCAAATTGTTCCTTTAATGACCTGACCTTGGGAAGCCTTTAATTTGCAATAACACATAGCATATTACGCCAAACAAGCACATGTAGGCATTACCTTCTTAAGAGAGGTTAAACATTGTTTTGCAACAATGTTGCAAGATTGTTTGATATACATATTATGATTTTTTTTTTTAAAGAATCACCGGTTTTGTATTAGGGTTTGATCACACGTCACGAGGTTTGTGTGTGAGTGACTGACTGAAACACTATTATGTGCTTACTTGTAGAAGCGGGTTGACTCTGCTTTGTTTGGAATTATTCACACTTTATAGTAATGCAGCAAAAATAGACAAAATTACTGACAATGTCATGTTTAAGATTTGATGTTTCTTATTTTTTTAATTGTTGCATAAAAGTAACATCCAAATCACAATGGTGTTGTCTGAATATCAACTTGTTCAGTGTTCATTTTAGTAATATTGATATACCATTATAGTTTATTGAATTGAATTAGCTCTTGTTTTTATATTTTCAGTTTTCATTTTAGTTTTGTGATTGTGATTTTTATTTCGTTTTTAATATTTCAGTATAGCATTATTTCTGTTTTAGTTTTTAGTCATTTTAGTACTATAACTTATTTCAGTTAGTTGCCAAGTAAACATTTCTAATTTAAATTTTAAGTTTTTAAGTTTTACATTTTTAATAGTTTTAAGTTAGTTTTAAGTTAAGTTAAGTGAGTTACCCAATTACTGAAAGGTAGTAATATACTAAAGCATACAAAAATCTGATGTGAGATTTATGGTTTGGGGTAGAGATGATCTTTGAACTATATGTCAAAAAGTCTACTCATAGTTCAGTTACTTAGATAAATAATTTATGATATATCAGTTATAAAATTTCATGGTGCATGAATATTGCAATATAGTGGAATCCAGAAATCTTAAAAGTTTTCAGAATACGCATTTGATCAGGCACTTTTCATCTTGAATGTTCATATGATTCCGTGCGAGAAAGAGGCAGGTGGTGTGTATTGATTTCAGCAGAGCCAAAACCACTGTAACTTTGCAGAGCGGAAAACATTGAGTGATTTTCATTACAGAGATGAACTTTTTGCCTTAGCCAGCCAGCACTCTAACCATGAGTGTTTAATTAGAGCAATTCAACATTTGCAACTGCACTTCTCCTTGGTTTACAGTTGAGAGAAAAGGCTACGAAAACACCACTTAAAAGTTGTCGGTCGGAAGGAAATTATTGGTAGTACTTCATCATTTGATTTCAAGACTCTTATTAAATGGAAATAAAAAACAATGCAGTGAAATCACACAATATAATTCCATTATTATGTGGAAAAGTTGCTAAAAAGTTGCTGAGAGTTTGAGTTTTTTTATAGACGTTTTAAGCCCTATGGGAAAATACGAGTCTTAGTAATCTTATTTCAATGGTTATTCAAGTGAATTTACTGATAATTGTGATATAAAGACACAAATACTTTGAATTATGGCCAGATTAACTTTAAATTACATTCCTAAATTAGACATATAAAGTCTACTTCTCTTATAACCTTGAGATTTTAATATAATATCAACACTTACAGTAAATCCACACATTATCATAATGTTTTTTTTAGCATATTTCCTCCATATATCTTTGAGTATTAGCTTGTTTCCCCCAAAATAATCTTATGACACCTTTAATGGAAAAGGAAAATGGTATCCATCTCCACGCTCCTGACACAATAACATATAGTTGTTTGTTTGCAAAAGCTTTGAAACTACTCCAAACTAGCAAATGACCCACATCAGTAAAAATGAAAACAAATGACAGGGTAAATAACTTCAAATATGAAATACTCTGGCCATATATCTTGGGAGTGGGAGCCCCAATAGCTCAGGTGTGACATTCCGTGGCTGCCAAATGTGAATAATGGCAAACAGAGGAGAATGAACCCTTGATGTATTTACAGTTCCGCCAGGCCTAGCACGGCACTTTTATTGCCTTCATATTCTCTCCTTTCTGCACACAGAAAGAAAGAAAGACAGGGGTCCCTTTCAGCACTGGAGGGCTACAACACAGCTGGGACCAGGCGAGATGGGAGAAGGGCATGAACATGAAATGATAAAACCATGTTAACACATATTCCCTTGTAAAACATATAAATTGCTCCTGCCAGCATGAATAAATACACATAAATGTAAACGCCTATGTTGCAGTTTTCTTTAGAAGTGCACTGAAACATTCAAGTGGATGAAAAGTGTGCATGCAGTAATTCTGGACACACAAATGGATGAGCAGGTCGAGACACAAGCAAAATGAGCCGGTACCTTGTGAATGCCTCCTCTCTAAGAGTAGATCGTATCCAATAATGGGGGAGCATCTGAGAAATCAACAGGCGCTAATAGTTTTTTAATGAGTTTGTGGAATGCACTGGGGCAACTGTGTAATAAAGAACAAAGCCTGTTTAGAGACTCCAGAGCCAAATAATGCACCCAGGCAAAGGTAGCTTTAATGAACAGATGATGAGTGTCGGAGATAAGGGAGGGCAAGAGATAAATGGGGAAATTTGTATTTGTAAAAGGGGTCAAATTAATCTTAATGTATTCATAAAAGAATATACGCGAAAAGAGTATATGGACAGAACTGCAGCTAAAAGCACAGACCTACGCTTCTCAGTTCTTTGTTTTGCTGTTTTCTTACCTGGTGCCATCTTGGCTTTCTTCAAACAGTCATTTTGTGAGATCTGAATGAGCATCCATCCTTCAGAAAGAAGTAAAGTCAGCTCAGAGCAGGGTTTCTGCAAGGAAGAGAAAAGTCTGAGAGAAAATAATACAATACTCCTACCTTTTTTGATATACAACCATTAAGAAATCCATCATGACTAGTCAGATACAGGTCAAAATCACTGAACAGAACTGACAAAGAGTCAGATGTAGATCAAACGAATGTGTCTGCCATCTTTTACTCACCCTCATGTTGTACCAAAACCTGTATGACTTACTTTCTTCTGTGTAACACAAAAGGTGAATTTTTGAAGAAAATTACAGTCTTTTGAAATCTTCTCAGTGAATCATTTGATACAGTTTATTCAGTGGTGTAGTGGTGCCTGGAGATATGGGTATACGCTTAATTTATGCCCCCATTTTTTAAGCGGCCCAGCAAAGGACGAACGGCCTGTGTTATAAACAGTGACATGTAAAAGGGCGTCAGTCTTGCGTATTTAGTTCACCACCCCAAAATGGGCCAATAGTATTTGCACATTTTCACTTTCTGTAACTTCTGCTACTCGACTTACTGGAGTAAGGATCATTCTGAAATTAATATTAGCCAAAAAAAGATTTTGCAATAATTAAAATGTAAAAAATTGCTATTTGTTTTCGGATCCGTAGGGAGAAATCATAAAGTCAGAGTCGTATTGAATACCCAACAAAAAATAAATCGTATCATTATCAGAATTGTGCAGGATCGTACATCCTATGTTGATGGCGTTTTCCCAGGCACCAAGTGACGGGCAAATAGTAACCCCCTGCCTACTCCCCCCATACCTTTTACAATTTATGTATAGGCTATACTACATAGTGCAAAAAAAATTATAATAAAATAGTTTAGAGCATTTTTAATACAATTAAGCACTAGTCAAGCTGCGATATCAAACAGGACCACAAGGAGATGCCAAAAGATCACTAAACCTACTGCCTTGACCTGACTGCACAGGCTACTATACGGATCCATTCAGAATCTAAAAAACACCTTCAAGGCTTCAGCAGCGTCCATTATAAAACACTCATACTTTTAAGCCAAATACACGCTGAAAAGAATAATTCTGGACGTGACTCTAAGCAATCTCTAATGAAACCAGTCGGGTTTTCCCTGTAGCTGTTTTGAACTTACGCTACTGTTTGAAGGCATTAGTTTACTGGATCCTTGGACTGAAAAGTTTACAGGAGTTTACCGGTCTAAAAAATCTGATTGCAAAAACATGCTTCTTTTCCTTTTTAATGTATTGTTTCCATTATAATGTACTGATTCAAATTAGTAGTCAACAATTAAATATTATTTCATCACTCTTCGTGCCTCCCCTGACATGCACTCAGGCCCCAGACCGACTCCGCTTGCATTCACATGATTTGTCGAGATGAGAGGCGGGCGCGGGCGCAATCAATACAATTTAAAGGGAAGCCAGCGCATCCTGACCGCATCATTGTCTTTACTGGGTGTGTTTAGGGAATATTGCCATTTATTTACATGTGATTTGATTAGCTAGTCATGGTGGACTGTCATGATTTTGGCTAATGCAGGACACTAATGAATGATGCACAACAGAGGGGATTTAGAAGTGGGTATACGCAAAGGCGACTGATAAAGAAGTGGGTGTACGCCGTATACTTGCGTATACCCTCCACTACACCACTGAGTTTATTAAACCAGGCTGAATATTTGATTGATTGATTGATTGATTGATTGATCTGTGATGTAAATAAAGTCACAATTTTAGAATGACATAAAGGTGAGTAAATAACGGTGAACTGTCCGTTTATATTATTACATTTCCAAAAAGCATAACTGCATGCAACAACTGCACGAAACATGCTGGATGTATATAGATGTTGTTGTTTTTTCTGCAAATAGATGCACATTTTTCAAAGTTGCAAAGTTACTTTTAATACAACTTTTCAGCCATTTTGACCCAATTTAACCCTGTGTTGTATACAAACACATAGTAATATTAGTAATCAAGTAATCAACCATCACAACAAAAGCACATTTTCTGGTCTTAGCTGGTTTTAAAACACAAAACCTCTCTAAAACACGCCAACAATCCTGCCTGATCAGGTTGGGAGACCAGCTAAGACCAGCAAACCAAACTGGTTTTAGGATGTTTTTTTCAGCAGGGAAAATTCACAATCTATAGTATTCTGGAGACAAAATGGTTCATCCTCACTAAACAAAGTAATATCTACACAATTACATTACACTGAAATGCAACCTAGGTCGAAGGATTGAGTTTGAAGGACAGATGATAAGGATGATGAAATGTTATTAGCATCATTAGGCTGTCTTGGCACACAGTTCTTTCCCTCTTAATCTGGGTGCGGCGGACCAAAAGAACCCCAATTAGAGGTTGCTTTTTGGCTTCCCGTGATTACATTGAAATGAAAGTGTGAAATGGAAGGTGAAAGCAGGTTAGCTGGGAGGATTAGCACATGGTGCACCAAGGGAGGTTAAGAGTGCACTTTGAATTTACCATAAAGTATCTGCTGCTCGTAAACACACTGTCCTCCCAAACTTTCTACCATGTTTTTTCTATTAGGAACTAATATTTGATCCTTTGTATTTTTTTTTTAAGAATGTTGACCTTTTGTGTCAAAAGTCACACATGTGTTACTGTGAGGGATGAGTGGGTCATCTATGTGTTAGACCGTCGGGAGAAATGAGGATCTAAGGGGCATGAGTGTGCTCTTTAAATGACAAGAAAAAAACTCTTTGTTCCTGACTTAAGTAAAACGAAAATGCCAGCTACCTGGCTTACAACAAGAATCTGAAATGTTCTGGATGACACAGAAAAGAATTGGAATTGTATTTATAATAAATGTTATATATAATATATATTTTATATACTATAAATATATATATATATATATATATATCTATAAATCTGTATTTTTTTTTTTAGGAGATATTATATCCTTCCGTTTCTGTACCCTAATCCCCAAAATGTATAATTTGGTTATTCAAAAGTCAGAAGTGAAGAATTGCAACGTATTTTAAATGCCAAACCCAAAAAACAACAAAAAAAGAAACACTATTTATTAAAGCAAAGTATGAATCTCATCAAGGCATCAAATCTCTGTAAATATGGTAAAACAGATTTACTATAAATTCACCAAACTGATTATCACTCAAAAAATACACGAATCATGTTTCAGGCCATTTCAAGTCATCTTTTGATGTACAAAGGGTTATATCTGAGTTGTGAGGTGTCTTACTTTTTTTATTTTTTTCCCAGTACGCCATTTGTTCATGCAGGACGATTCACGAAAGCGAAAAGCAAGTGAAAAAACGAGGCAGTATTTATCGCATGAACCAACAATTTAGTACACAACTATTTTACATCAAAATGTTTAGTTTGTACTCTATATTAAAAGTGAACTTATAGGTACACTGATAGTTTAGTAATTACATACTTGTAGTAGCATTTTTAGTACACTTTGAAGTATAGTTTAGTAAACTAATAGTTTAGTAGTTTTATACTGCAAGTTTACTCGTAAGTTTTCTTTAAGTGAACATTACATCATACTTTAAGTATACTACTATGTCCCTATTAGGTATCATTTGTATATAGTTGGTTAATAAATATTAAACATTTTTACAAAACACCAAAGAAAGAACAGGCTACACTAAAAAATGCTGGGTGGTTTCACCCAAAGTTGGGTCAAATATGACAACCCAACTTTGGCGTTAAAAACTTAATTAAACAAATTTAACCAAAGATGGGTTGTCCATATTTGAACCAATGTGGGTTGAAAAACCAGCATTTTTTTAGAGGGTATCTGCTTGTAAACAAAATTTTTTTATTCTAGCTTCATGCATTTTTTTTAAACACTTGAGTGTGGATAAGTTTCATAAATAAAAAAGAAAGAAATAACATTTTGAACAAAAAAGCTGAAAAAAAGACTATGAATTGGATTCAGAACGATAATCAAAACGATCAACACCCCAAAGCTTGACAGTCATTAATACCTCTTCATTGGTCGACATTACATCAACTTTACACAGTTTTGATGCTGTTTTATGTCTGATGCTACTGTAGAGTACATGTGGAAACTTGTGTTTTTTCGCTTGTGTTTTTTGGAAATTCTGTACAGAAAATGTATACTAGCGCCCCCTACAGTATAACAGTGAAAACACAGATTCTAGGAACACAAGTATAGCTCAAATATATTTAGACTTTTTCTAAGTAGGCTATAAGTCAAGTATACTTAAATGTCATTTTAAGTATGTTTCTGAGAAGTACATAAAGCCCATTTCTGAGAAGTACATAAAAAGTAGACTAAAAGTATACTTTCCTATTTTTTAGTTTAAAAGAAGTATACTAATAGCACACTTGAATAAACTTCTTTTTCATAAGGGTTGGACTTGAATAGGCACAAAGTTCTGTCTTTAGCGAGATTAGCATTAGCTAATTTGCTTCTTAGTGAGATGTGCTGCCCTCCAAGGCATGCATATAAGATAGGTCAAAGGTCATGGTAACTTCCCTTGTCAGTTTGTTCCTGAGGAGAAAAAAGCTTAATTAATTCAGCAGGTTATCAGTTCCAACCTTTCTCGCTGACTTGTACTCACTCATTTACACACACACACCTTTAAAGGTTTTTCTTTTCTCATGATCTAATTTTTTTTTGTGGAGCTGTGGTGAATATGGCACTGTCCTTGCCCATGGGCCTCAGGCATGTTTTATTTATGAATCTGATTAAGCCTGGTACAGTGTCCATATGGGATAGAGATCCATAAAAGCGGTGAGGGAGCAGTGCACAGTGTAATTCTCTTTCATTATCTGCAGCTGTATAAGAGGGGAGGCTCCTCGCATTTAATTGCGAACAAGAGCTCGCACAATGCTCTTTGAAATTCCCCACTCAGCTCGCTAAATCAAACTTTTAGTAACATTCAGCGAAGGGCACAGCGTGGTGGTACTTCAGGGGCTGGCATCCAACGCTGCCTTGAAGCCTAGACAAATGTTCTCGTGCTTTTCAGTGAAGTGCTCATTAATATGCCTGAAGGACTATAGGCCCACCAAATGTACAAGGGAGGAATGTTCAACATTCAAAGTGTGCGACTGATTGCGTTTTATCTTTCTTTGCAATTCATTGTTAAGTGATTCCAAACTGTCATTGCATATTGGCTCAAATAAAGACGCAAAACCCACAATGGCTTATAAAACACTGCCCCCCGTCACAGGGTGCACAGACTATACAGTAATGTATTCTCAGGGGTGCATACAAAGCACAATGCTCATTTATAGCTATCATTTGGGTCATGCTGGCTCATCTTAAATAAACCACTGTGGATTACTGTACAAAGTTAATAGTGTATGGCAGCATAATTTCCTCTTTAGTCATAAAAGCATCCCACCCTGTCACTTACACCCATGTGTCTTACCTTTATTTGGGTCAGTCTCGCAGTCCATCTCCCCTCCTTTCTGAGCTACCGAGTTAGTAGGATGCCATCAGAGGCCCATCAATCCCCAATACGACAGCTTGAAGGCCCTCCGCAAATAACTGCATGCAGTGGAAGCACTGACAGCCGAGGCGGACGAATATGACAATAATGATTTTATCTACAGCACAGAAAATAAAACTGTCAGCCCTATTAGGATTTAAAGCCAGGAGAGAGGGAAGAGAGAGGTATGGAGAAAGAGGTGGAAGAGGAAGAGTGTTTGAGGGCTTGTGAGCTAGAATGGATTTTAATAAAAGAGCCGGACAGCTGGAGTGGATGAGCATTAGTCATGAACAAATGGTGCAGTTTATTTGTGGTAAAGACGTTAAAAAAATACTTGCCTTGGGTATTTCGTAATTTACTAGAAGGGATGCTCATGATAACTTGCCTTTTTTAAAATATTATATGCACAAAAAAAAAAGTTTTTGAGCTTTCTACAAGTGTTTTTTTATTTTTGCTTTTGAAAAGAGTCATTGGCATTGTAATTTATGCAGATTAGTCAACTTAGTTGAAATTAATTAATTTTGTGCATGAATCAATGCTTCTCACTGCCTGATGTTTTATCTTGGTTTGGGTTCAGTGCCAATTTGTCTTTTTAACAGGTTGTAGACCATGTGAAGACATCTGTGCTTCCACATGCAGCAACATTCTTGGCTCTGAGTTTAAACTTCCCTGAAGAAAGTTCTGCATTTTGACAATTGCACTGTTTTCTCCTCCAAGGCATTAAATGAAAGGAACTGTATTTTCAATTACACATACAGTACAAAAATAGTTCTAAATAGAACCTGATCAGGATTATTTTATTTTTATTTTTACATAAAAACCATGCTTTGAAAGTGCTATATAGAACCTTCCATTTTAAAAATGTATATTTTTATTTTCCTTTTTAATATTAGTTTATTTTATATATTAAAGCAACACACAATGTCTAAAGTTTGGGGTGTAAGATATGTAATGTTTTTTTTTCATAAGTCTCTTATGCTCATCAAGGCTGCATTTATTCAAATGCTATTTAAAAATAGCTGTTTTCTATTTGAATATATTTTAAAATGTATTATTCCTGTGTTGGCAAAGCTAAATTTTCAGCAGCCACCAGAGTCACATGACGCTTCAAAAATCATTATAATATGCTAATTTGATGCTCAAGAATCATTTCTTTATTATTTATTATCAGTGTTGAAAACAGTTAATATTAACAGCTTAATATTTAGTTAATGGAAACGTCTCGGTTACGTAGAACCCTCGTTCCCTGAGGAGGGAACGGAGACGTCACGTCGGAAGACCAACGAAATTGGGATCTCGTTTAGAGGGACCAATCTACTTCGAATGTAAACTAAACGAGCCAATGCACATTGCATGCGATTATTGCATCCAGCTGCCGCTGATAACAGCGTTAGTATAAGTAGGCAGCAGGTGCAGCGTATATTCAGGTTTTCGCTGAAGAGCCGAGCCGATGACCCGGCCGCTCAGCGGTTGTACAGGAGCTGTGGCGACGGGACGTGACATCTCCATTCCCTACTTCAGAGAAATAGAGTTACATACATAACCGAGACAGTCCCCTTCAGTCGGTCACTCTCGATGTCATGTCGGATGACCGACGAATTGGGATCCTACCAAAAAGGCCACAGCTACCGCCCCATCCAGTGTCCTGTGGAAGCCACCTGCAACCCTACTTTTTGGCGTAGGCCAGGGCATCTTCACAAGAGGACCAGCTACTGCTACTATGGCACTACCCACTGAGTAGACTGGATAACACTGGGGAAACGCACCCGTTCTGCTTGGAACAGGGACGTTACAGAAGCTCGAGCCTTCCCGATGGAGGTTTCGGAGCAATACACATATGGATATCCCTTAGGTGCATATGGAAGAATGAGGTGATTGAACCCTCTTGGAATGGAAGAAGTCTGCCGGGGAAACACGGGCTCAAGGCAATACCGTGGACTTTACACATATGGGACCACTTAGGTCTTACATATGGAACCCAGACTTCTACCGGTTCTCGAGGATTCAGCGAGTGAAGGCATGGCGCCGGACGCTCCGCCACGTCTGGCTGCCGAGGGGACGGAGGAGCTCAACAGGGTCTACTATATGGACTCTCTGGAGTGGTTTTGCAAGCCGACACGAAGCCGGGGCCTCTCAGTGATTCTACCCGTTTGAGGTGAGAACACAGGAGGATACCGGCTCAACACGAAGGCTATAGAATCTAGCAAACGTGTTATGGGTCGCAAAGACCCGCAGCTCTACAGATATCTGCCAGCGAGGCGCCACGAGCCAGCGCCCAGGAGGATGCAACACCTCTAGTTGAGTGAGCTCGCAAACTGAGCGGGCAGGGCACACCCTGTGCATAATAAGCCAGGGTGATGGCATCCACAATTCAGTGGGCCATCCTCTGCTTAGAGACGGCATTCCCCTTCTGCCGGCCTCCGTGACAGACAAAGAGCTGGTCTGAGGTCCTGAAGCTTTGCGTTCGGTCAACGTAGCACCTTAAGGCTCGGACGGGACAGAGCAAAACTAGGGCTGGGTCTGCCTCCTACGAGGGCAGCGCTTGGAGGTTCACCAACTGATCCCTGAAGGGAGTAGCGGGAAACATTGGGTACATAGCCGGGCCGGGGCCTCAGGATAACCTGGGAGTCAGCCGGCCCAAACTCTAGGCACGAATCGTTGACCGAAAATGAATGCAGGTCCCCTACCCTCTTGATGGACGCCAATGCTAGCAGGAGCAAAGTCTTCATTGAAGGAACTTCGGCTCAACCGCCTGCAAAAAGGCTCAAAAGGGCCCTGCTGTAGTGCCGTGAGCACCAGAGTCAGGTCCCACGAGGGAATAGAGGAGGGCCGTGGAGGATTTAACCTTCTCACACCTTTAGGAACCTGACGACCAGGTCATGCTTCACCAACGACCTCCTTCTACGGGGTCGTGGTTAGCAGTGTTTGCAGCGACATAAACTTTAAGGGTGGAGGGAGACAGCCTTCACTCCAACCCTTGCTGCAAAAAGGACAGCACAACTCCGATCGGGCATCTTCGGGGGTCTTCTCGGCGAGAAGAACACCACTCAACGAACAGGTTCCACTTCAAGCGTAGGCGCTCTCGCTGAAGTGATGGTGTCAACTACCTCTTGGGGTAGGCCACTCAGAACCTCTGCGTCCCGTCCAGGGACCGGACATGAAGTTTCCAGAGGTCTGGACGCGGGTGCCAAAGGTTGCCCCGTCTCTGAGTCAGTAAATCCTTTTTCAGAGGAATCGGCCAGGGAGGGGCTGGCGCGAGGAGCATTAGTTCTGGGAACCAGGTCAGGGAAGGCCAATAGGCCACCAGCAGGACCTGCTCCTCATCCTCCCTGACCTTGCACAGCAACTGTGCCAGAAGGCTCACTGGGGGAAATGCATACTTGCGAAGGCCCCGCGGCCAGCTGTGTGCCAGTGCGTCCGTGCCGAGTGTTCCCTCGGTCAGGGCGAAGAACAACTGGCAGTGAGAGGTTTCTGGAGAGGCAAACAGGTCTACCTGAGCGGCTCTGAAATGTCCCCAAACCAGCTGGACTGTCTGGGGATGGAGTCGCCATTCTCCAGGGAGCGCAGCTCGTGACAGCTCGTCGGCTGTACGGTTGAGCAGGCCAGGAATGTGAACAGCACGAAGCGACATCAGATGCTTCTGACTCCAGAGGAGGAGGTGGCGGGCGAGTTGCGATAAGCGACGGGAGCGCAGACCACCCAGTAGGTTGATGTACGCAACGGTCGCTGTGTTGTCCGTGCGGACTAGTACACGCTTGCCTCGTAAGCGCCCTTTGAGACGGCCCCGGGCAAGGTGCACTGCCAGCAACTCGAGGCAGCCAGTGCAGTTGGGGCCCCATCCAAACCCCTGACACTGCAAGCCCGTTGTACGTGGCCCCCCAGCCGGTGGTTGCGCCGAATATGCTCGACGAATCCGTGTAAACCACAGCATGCCTGGAGACCTGCTCCAGGGGCACTCCTGCCTGGAGGAACGCAAGGTCTGACCACGGGGTGAAGGTTTGGCGGCAGGCCGGTGTCACCTGGACCCGGAAGGTGCCGCGTTGCCACGCCCACCTCGGGACTCGGCCATGGAGCCAGTGCTGCAGCGGTCTCATATGGAGCAGCCCCAGCGGCGTGACTGCCGCCGTAGCTGCCATATGCCCCAGGAGCCTCTGAAACTGTTTCAGTGGGACCGCCATCCTGCACTTGAATGTATTCAAGTAGTTCAACACTGACTGAGCACGTTCCTGCGTGAGGCGTGCTGTCTGTTTGACCGAGTCCAACTCCATACCGAGAAAAGAGATCCTCTGCGTCGGGGAGAGTTTGCTCTTTTCCCAGTTGACCCGAAGGCCCAACAGGCTGAGGTGTGAAAGCACCAAGTCCCTGTGCTCGCACAACTGATCCTGAGACTGAGCGAGTATGAGCCAATCGTCGAGGTAGTTGAGAATGCGAATGCCCTGTTCTCTCATGGGAACAAGGGCTGCCTCCGTAACTTTCGTAAAGACACGGGGAGACAGGGACAGCCCGAAGGGCAGGACCTTGTACTGGTATGCCCGCCCCTCGAATGCAAACCACAGGAATGGCCTGTGGCGCGGAAGGATCGAAACATGAAAGTATGCATCCTTCAGGTCGATCGCTGCGAACCAGTCTTGGGGACGGATACACCTGAAGATGCATTTCTGCGTGAGCATCTTGAACGGGAGCCTGTGAAAGGCCCGGTTCACGACGCGCAGGTCCAAGATAGGTCTCAACCCACCGCCTTTCTTGGGTACAATGAAGTAAGGGCTATAAAACCCCAACCTCATATCGGCTGGAGGAACCGGCTCTATCGTGTCCTTCGCCAGTAGGACTGCGATCTCTACACGCAAGACGGGGGCATCTGCTGCTTCCACTGACGTAAAGTGGACGCCCCTGAACTTGGGAGGGCGCCGGGCGAACTGAATCGCATAGCCGAGCCTGACGGTTCGACGGAGCCATCGAGACGGTCTGGGTAGCTCTTGCCAGGCTCCCAGACGCCGCGCAAGTGGCATCAACGGAACTACAGGCGTACCCGCAGTGGGGCAGTGAAAAAGAACGCAGGGACCCGGCCCGGGCGTCTCTTTGCCGGTCCGAGGCGGGGTCTGAATGTGTAACACTGACCTGCGTTTGAGCAAAGGGTGCATGGGTAGTCCGTTGGTTCGTCCTCCCGATCAGCCCACTGCTGCTCACTGGTGAGAGAGGAGGGTGAGTGTGATACGCACTGGATCGTCCACAACCACCTGTCCCCTCTGGGGACCCAGAAATATAGGAATTGCTCTTTGTCGAGAATTTGAACGACCGAGAGGTCAATGGTGGTAAAAATGAAAAGAATCTCCGCCCGGCCCTCCTCCGGGGGAGGGAGTGATGTGCTTACCATCTCCTGAAGAGCACGTCCCTCCACCTCTGGGTCGCCCGTCCCCGGGCCTCTTGCTCTCTCGCTTGCCACCAGGTTAGGCGGGGGCCTGGACGGGCGGGGCGGCTGCCCTACGACCGGTCCACGTCATAGCTTTGCTGGAGGCCGCAGGAGTGCTGCTCTTTGTTTTGGCGGTGGCAGGGGGCCGCCCTAGGCGACGGCAGCAGCTGCACGCCGGGAGGGTTCGGATGTACCTGATGGCCTCAAGTCTGCTTTGGTCAGCGGAGAACCGCTGGGCAAGTTATCCACCGTGTCGCCGACAGGCCGGCCTGGGACACGGGGGCGTTCAAGGATCGTCGCGCATGTCAACCAGTCACAGCCAGAATGGCGCTCCCGGACCACCATAGTGGACATCGCACGACCCAGAGACCATGCCGTATCCTTTGTCGCTCGTAGCGCGAGGTCCGCCGCGGTGCGGAGTTCTCTGCGAACTTCCGGGTCGTGACCACCCTCGTGCAAGTCCCTCAGTCCCTTGACCTGGTGCACTTGCAATCACGCCATAGCGTGTAAGGCAGAGGCAGCTTCTCCACCGGTCGTATAGGAATCGCTGGCCAGTCGAGTACCTACAGACCCAGGAGGGGAGGCATAACGACCCTAGCTGCCCCACCAACGAGGGTGGTGAGGGAGGAGGATCCAGCAAATCGGTTTCCGGCAGTAAAAAGGTGCAGTCCACAACCTGTTGAGCTCCTCATGCACATCCGGGAAGAAAGGCACCGAGGCGGGACCACCCCGAGAACCAATCGTGCAACCTTGAGGGCTCGGGACACGGTGAAAGTCTTCACTCGAGCCCTACCCATACGGCGGCCCGGGAAAGCATAGCCATCATCTCTGGATCCGATTCAGGCTTTGCCACCGTCCTGGAGGGTGGCAGCGCAGCCGAATCTTCCTCTCCGGAAAGCTCTGGCTCACCCTTCGATGCTGCAATCGACATCCGATCGTAGGGGGGAGCCTCGGAAGAAACAGGTGATACCCCCCGAGAGGGTCCAGCCTGCTCTTCTTGAGAGCTCCGCTGGTTTCGGGGGAAAAACAAAAAAAAAAAAAACTGCGGCGGGCTTGGGGCATTCCCCACTGTGACCGTAAGGGGGGGGGGAAAAAACCCCAGTCTGCCCACCGCTAGAAGAAGGACGCCCCGGCTGCCACCAGAGGGAACCCCAGAACTAGGCAGTGGCACGGGCACTCCGCCACCTTGCAGGTAACGGAGTCCGGTCCGCAAACTCTGAGATGGTCATACCCCCGCAATGAGAGCATGAGCCATCCACGAAAGCCACATCAGCGTGCTTCATGCCCAGGCACGAAAGGCAGCGATCGTGACCATCACCCAGCGCCAGGTAACGACCGCATCCAGAAACGCCCGGGTGATACGTTGTCTATAGCAAGACCCACATCGTCTTTATAAAGACGTAACGTCAAGTTTGCCAAGCAACGTCGTCTTTAGAAAGACGCACCCGAAATTGCTCTTTTAGGGGAAAAAGCTCTTTTAGCGTGCTGAAGCGCACAGGGGAGATGGCAGTCTGCAACACACACAGGGGTAGTGCAGCCTGATGTGTGCAACCCACTCGACCCGGGAAAACCACCGCCGCTGAAGCGCCATCCACCAGCACGAAGAGCTCTCCAAGAGCGCGCTGAACTCGTTCAGTCTTCTTCTCTCAGTAGAGTAGTCAGGAGCAGAACGATGTGATCGCTCGGCTCCGAAGCGAAAAAGCTGAATATGCGCTGCATCTGCTGCCTACTTATACTCACGCTGTGATCAGCAGCAGCTGGATGCAATAATCGCATGCCAATGTGCATTGGCTCGTTTAGTTTACACTCGAAGTAGATTGGTCCCTCTAAGCGAGATCCCAATTCGTCGGTCCTCCGACGTGACGTCGAGAGTGACCGACTGAAGGGAACTCATCATTTTTTCAGGATTCTTTGATGAATAGAAAGATATACATGTGTTAATTAATCCTACACATTAGTTTACAATGTTTACAACAGAGTAGTAGAGACAGATCTCTTAATCTCCAATATAAGATATTCAACATATCTGTAATTGTAATTCTTTAAAAACTTTGAACCCATTCTTCTCAGTTCCAATGTTGACATTATTGCATTGTGCTTGGGCAACATAGCCTAACCTGAGTTGTTACGGAAATACCATCACTATACACTTTAATTAGACTTAAACAGCTTCTAATGTTGTTTTAATAATAATTTATGCATGCAGGTGAAGTTAGCAGTCACCGTCAAGATATTACTGAGAGTGTGATCAAAAGGCCTGGCATTTTCTCTGAAGCTCTCACCACCTTTTGGAAGGAAGCGAGGCTGAGAAAACAATGTAATTTGACTGCACTGGGAAGTATTCATATGCAAACACAGGCTAATACAACCTTTCACTCCATCTCCATCACACCCACCCAAATCTCTCCTAATCACCTTAACCCTTCGTCTCAGCCTACTGTCTGCTTGCATCTAATCTGCCCAAATTAAATCAAATCCTGTCTGGATCACTGTAATGGAGCCTTGAAATTGTGTGCAAATATTCACATTAATAATTCAAGTAAATGGTTTGCAGTATCCATGAGAAACTGTATGAAATTTTGAGACGTGATAGCATTTGCGTCCTGATTGGGCACTCTGTTCTGCATGGGGAGAGTTATTCAAATATACAAATATTAGGGTCTTGGTTAATCTGGACAGAACTTTATCACAATCCACTTGTCATGTTATCCAACCTCCACCTGACTTGCTGTCAAAAGAAAGACAATTAAACAAACATTAACATTTGAAACTGTTTCTTGTCATTACTCTGTGTGAACACTTACATTTTAATGTACAATAGTATAAAGATGAGTACATAAAATATAATCTTGTTTGTATTGTATTTTTTTCGTTTCTTTTCATTTCAAGTCTTTGAAGTGCTACCTGCATGCCTTAAAACCATAAAATGGTTCCTTTCATTGCATAGAATAACATGAAATCCTTTTTTTCATCACTGAAAAATGAATGTAAACAGAGGTAGCTCTGTAGAGAGAAACTGTTCATGAAGAAATACATAAAAACCAACAATAATTCATAGATTCTATTTATAAAGGCTACACAGTTTTTGTATGTTAATATATGATACTTCCTTGCAAATGCAAAAGGATGATAAAGACCTACACACATGAGCATACATAGTTGATACCCTAAGGCCTTGATATATTAAGGTCCTAAATATAGGGTATGTGCATGTGCAATTTAACAAATTGAGCGCATTTTGTGGACATGCAAATAAACTGGCCGTTAGACACACCCATATTCAAAGCCGGATTTTGCATATGGTAATGCCATGCAGCTAAATTCAATTTATATTATTTATTTCTACAAAATAATTGATCAGAAACAATAATTGATCAGAATACCCATTTTCAACATTTCTACAACATTTACCTGAATTCACAGATGCAGTATTATTTACATATTTAAGCTCATTACACCACAGATTTGTACCAAAAAGAAATCTAGTGTGCATTAGATAAAACCTGAGAGAACCCCTTTGGCCCACAGAGATCAATACCTGCTTTTCAGTCTTATTAATTTAAACAGGCAGCTATCATTTCTAAAATGACTTAAAATGTTGATAATAGTTTTGTGAGTGTAATTTAATCTATTTGCACTACATGAAAGCACGCCCCAAATTACATATTCATTAAGGGATATGTGTAAAAACAGCAGTGCAACTGCGATCCTCAGTAGACGTTAGTGAATCAGCTGTATTTTTTTGCACATGCCATCAAGTTTGCATGTGTTTTCATACATGTAAAGTTTTTATCAGGGCCTTTGCATACTCTGAGATGTCACTAGACAACCTACTTTGTCAAAGTCTGTGTTTAATTTAAAATTATACCTTCGTAAAGTATGTACTGCCACCTTTTTGAACCACATTTGTATCATTTGCATTGTATTTGAGAATATTATCTGTCAGAAATTACATTATATTTCACAATGTGAAATAATCTGACAAATATGCCACTGTTTTCCACAGACTGAATATCCAGATGGCTTACACTTTGTTTCATTACATTGGAAAAGGGTAAAGGTGCGTAGCTTTTCACCCCTGATTAAAAAGAACATTTAAGAGATTTATGAAAAACTTGGCATTGCCAGAAAGTTATAATACGCTTGCAGCTGGCTGTCACTGTCTGACTGTGCAATCTCATTTGAGTTCATTTCAGCACAATAGCCACATTTTCTGTCTTTTCTTGAACTCTTAATCTTTCCGTTTTAATAATGCACTAACCTTAGCAATCACTGCTAACAAAGGAGCATATGACAGAATTTTAATATGAAACGCCTATCTTTATTTTCATGATTTTTTTTTATATCTATGTTTTCTACTCTCAATAAGCCCGTCTCTCTGTCCCTCAGAAATCAGGTGAGTTCAAATCTGCCTTTTAGAAATGCTTTTCCATTTTACTGTCCCCTAACAGAAGACCGCAATGTCAAATCATAGAGATGCTTGTTAATTTAAAGAGCATTTACAATACAAAAACTTCAAAATTTTCATCACATTCCTATTTTCTTCTCAGTAACAGCTATGAAAGACTTTTAAAATTGATAATTATCTGGCCCTCTCAAAAACAAGAAAAAAACAAGCATGAGAAGAAAAAAAACATCCAGCTTGGATTATAATATCCTTGAACAGCATATTAATGAATTTGCTGAATGCTGAATCTCTGGTAGCCTGCCTGATTTTTTAATAGCTATTCTATAGATCACTGAAATGTATTATCTCAATGATGAAGATGCTGATATGGTAAAAACTTAAATAAAATGCACTTGAGGCCATTGAGAAGCTCAAAACTTTGACCTTGTAAAGTTGTTTGAGTCTTTTCATACAAACAAGCAATCTTCTGAATAAATTCTCATGTATGTTTTTCAGCTGTTGAAATAGGATTAATGAATTAGGACTTGACGTTTACTGCCCCCAGTTGAAGAACTTAGGTTTTAGATCCTCCTATACTGTGTTTAGTGTGAGTCAACGAATGCTAATCAGAATCTTTCATTTGGCTGCTATTTGTCTTAATTTTGTATCGCTTTCACCGGAGGCATGTTTTCCTGTTCACTGTGTTGGTCGCCGTTTTAGTGCAGATTTAATGAATTTGAATTATGAGTCACGATCAGCTTGAAGTCAATACTATGGCCTGTTGTCCTTGAGGGATTTAATGAGTTCTGGCTTCTACAGTATGTTTCCTTTGATACTGGACTCTCTCTCTTCTCATAGCTAGGCCAAATTTAATTACAAAACCAATGGAGGCCATCAGAATCTTTTTTTTTTTCAGGAACTGGCCCAAGTGCACAGGAAGAACTTCTTTTGGTTCACTGTCTTTGATTTGGCAGTGTTTTTTATGCAAACACTGAGCGTATAGTGCCAAGGGACATCAGAGGTCCATACAAACCACCTGCGATTGGCAGCTCACTGAAACCATAAATAAATAAGACTAAGAAGAAACGCTAGGAAAAACAAGAGGTTTGGACTCACCCTGTCCACACGTGAGTGAGAAAAGGACTGACACTGAATGAAAGAGTGACAGGGGAAGAGTGCAAAAAGATGAGAGATTGAGTGCGCTACCCCTTTGGGTTTCTCCAGTGCTCCTGGGGAATGGCGGTGGAGAGAGAAAAGAAAAACACATCACATCAATAGCTCTGTCTGTCCGAGAACTTTCTTTAAGGCAGATCTAAGTGGGCCAACTTTTGTCTCCAGTTGTCTGTCCCAGCAGTGAGGTGTCTAACAGAACCTAGAGTCACGCTGGTCCTATAAACATGAATCAGCAGTTTGTGTGCTACAGCACAATGGCACTAATATATGTCTCACGTTTTGTTTTATTTTTTTCCCCTGTACCTGCATTCTTGCTTCAAGGCTATTTCTGGCTTTAGAAACAATACGAGTGAGAAGATAAACATATTCACACATTGCAGATAAATCATATGCACTACTAAACACGGGAATTTCAATGCATACTTCTCAGAGCAGGTAATCTTTCATAAAGACAGCATTTCACAAACTCTCTCTTTCACACGCATACACAAACCCATATGCAGAGACCACCACTGCTGTAGCTTATGATGAATTACCTTTTTTTCATAGTTCTGCACTGATTTTTTGTGAAAATCTCTACAGGATAGATCTAAATATAGGAGTGGAGAGTACTCTGGCACTCTTAGTGTGTTCAGAGAAGATACATATAGATAGATAGATAGATAGATAGATAGATAGATAGATAGATAGATAGATAGATAGATAGATGAGGAGATCGATAATAGATAGATAGGATTCTGATTGATAGAATTTCTACGTTGTTAATAACAATAAATAAGTTACAAAATCCAACACTGGATGCGGTAATACTGACAAAATCATTTTTTTTCTTTTTTATTATTATTGTTTGTTATTTTCTCTTTTAATTTAGCCTTTTTTATGTCAATATGTACAGTAAATGATATGTTAATCAGTAGGTGAGGCTTAATATTCAGGAGAGGGAGTGTTTATATGGAGTGGTTGATATGTTTGAGCAGCATTTGAAGAATGAAATCAAATAGCATATCATGTTTTCATTTTTTTAATTGCCAGGTTTTAAGAATACAGCTGCTATATTCAGAACGCCATGACTGACCAACCAGAATCTAGTTTTCTAGAGAGCTGTCTAATATGTATAGAACTTGGATCTTTCTGTGTGTGCAGATTCAGTGCGTAACTAATGAGAAACTGCAACAGGCAGTTCAAGAAAAAGAAGACCTGATGCCGAAAGAGGCTCATCTGGAGGTCATCCACATTTCAATAAGCTTTGATCCCCCAGCCACTGACCTCCCGGTCGCGAGCCAGAAGAGGGAGCAAATGGAATCGGACACGGGCTTGTCAGAGAAGATAAAATAAGACGCAAGGATTACGGGGAGCCACTGAATAGCTTCGGACAGAGACTTGGGAATTAAAGGGTAGATAACAATGGAACGGGTTATTGGGTGTTATCGACATGTGAGTGGCATGTCGATTCACAGGCATTCCAGCAGGATGCCAGCCCTTGTCACTCACATTGAGAGCTCAGTGCAATCACAGGAGTAGAGTAAAACAACTTCAGTCACACTCCATTCTCTTTCGCTTTGACTCACTTCCACCCAGGGTTCACCGGGGTCAATCCACTGTTGTAATACCTCTCTCTTTTTTCATCCCAGCCACAGATAACTGCTGAGGTGTGGAGATGTTCTCACATCTTTTTGATAAAGGGTAGCGCAGAACATTTAGCACGGTAGAGCTACATGCAGCTCCAGATAGCACACTGTTGCCTGAGGAGGAATCAGTCAAAGGGGCTACTGAAAGATCCTTACACCTCGATTAATAAGGAATGATGGAACGTGATGTTTTTCCAAAGTGCTCATCACCAGACTTGCATTGGATTCTATTTGCTAGTTCCATCTGTATGCAGAAAAAAAAGAATGAAAAATCACGAACTCACACATTTTGCCAGTACTATTCATGGGTTCAAAGGTGCAGACGATAACAGGTTTTAATCAGATCTACTCAGCTGTCATTAAGAGTAGCCTTTAAGAGTGCTTGAACAGGTTTTTGAGGCAAAAAAGCGCACACCTGTGAAAATGATTAATGGAAATATTTTCTATTGCAGCATTTAAAGTAGACATGTACTGCCTTTGTTTTTTTATTTTGTACTGTTCTCTGAGGTCCACTTATAAAGTTATCAAGATTATACATCAAAAAACATAATTTAGAAGTAATAGGCTATTTTTCTGTCCTGTTTTGGACGCCCTCATCGGAACGCTCTGTTTGAATAGGCGTGGTGGATTCTGGACTCTGAAGTAAACGCCCACTGCTATTATTGGCTAACAGTTGTGTATGTTTGACAGCCTAAATCCTTCATAGATGGATGCTGCTGTGATTTAGGTTAAAAAAGCATTAAATACTCAGTACATGTCAAATGATCCGGTATAACAGACAAAGCAATTGACCACTTAATAAAAACAGTTGCTCACACTTGTCGGATCCAATATAGTTAGCACAACATCGTCTTTTAGATTCAATCTTTCTGAAAATCCTGCTTCGAATTGTGCCTTGTTTGTAAATGAATCCTCTGTAAAATGTAGTGAACAAAGGACCAAGTTCTTACTGACGTGGCACCAACACAGCGTCTTGTCTTTGGAGGCATCTTTATCGTTTGATTTCTGTGTGGACCTGCGTTTCCTTCTCATCTCGGTATTTACCTACTACATGTGTGCCTCGGTGGGCGTGGCTAAACAGACAGTGAGTATAGCAGGCGTTGACATCTTCTGCAGAGCGGTGTTTAGCCACCTATTATCGCTTTGCATATTGCTTCAATATAGGCTGTTTTTAGACTAACGAGAAACTTTTGAGTTCTGAAACTTACAGCATGTTTTTATAGTACAATGACTTCTTATATGTCAAAAGATCAAGGGAATTTTGATTTCTCAGTTCTCATGGCCCCTTTAAATTTACTTATAGTTTGAAATTGTTTACAGTTACTATACTCATTTATAATTTTGTAAGTATATTTTTATGATGCATTATGTATTTATGTATTATTTTAATGTATATTTTCCATATTTTATTTTATTTTCGTGGCACTGTACAAACACAGCAATGATAAATTTTACCTTTATGGGCAATATAAAAAGTGCACAGTTGAGCCATGTCATCCATAGCTTCCAGAACAACTGAATGTGTCTTTTCATATTTTACCAACCATCATATAGCAGCAAAGCAAATCATAAGGAAAATTAAAAGCAGGCAGAAAAGGACAGAGTTTAATCTAACCAGACCCAAACTGCTGTCCTCTCCTTTCATCCACTGTCTTTCAACTGGACCACGGAGGCCATCCGATCCCCGGCCACAGCAAATTAAGGCAACCACTGGGGTGACCACAGGCCCAAGCATTGTTTCCAAGGAATAGATGTGGAGTTCTTCCATAGCAGGCTAATGAGGAGACAAGGGGGTATGTCTCAGAAAGATGGTTTATTTTATTTTAAGTCATGTTTTTTTCTCACAATAGGATAGGAATTTGTCAGTCAGCCTTTTTGTTGCAAAAAAAAAAAGTGTTAGTATTTTTGTCATTTTCCAATATCTGCTTTTTAATATTGAGAAAAGTATTTTATTTGATTTTATTGTATTAACATGTGGGTTTACCACATGGGTTTACTTATTTCAGATGAGTGGCCACGTTATCACTCTTGGTGAGTGACACTTAAAGAGATATACTAGTTATAGTCAGAATTTTTTTTTTAAATGGATGAGAAAGGTAACACATGGAGCAAAAGACAAACCTGACCCAACAGCTCATACAGGGATGAAAAAGAAAGAGGGATATATGCAGAAATCTTTCCAGACACATTTCCTCTAAGCTCCATTGTAAGAAAAGCTGTTCTTTTCTCTGAAACGTGTGCAAAGCTACTGTATTTCTAAAGAGAGAGGGGGGAAATTGCATAAAGAATGAGGGGAAGAGAAAAAAGCATGAGAGATGTATTTGTGTCTGCTATATAAAATATGAAGATCAAAAAGCCTAATCATACATTATGCAAAATACATTAAAAAAAGAGTATTGTGAAAAATCATATTGCTTTTGGGAGGGACAGAAGAAGAAATGGAGTCTCATTGCCAACTGCCAGTGACTAAATATAAATGTTGCAAAGACAGAATTATGGAAAATCATGTTCTGCATGTCATTTGATGACCATTTTGAAGGTTGATGAGCTCCTAATAACATTTTCAAAGTCACACATCTTTCCAAGCTTATTGTATCTTCCTGACTTCCTTTGCAACAGTGCCTCTCAGTGCCTTTCAACTTCGTCTATACGGTCAGCCTTACATTGCTGGTATAATCTGTAAGGAATGCGACTGTAATGGCATGAGCAATCACATACATTATGGATGCACTGTAAAGCTGTTCCTCCACTGAGTCTGTCAGTTTAGATGACAAATGTGGCACAATCCATCACGTGCCAGACTTTTCTTTCTCATAGGTTGTGCTTGGCTGCCATCAAGTGGTCTGTTAGGTCTCTGCCTGTGTCATTTTGCCTCATTAAAATCATAACGTGTGCATCTAAATATGTGGGTTTGTTTTCGATGAGCTATTTGATACTATTAGTCACTTAGCTATCCCCTCTAACCCTCCTGGGTGTTTTTTCCTGTCTCTCTCAACCTCAAAAACAATCATTTCGCTTTCAAAAGCCGTGGCCCTCAAACAACATCTCGTTCGGGCCCCACTCCATCTCCGCTTAGTACAACAGCTACATCCGGGGTGGATTCCTCTCATCAGTTTGTTTGTTTGTGTGTGTGTGTGTTGTTTGTGTTTGTTTGTGTGTGTGGGTTGTTCTCACCGTATGAATCCACCTAAACTCATACTTCAGAGTATCAGAGAAACTCATAAAATGGTAATCGGATCTCTAGAATATGGAGAACTGATGAATGTGCTCGCAGGTGCCCGCTTCGGAGTATTTTAATCTCCTCTACATGCAAATACAGCTGTGCTGGGGAAAAAATTCCTTAATGTTGTTTGGATACCTTTCAGACATTATTAAGTAATGAATTAAATGTATGACTTAAAGTCAAAGGTCTTCTACAGATCCATGTCGGTACTTGCTTGTCTCCAATTATTGTTTCTTCAACGAATTAGTGTCACACGAATATTTAAAATGTTTAAAATAAAACAATGTTGGTTCAGCAATGCTAAAGTTAAAAACTTGAGTTCACTAAATATTTTTACTGTTCCTCCTCATATCCCACATAAAAATGTATTAAATAAAATTTAAATGCCAATATTAGAATATTAAATAATATATATAGATAGATATATCATGTTTTTATTATATAAAAAATATAGCGAGACAAGTATTGTCGGTGTTTATTGTTTTAATTGTTGTTTGTTGTAATATTCGTGTAATAATAATTCCCAATATTTTCTGTTTTACTATATTTTTGTTAAATAAATGCAGACTTGGGTGACATAACAGACTATTGAAAAAATATTGTACAAATCTGTGAACGCTAATATCTGTCTCGTACCATATTCTCTATTGTAATGGCTTTTTACCCTGAGTATCATATAAAACTATGTAAATACAGTAGCCTATACTAATAACATGTTATTTTAAGACAGATTTGAGGTTTTAGACCATCTCTCTATCCGCTAAGAAGTCCTTGCCCACAAAAATGTTGAAGAGTCCTGTTTTAAAGTACAATAAATGACTGAAATAATGAATCTTTATGAGTTGATATAAACGAGTGTAAAATGAGTGTTGTTTAATTGGTTTTGCTTCATAATGTAGATGAACATCACTGTATGAGTCCAGAACAGAGAGTTTGTATAGTATACATTGTATATTTATATTGTATTTAAGATACACTGTGCATCAAAGCAAGAACACCTTACCCTGGTCATTGCTTGTTGAAATCTGACTCATGGATCAGATGACTACAGCCCACAGCTGCTCACACTGTCTCTCTTTTAGGTGTCGGGTTGTCTCGTCTCTCCTGTGCCACTTGTCATGAATTGGTCTGGAGAACAGCTGAGCCTTCAGACACTGGACATATAACAAGAAGCAAAGAAAATTAAACATTCAAGTGACAGAAATCGGACCACTCAAGCAACAAAACCAAAAGCAGATGTCATGTTCAGAATACAGCTCTATTTCTGTCAGCGCTGGAAGCTGTAGTTGATGTTCATTTTTTTTTTCATTTTTGGCTCTCAATCAAATCTGAAAACATAATGTGAAAGAGATTGGCAAAGATGGATTAGGGTTTTTGTTTTTTTTTTGCTTTGGGTTTTTTTTTCCCCCTTGTCTGAATTTTTCCAGCTGGGGACTCTTAAGAGATCTCTCATGAATGCCGAATAGATGGGTGCTCCTTGGAAAAGTGGTGTGCTTGTAAACAGATGCAGCACTTATGAGGCCTGGGCCAGGGAAGCGCAAAATGAGAAGTAACATGTCATTATGCAAAAGACGTCTCCTTAGGCTTTGAGCCTCCCCTCTCCTCTGGCTGCCAGCCGCTTAGTATCTGCTCTCTTGTGTCTCTAGCTTTCTCTCTCCCTCTATCTCTTTCTCTTAGCTCAGTGTCTTAAGTTCAGGGATGTTAGCTTCAGCTGTGTCCTCTTAATGTTGTTGGCTGCGCTTTATTTCGAGAAGTGGATGCCTTTCATCTCACCCACTCTAAAATGCCCTTTTGGCTGAGAGGCGAATATAAAATGTATCAAAAGCATATCAATTAAATATATTTTTTTATACATTCACAACTCAAAGGCCATATTATGCCTAAATGAAAATGATCTGTACAGCGAATGTTAACCTAAGCAGATGTAAGAAAACGGTAGTCAATAGAACACCTGATGTGGAAATATTTACTGCTCTCTATAGTTGCTGTAGAATGTATAGTTGTAGAGCAAAGAGCCTGATTCACTGCCAGTAAATAATGCCCCTTTCAGTGTGTTCTTTGTAATGTGTATTTGTAATTTTTTACCTTTATAGCATAGTACAACAGGTATAAATCTCCCCTACCGGGTCCTATTATGCTTTTTCACTTTTTCAACTTTATGTTAGTCTGTAATGTTGGCTGTTTGAGCATAAAGATCTTCACATTACAAGAGTTCAAAGTCCACTTCACAGGAATCATTTTATTTACAAATAAAAACTTCAAAAACACCAAAAACTCGTTTCACAACTACCACAACAACTCGTTTGGACTACAATGCATTTTTCGGATGTTGATCACAAATATCGACGGATAAGACGGACCGGTGAGCGGCACTAAGAAGACACGCAATTTCCCAAAGCAGACAAACTTAGAGTGTTTACAATCATCCGGTTTAAATCACACTCAAATCGATTTGATTTTGACGCAATATTTACAATGAAGCTCGCAGGCGGCTATGGTAAGACCGGGGCATGACATTTCCCGACCAGGCGACCGAGTGCTGCCAATCACAACACACACTGGCCCAGCTAACCAATCACAGCACATTTCGTATTTCAGAAGGCGGGCCTTCATTTGATACAGGAGCTATTCGAGTCGTTCATGCCAGACTGGTGAGAGAGGTTTTGTAATAATGTAAAATATGTGAAAAAATGATGTGTTTTTCGAACTACCTAGTATGAGAGCCTGTTCTAGAACACCCCCAAAACAAAATCAAGACTTTTTAAAAGAACATAATAGGACCCCTTTAAAAAATCATAAGATTCTTTTGGAGAAATGTAACATTACATCACTTTCTCACCAATGGACCAATGGATTTTTAGACTGGAGTTGTGTGGTTTACTTTTGGACTATTGTGCTGTTTTAGCAGCTGTTTGCATCACTGATCTATAATAGAGAACTGGATTGCTCATGACGTCATGAAAGTGAAGCCGCCACGCCGCCATATTGGTATTCCCATTCATTCTATAGGAAATCGTACAATTTTAATGAGAAAACATCACCTAACGAGTCAGCGTTTTTATATCTGAAGTATCCCTGTACATTCTTACAACGCAAATGTCCTATGCATGTAAATGGTTATTTGTTTAATGTCATGAATTTCCCCTGCATATTAAAAAGTTACATGTTCTATACATTACCATAGCGAATATCAAATTCATATGCAAATGCATTTCAAATGACAAAGTGCTCATGAAATCTGAATAAAGATTTATGCTTTGAATTTATGCGTTATTTCGCCTTGCACGGTCATATCTATAGATCCTGTTTTGAAAACACTAATCTGACAGCACCCCTTCACTGCAGAGGATCCATTGATGATGTAATGCACAATTTCTTCAAATCTGCCTGAGTAAATTATGACAGTATTTTCATTTTTGGTGAACTATTCCTTTAGGACAAGAACGTCCCTTTAAATAGTTATTTGCTGGGAATCCCATTTATTGCCGATGCGTTTTAATATATACAACAAATTAAACCTTATGTACTGATATATCAATCTGCATCTTGTTTTTTTCAGCCTTGGACTTGGTGCGCTTTTTAGTTCCTCTGAAAGGGTGCATGACAACGTAGTCTGTAAATAAATACCAGTTGATTTCCTTTTAAATTTTAATGTCCACAAATAAGGTAGAAAACAATTGCTACTTTGGAATAGAGGAAAAAGTTTGAACATATTAAAATGCCTGCTATTGTAACAATTATCTCAAAGAGCCAAGGTGTTTAGGATTACAGAATGACTTGCCAATGACTCCTCTGTGAGGCTGTAGTAAGAACTAAACAGAGCTTGTGCAAACATTGCAATGCATTATTGATGTGTGCATTACAGAACACACTGCAAGGGCTTTAGGCTTGTGGGAATAGTGTGGCCAAGCAAACAAATACTCATACAATAGCTGCATATATTTTCTCTCTTTTTTTGTCTCCGTTTTTGCCCCGTTTTTGACCAATGCCCCGTTGTTGGTGGGACAATTCAAGCCACAAAGACTAAAGGAGTTTAAAGGGAGTGCAAATTAAAACAAAAAAGGTCAGGTTGCAGCAAAAGATCCACTCAGCTAAGAAAGGCATCAAGATTTTACTCCCTCTCAAAGACACCTGCTTGCAAAAAACAAGCACAGAGGAGCTTTAAACTCTAAAACAAGGAAAATAGGTAAGATAATTGACTGAACCCACCTTGGCCACTACCTCTTCACCAAACTCACCAAGAAGACCTTAAGCATGTTACTGCTCTATAGTTGTTAAAAATGTCAGTGTTTTGTGACATTTGGAACAAATGGAGCTGTCTTTAATAAGGTGGGTACTATAGCCTTAAATAAGTTATTAATAGTACACCGATGTTTATCCAAGTAGAAAAAAACCATGCATGTCATGTGTTTTGGGTTTAAAGGGTCATATGATGCAATTTCAAATTTCCTTTCTCTTTGGAGGTTACAAGCTCTTGGTGCATAAAGAAATCTGTAAAGTTGCAAAGACTTTAAACAAACAAAGAAAGAAGGCGTAACTTTATTCTAGCTGTAGTATTGTTGTTGCCGCAATGTCGTGAAGACGCTGTGTGCTTCGTTGTGAAAGCGAAACTACTTTGTTTGGTCTTCCAAAAGAGGACGATATCCGCTTCGTCATGCCTGGAGCTCATCTGTGCTGGTCTCTGAGGAAATACATCAACTTAGTGCTGTTGATCGCCGGATCGGCTTTCCAAACGTTTTCACCGCTCCTTCCTCGAATCCGCCGGGACCGCCATTCTCGATCCCGCCGCCTCAGCTCACTCTTGCCCACTCTTAGCTCACGCTAAGCCGGGGCTTTCGCTTACGCTAGGCCGCTGTGTTTTTTGTTGCGAAAGTGAAACTACTTTGGTTTGGCCTTCCAAAAGAGGACGATATCGCTTCGTCATGCCTAGAGCTGATCTGTGCTGGTCGCTGAGGAAATACATCAACTTAGTGCTGTGGATCGCCGGCACATTTTATGGAGGACTGGTTACTGATCCTGGTAGAGTAGACTACAAAAATAATTCGACCAAGCACGACCACTGGATAGCTGCCAAATCAAGCCACACTCCTTTTTCAACCGATAGCTTTGTAAAATCGACGTGTTTCGAAGGCCGGGGCTCGAGAGAAACAAAAATGTACAGTAGTGTGGACACAATGTGTTTTTTTTACTTTAAAAAAAAAAAAACCGCATGAACCCCATTTCATTACACCCAAATACACAAAATAATGTTCTTTTAGCAGCATCATATGAACCCTTAATGTTCACAGTATGGTAAGGGCCATAACATTTCCGTCACACACACAGGTATTCGGCCAATCACAACGCACAGGATAGCTGGCCAATCGACGCACACCTCGGTTTTCAGACTGATGAGCTTTGTAAAAATGTATGCGTTTTAGAAAGGCGGGGCATAGAGAGAAACAATAATGTACAGTATGGTCAATAATGTTTTTTTTTTTATTACCTTAAACCTAGGGGGTGCAGACACTTAAATCCACAGGACGTACGAGCGAGATGAGATTTTTAGACTTTTTTTAAAGAAATCCTCAATGATGAAATATATAGGGGCAAATAGTCTTTTATTTAACTGAAAAACACAAAATGAAAAAAATGTAGGTGCATTTTGAAATCAACTTGTAGCCTACTTTGTGAAATTAAACTTCTATTTTAATTAATTATATGCAGCAATAAACAACATGTAAACTAGAGCTCGATTTCAGATAAATTGAGAATCATGTTTTTTTAAAATATAAATTGGAGATCACGATTCTCTCAAGATTCTGAAGAAAAAAAGATTAGAAAACTAAACAAAATAACGTAATTTACTAGTGGTTCTGACAAAATGTTCATTGCTTAAATCTTTTAAAAAATATATTCATTTGAAGAAAAATAAGCTGTAGCTGAATCGTTGTCATTCAGGAATAAGATTGCGTGGGTGTCTGAATCGAGATCGCAATCTTTAAACGATTAATCGTGCAGCCGTAATGTAAACACTGCGAATTGTTTTGCGAGGATATCATCACGTTCTAAAATATTTGGGGTCTAAAATATTGAAAAGCTTTGTCCTAGACCAACTGTAATAATATTTTATTTTTAGGTTGACTGGTTTGCTTTATTCTATGATATTTCTTATCTATGATATTTCTAAATAGTATGCAATAACAATGGCACTCTCACTTTCAAGAAACCAGTAATCTTAAATTTGTGTGATGATCTTTCTGAAGGGCTGATGTCATTCAAATTACAGGGCAAACCTCCCGTCACAGAGCGGAAAGCAGAGGGATTGAATCTCATCTTGTGCTTCATTTTGTTTGTCTCAGAGGATTCTGAATAATGTGTCTCAACCCGTCCGCCTTACTGTGTCACCGGGCCAAAATCCCACAGCTGCCACTCCTCATCGTCTCCTCTCGTTCTCATCAAATGGAACTCATCGCAGCATCCAGAACCAGACATCACTGGCTTTCATTTATAATTGGTTTTAAGCAGTTGGTCAAATTAAGTGAGAGGTTACATTTCAACAGGCTGACTGGATGTCTTGTGAGATGGGGAAAAGGGTCTTGTCTGAGCATGCAGATTGATGCTATACATTTACATGATGTTCATTGGCAGATGCAGTAATGGCGTTATCAATTTTCGCTGACTTGAGCTGTGGATTGAAGTGTTCACACAGGCACAAGAAATGGGTTCCTGTTTCTCAAGATGATTATTTGAGCAGTGTTCCAATCACGTTTCTCAATCTGTAAATAAATTTGGTGCGAGACATAATTTGGTCCCAGACAGGAGCATCTCATCATAATTAAAAAAAGGCATGTTATTATATGAAGTACTTGAAAAATTTAAATAAAATAAAACTTTAAAAAAAAGTTTGTATAAATTCCTGTCTATAATATATATATATACAGTGGGTACGGAAAATAATCAGACCCCCTTAAATTTTTCACTCTTTTATATTGCAGCCATTTGCTAAAATTTTTTAAGTTAATTTTTTTTCCTCATTATGTACACACAGCACCCCATATTGAAAAAAAAACACAGAATTGTTGACATTTATTGACAGATTATTACAAAGAAAACCTGCAATATCCATGGTCCTAAGTATTCAGACCTTTGCTCAGTATTTAGTAGAATCACCCTTTTGATCTAATACAGCCATGAGTCTTTTTTGGAAAGATGCAACAAGTTTTTCACACCTTTTTTGGATTTTTGGATTTGGGGATCCTCTGCCATTCCTTTTTGCAGATCCTCTCCAGTTCTGTCAGTTTGGATGGTAAACGTTGGTGGACAGCCATTTTTAGGTTTCTTTAGAGATGCTCAATTGGGTTTAAGTCATGGCTCTGGCTGGGTCATTCAAGAATGGTCACAGAGTTGTTGTGAAGCCACTTCTTTGTTATTTTAGCTGTGTGCTTAGTGTCATTGTTTTGTTGGAAGGTAAACCTTCGGCCCAGTTTGAGGTTCTGAGCACTCTGGAGAAGGTTTTCGTCCCGGATATCCCTGTGCTTGGCCGCATTCATCTTTCCCTCGATTGCTACCAGTCGTCCTGTCCCTGCAGCTGACAAACACCCCCACAGCATGATGCTGCCACCCACCATGCTTCACTGTTGGGACTGTATTGACAGGTGATGAGCAGTGCCTGGTTTCTCCACACATACCGCTTAGAATTAAGGCCAAAAAGTTATATCTTTGTCTCATCAGACCAGAGAATCTTATTGCTCACCATCTTGGAGTCCTCCATGCGGGCTTTCATGTGGCTTGCACTGAGGAGAGGCTTCCATCGGTCCACTCTGCCATAAAGCCCCGACTGGTTGAGGGCTGCAGTGCTGGTTGACTTTCTACAACTTTCTCCCATCTCCCGATCTGCTTCTCTGGAGCTCAGCCACAGTGATCTTGGGTTCTTCTTTACCTCTCTCACCAGGCTCTTCTCCCCCGATAGCTCAGTATGGCCGGACGGCCAGCTCTAGGAAGGACTCTGGTCGTCCCAAACGTCTTCCATTTAAGGATATGGAGGCCCTGTCTCTAGGAACTTAAGTGCAGCAAAATTTTTTGAACCCCTTGCCCAACCCGGGGGGGCGTGCCTTGCCACAGTTCTGTCTCTGGGTTCTTCAGGCAGTTCCTTTGACCTCATGTTTCTCATTTGCTCTGACATGCACTGTTAGCTGTAAGGTCTTATATAGACAGGTTTGTGGCTTTCCTAATCAAGTCCAATCGGTTTAATCAAACACAGCTGGACTCAAATGATGTTGTAGAACCATCTCAAGGATGATCAAAAGAAATGGACAGCACCTGAGTTAAATATATGAGTGTCACAGCAAAGGGTCTGCATACTTAGGACCATGTGATAGGCATTTTTCTTTTTTTATAAATCTGCAAAATGTCAACTTCTGTGTTTTTCTGTCAGTATGGGGTTCTGTGTGTACATTAATGATGAAAAAAAAATAACTTAAATGATTTTAGCAATGGCTGCAATATTGTTAAATGAAATTTTAAGGGGTCTGATATTTCCGTACCCACGTATAATATGATATATATATATATATATTATATCTAGCTCTATATGTATTTCTTTATTTTTATTTATTTTTATTTTTTTGCATCAGAGCGCAACTACCATTTTCATTACTGAATCAAATTCTGCATTTTCCATAAAATGTATGGATGTATTTATACTTTTCTTTGACAAATCTA
>JADLZN010012142.1:0-82576 GCA_018155175.1 Sinocyclocheilus anophthalmus | reverse complement strand
TTAAATTTGCCCTTGAGTAAAACCAATTATAAATGTTTCTGAACATTATGCTGTGGTGGGCCTTTCCTGTTTGATTCAGTTCGGACCACCATGGGTTCACAGATGAATAGCAAATGATTACAATGAGTGCAATGACTGTGCTGAGTAATATCTCTCACAGGAGATGCACATAAACACAGCCGTGATACCAGGATGCTTTACAACCAGGGTCTCCACCGAGTCTGCATGGCCCTGCATACAGAAACCAGATAAGATAATGCTTCTGTGTTTGCGTGTGTGCGTATTGCACCTGATGGGCATTTATGAGACCGTGGCTGATCTTTCTTTTATAGGGCATTCATAACAAAGCATCTGGATGTGTGGTTGTCTGTGAATACTTACAGCACAGTGCTGAAATTGGCCGAAAGGGATGGGCGTCCCACCGGGTTCACATGGGGGCTTGCCGCTCCTCGGCTTTCAGCTGCTCCTGTTACACCCTGATGTGCTGAGACGTCCGTGCTGTGGCCCGTCTGTCAGTCCCGTGGTCAGACGCAGACATCCTCACTGCTTCACTCTCCAGTTTCGAAGTCCTGGGCCGAATGTCCTCTGTGACCATGAGACAGGGGGGCAGTACACTTCAGTTATTAAAAATAAAGAGCTCAGCGCTGGCTCAAGCTGGTAGGCTCAATGATCAAATAGTTTTATCATAACAGAAGGTTATTAATTCAATTTTAACGGATTATTTGATTAATTAGGAAAGACGCTGTTGTGCTATTCAGTGGATCCTTTACAGAAATAAAGAAGGACTGATGAGTAAAATAAAAACAAGATTAGAAAATATTATTATTACTCATATTTTTTTTCTAAATACTTAAACCTAGAGAATTGAATGAATAATTTTCAAAAATGATAGCAATATAGAGGCATTTAATCATAAAATCCAGTCATTCATTCATAAATAAATAAATAAATAAAAACGAGAGACAACAGGAGAAGACTTTGGAAAACTATAAAAATTTAAATATGACATAATATAATAATTATATAATAATATAATATAATATAATATATGTCTAATGATTTATTATAGTAGTATTAGTTATAATATATTATATTATATTATAATGTGCAATAGTGGAGGAGGGATATTCAATCATTGAAGGTGCAAAAAAGTCATATAAAACAGAAAGGAGAAGCCGTAAAATCTTAAAAAATAAGTTAATATAATAATTAAATATATTTAAATAAATATATAGAAATTTGGTAAAAGCGTAGGGGACCAATATCACTATTAACTAGTGGCTATTAGCATGCATATTACTGCAATGGGTGTTATAGTACTATTAAACCACGCATTAATGCTTTAATCTGCATGACCATATTTTAGATCCCTTAACTCTACCCAAAACCTAAACTTAACAACTACCTTAATAATATCAATAAGCAGAAAATTAGGAGCTTATTAAGGCAAAAGTCCCAGTTAATAGTTAGTTAATAGTGAGAATTGGTCCCACACTAAGTGTGACCTAATTTTATATATAAAATATCTGAAGGACTAGACACTTGGGGAAGAGTACGAGTGAATAATTAATTTAAAGTCAGTCCGTTCACACACACAGAGATCATTCCTTCAGAAGCTGTGCACAAGAACACTTTTTTTGCTACTTTGCTACTTGGCAAAGCTGGACAGCACCAGTACTACACTTGAGTGAGCAGGATTACTCTTTTAAAAATAATGAGTTGAACAAAATCAATGGCTGGGAACTACATGTGGGTGAGTAAATGATGACAATGTTCATTTTTGGGTGAGCTTTTCCATTAAAGATGTTCTCACTCTCTCTTTAAAACTTGAATCAAGAACTTTTTATTTATCAGGTCTCTTTCTCTTTTTCCCCTCATCTGTCTCTCTGCTTCGTCTTCTTTCTCTCAGGCCCCTTACTGCTCTGCCTGCTTTGCCTTTGCCCTGTCAGTGGGGCTGCAGGGATAAACTGTGTGATTAAGCAAGCCCGGCTGTGAACAGAGGAGAGATTGGAGCAGCTGTTCTCATAAAAAATGCAAGCCAATGAGACTCTCTTCCAGCCAGAAATCATCCTGCAGTTTAATGCATTCATTTTTGGCTAGAAAAAGTTGCCCCAAGCCATTTTACAATGGCTAGGTCTTCACTATAGGTGAACCCTGGAAAATGAATCTTAACAAAACACCATTGTACAGTTCTGAACACACAAACACATAAAAAGAGAGGAGAGAGAGAGAGAGAGAGAGCACCACAGGAGCCACACCAACCCCCCCCACCACAGTACATTTAGAGGTTACGAAGGTTTTAAGTGCTTAGGTTTTATGTGGTCCAGAATGAAGGACAAAGGTGGATTTTGGCTTGGTACAGCTATAAAAAATGTTAGTTTTGAACCATGGTATTTTAAAAACTCTACACACAAAACAACAAAACACACACACAACATGCAAAATGTCACACATATCTTGCAAAAGCAAACACTTCTTTCAAAACTATTTTAACTCTTCTAAAAATTGTATTTTTGTGTAGTAACTGTACTGTACACACAAACATAAAATAATTAGCCACGTACAAGCCGAACTACACACTGATGTGAAAAATGTAAAACACTACTCTCACGTGTCTTTTGCTTGTTCAGTGTGCAGTAGAGTGCACAGGAGTTTGTCATAGCACTCGGACATGCATATGCACTTATACAATGTGTATATATATACAGTATGTATGATACTGATATGTATGATATGAGGGTCATATGATGAATTTTACACAGTTATGCAACTGAACTGAATCAATACTGAACTGACTTGAGCTGTATAATGACACTATCGACTTGTTAGAGCTGCTTTACGGCAGAATTTGAATTTGATACTGTTGTGAAGCTCCTGTAAAAAGCGCTTTAATAAAGATGACTTTCTGACTTGGCTTGTATGCATATATATATATATATACACACACAAACACACACACACAAACACACACACACCCACACACACACACACACACCACCAAACACAACACAGAAGACACACCACACACACACAACCACAGACAGACAGATGAAAAATAAAGTACATATATATTCGATATAAAACAGACATGCAAGGGGGTAACATAATTTTCTAAGGAAAATTTGATTTCAAGTTATTCTAAGTTGAACAAATTATATAAAGTGTTTTCAACATGATCAATGTGTAGTCACAGTAAATGAGGGTGGCATTAAATGGCAGTGTTTTCCCAAATGAAACAAAGAGTGTTAGTTTTGAATGGGTTGTTTTTTGTTTTTTTTTTTTTTTTTTTCTGAGTAATGTAAGAGAACTGTGTTTAAGCTTGCAAAAAGTTTGTTTTACAATAGCAAACTGAGTTTAAAGCACATAATGTGCTTGTAGTTTTACAGACTTGGTCTAAAGATTAGGCATATGAGTGGGCCTCAAGCAACACTTTTAGTGTCTAAGCAATTTTTAAAAACTGTAACAATAGGGTCATTTTAAAATGAATCAAACTTTAAAGTTGCATCACATTTTCACATACTGCTTTTATTAAAGTTGCCATTTGCAACCTGTTTTATTTATGTGACATATTTCCAAATTAAATAGGATATTTGAAAAAAAACTTCACACGGAATCAATGTCTGTACTGTAAGTAGCTCCAGATTTCCACATTTAAAAGCCACTCTAAAAGAATGTGCTATATAACCTCAGTGCGAATGTGCCCCCCCCCCCCCCCCCCCCAAAAAGTCAGCATGTTCAATCTAGGCCTACAAGATCACACACAATAAAGCTTTCATTTTCTGTTTTTTTTTTTTTTTTGATGATTGAAATTTAGTCCTGTGGTGAAAGCAGATCCTTTCAGGACATTCTCTCAATTTTCTGCTGACACTTCAAAAAAGAAGTGAAACACAGAGGAAGGGAGCGTAGCCTTTAAAGTGGAGAACCAATGAACTGTAAAAGAGGGCAACCTAAACAGGCGGTGTGCAGAACCTCCCGAATCAATCACCATCCACTGCTAAACCCCCCAGGAACATCACAGCAAGAATATGAACGCTAAACCTGCAGCTCTGCACAAGATAAGCCACCATGTTACATATTGTCAACACAGGATGCCATTTCTCTCGTACTGTCTAGGGTTTGGAGAGTTTAAGGGGATTTCCAGACTGGATGGGCAAACTCTGGATTTCTTCAAGCAGCTGCTGAACATGGAGGTCATGGGAGGTGGAAAAGGGGGTCTGATGGATTACCATTTTCACCTTTAAAACAGACTCCATTAGCCCACCCCCTCTGTGCATGCAGATAAACACATATGCACGCACCAGAGAGACGTTCAAACCTCGGTTACAAATCAGTTTCTTAGTCTTGTTTTGGGACACATGACCATATGTGTGAGGTGATTTAATGCTACATCAATATAGGAACATCTTCCTTCACCATTGTGTCTAAATGTTTTGGGAAAACACAGTCCTTATAGGTTATATCTGAAAGTAGATTCTTGTTTGAATGGGGCTATTTTTCTGTTAAGATATGTAAATCTGTGTTTCATAGATATACTTTGTGATTTTAATTCTTCATGTTATACTTATATCAAATAGCTAAGTTTTGTGACATAAATTCAGCACACACAATCTTCCATAAAAACCATAAATACTTTCATAAAATTAAAAACTAAAGACATCCCAAACTCATCCGGAGAAGCAGATCAGATCACAAATATCCAGATGTCACTAGTGTTAATAACAACCTCAGATATTAAAAAAAAACTAAACCAGCCTAAACACTGCAGAAAGAAGTATGGAAGGAAGGAACAAATGCGGTACTGTAAGCAAGCAAGGAACAAAGGAAGAAGTGAATCAGTAAATAGGTAGTGTAAGGAAGAGAGGAAGGAAAGAAAAATAAAGAGGAAAACGAAGGAAGTGACCAAGGAAGTGAATAAGTGAAAAAAGAAATGAAAGAAAGGAAATACGTAGGTAAGTAAATACTGAGGAAAGAAAGAAGAAAGGAAATAAGAAAGCAGGTAAATAAGGAGGGAAGGAAGGAAGTAGGTAAATAAGGAATGAATGAAAAAAGTAACTAAAGAAGGAAATTGGTATTGCCGGGAAGGCAGGAAGGAAACATATAATAAGTAAGTAGTAGGTACAAGGAAGAAAGTTATAGATAAAGAAGGAACTAGTTAAAGAAGGAAAGAAGTTGAGGATGTCACACCCCTGGACAGTTTGTTGGTTTGTTTTACTTCCCATGTGCTCCGTGACCTAGTTTTCCCTCGTGTGTTACTGTGCCCATATTTGGTTATGTTTCTGTTCCTTTGTCCGGTATAGTTCATCAATCCCCTGTGCTACGTGTGCTTTCCATTGGATGAATAAAGAATTTCTTCACGAATTCCCCTACGTCTCCTTGCTCCTTACTCCTTCACAGTAGCAGCAGATCGTGACAGAATACCGGACCAACATACAGTAAGCGGTTTCCTTCTTTGAAAGTTCTGTCCCCCCCCCACGGAAACCGCCACGAGATTCGCCGCCCTAGCCAGCAGGGATCTTCCCTTTGTGGAGTACGCTAGGGAATTCTGTGGGCTCGCCTTTATGACGCCGTTAGATGACGCAACGCTGAATTATCTGTTCTGGATCAGGGACAACTACCATCGCCCCGTCGACCTCCCAGACACCACTGGACTGAGCTGGAGGGAAGGGATCCTCCAGTGTCTGGAGATTGTCCGGCCCTGATTCAGAACCAGCCAGCTGTCAAGCCAGACTGACTCTCCAATGTCAGTCCCGGATGCTCAAGAACGCCGGCCGCTGCACTCTCAAGCCCGCCGGCGGCTTGGCAGTCAAGCCCATTGGCCGTTCTATTGTCAAGCCCTCCGGCCATTCCATTGTCAAGCTCGCCAGCCAATTCACTCCCAACCCCTCAGCTGACAGCAGCTGTCTTCTTCACCTCTGCTCAAAAGAGGAGAATGTGGAGAAAAAGACTTTTGGCTCCATCCCATGAGTCTGGTCCAGTGTCGGCTCCAGCCCCTGAGTCCGCTCCAGTCTCGGCTCCAGCCCCTGAGTCTGCTCCAGTGTCGGCTTTAGCCCCTGAGTCTGCTCCAGAAAGGGCTCCTGCTCCCAAGTTAAGCCCAGAGAGGCATCCTGTTCCCAAGCCAAGCCCAGAGAGGGCTCCTGTTCCCATGTCCAGCCCAGAGAGGGCTCCTGCTCCCAAGTCAAGCCCAGAGAGCGCTCCTGAAGCCAAGCCCAGAGAGAGGGCTCATGTTCCCACGTCCAGCCCAGGGAGGGCCCCATACCCACGTCCAGACCAGAGAGGGCCCCGTTCCGAGTCAAACCCGGGAGGGCCCCTACGTAAGGCCTCAGGACCCGAAATTTCCCCCAAGGAATTTTTTTGGGGGGGTGGGGGGCTATAGGGCCCCAGCAGTAGAGGCCTGGTCGAGTGCCAAGGCCAAGGCCACAGAGGTCGCTCCGCCATGGGCTCCTGAACTGTCTGCTCCGCCATGGCCCCCTGAACTGTCTGCTCCACCATGGCCTCCTGAACTGTCTGCTCCGCCATGGCCTCCTAAACTGTCTGCTCCACCATGACCCCTGGATGCCCGGTCGATATTGGCTTCCCTAGTATGCCTGCTCGCTGTGGCTCCCGAAACTGCCCTTGCCCGCATGGCTCCCTAGTCTGCATGCTCGCCATGGCTACCTAGTCTGCCTCTACGCATAGCCCCGAGCTGCCTGAGCCGCCAGGTTCCCGGAAAGGGTACAGACCTGGAGGCCTTCCGTCCCCGCAATACATGCCCTGAGGCCTACAGAACGCACACGACCCCCTACCTGGCGGAAGTGAGAGGGTGCGGTGGAATGCCTTCCGGGAGGGGGAGGTAATGTCACAACCCTGGACTGTCTGTTGGTTTGTTTTGCTTCCCATGTGCTCTGTGACCTAGGTTTCCCTCGTGTGTGACTGTGCCCATATTTGGTTATTTTCCTGTTCCTAGTGTGTTCATTTGATTCAGCTGTGTCTCATTGAGTTCCTTGTTATGTTGTGTATTTAAGTCTTGTCTTCCCTGAGTTTCTTTGTCCGGTATTGTTCGTAAATCCCCTGTGCTACGTGTGCTTTCCATTGGTTGAATAAAGAATTTCTTCACAAATTCCTCTATGTCTCCTCGCTCCTTCGCTCCTTCACTCCTCACCTCTTCACAGTAGCACCAGATTGTGACAGAGAAAGGGAGGAAGGAAAAAAAGTAAATATGCATATAGGTGAGTAAAGAGGAAGGGAAATAAAGTAGGTAAATAAGGATGGGAAAAGGTCAGTAGATAATAAATGAAGGAAAGAATTGCCTAATAAAGTAAGTAGGCAAGTAAGGAAGGAAAGAAAAAATAGGAAGGAAATATAGAGGTAAAAAGGAGGGATGAAAGTTAGTAGGTAATGAAGGAATGAAGAGTGACCAAAGAAGGAAGAAAAGAAGTGGGATTGGAAAAGATTGGGAATTTTGCGTGAGGGTGAAAAAATTCTTCTGTAGATTTTGCAACAGTTTCTAGTTGGTCAGATGGATTTTCTGCATTTATTTATTTTTTTAAGAAAAAAAAAAAGAACACAAGAATGGAAGAAAAATTATGTTGTTTTTCTATAATATCTGGTGCCATCCAGGTGCCTCTTAAGCACTATGCAATTACGCAGAGGTCAGTGTATATCTGTCTTAATGGACAGCATTAGGACAGGGTGTTACGTTTTGACTACAATAAAAGCTAATAGTTTCTCCAGGGATTGATATTTAATTGAATTTGTTTACAAATAGCTTTAGGAGACACAGTCATGGAGAGGTTTGTGCCATTGTGTGGGGTCAATTGCACCACAATTTCATCACATTAGCATAAGCACACTATACTGATAATAAATAAAGCTGATTTTGTCATCGTATGTGCTTCTTTTAAAAAAGAGATTACTGGGTTCTTGGGACACAGCTGCACACTCCAGAAACCCTGCTTGAGTGTCATGCTACCCTAAACTGATTTATGAGAGTTTTCCAGTTCCTCATAAGACCTCTCAGTGATTAATGGCTGCAATATCAGGTGAAATGTTCCCAAACAGTTTACATAATTCACTGTATTGCTCCTAAAATGGCATTGTTGTCACTTAGTGGATTATTGGAGGGAAGTTTACCCTCACTGCTGCGCATAGTAGCATGACGGTGAACCGCATATAGTCAATAAACCAAATGGCTACTATGAGGAACAGATTGTTGTTAAAGCAAATGTTGTTTGTAGCTCTCAGACACTAGCATAAGTTCAACATAAAAACAGCAATAATGTGCATGTTGCAAAGATTGATGGATTCTCACCTCCTTGCTTCATACATACAAAATATTGCTAAGTAGCAAATGGAAATAGCAGCACTTTTGCCCCTTTTCATCACAAGCATGTGTGTCATAAACGCACACGCAGTAATATTGCCCGAGTAGATGATATGAAAAAAATTTCTTCTGAAATACTCAAGCGTGGTGTTTATAGTGGTGAATTAAACTTTTAACAGGCCTTTACAGATAAAGAGAATTAGGTAAATTTGATACATTATTGTGTTAGCAACATAGTTGCTAACATAGTTATGTTCTATACAACATTCACTTCTCATTTAACATTCTATTCACATCTAGTGTATACATATTAGAAGGGTAGTGTTTCCAGTTGAAATTATGTTTTAAATGCACCTGATGTGTTGTCACTAGCTCATCTTTTGTTAAGTATAGTGTAGACTTTAACAGAGGCATAAAACATTCAACGTTCTAAAATCAATCGGCTTTGGGGTAGGTATAATACAAAATGGAGTGGAAGGTTAAGGTTTAAAAAAAAAAAAAAAAAAAAAAAAAAATATAGGTTTAAAGTGTCAGAAATCAATAAAATAACATTTAGCTAAAACTGTAACTCACTAGGTGCAAGGTGAGCCTTTTTTACTTCCATACAATAACTTCTGTAAAATAACTTTTGTCTTGTGAAATGTTTAGTCAAAATATTCTCATGGTAAAGCTTTGTTGTCTTTAGCTTAAATGTCTTAGCTTGTTTTAGCTAAGGGGATTAAAAGTTGGGCTACACTAAAAGGCCAAATGCATGTAATATTGAGGATGTCACCTGATATTTGCAGGGATTTTGCTTTCAGATATATCTTTCAGTTGCCTGTTACATCACAATCAAAAAACACAGACCTTTCAGACTGAAATATATGGTGATATGGTGCTCCCCGCTCCCCTTATACATTTAACACTGCTGACAGCAACTTTTTATTACAAATATTTGAATACACAGAATAATAAGTGTGAGTGAAGTGACGTGTGGCCAAGTATGGTGGCCCATACTAGGAGTTAGTGCTCTGCATTTAACCCATCCAAAATACACACACACACACAGTAATATAATATTTAAGCAAGTGCTATTTATATAGCGCTTTCTAGGCATCAAAGCGCTTACCTGTCAGGGGTAATCTCCTAAATTCAACCAACAGTAGTGAACACACACACACTGGCGCAGTGGGCCAGCCATAGTTGCGGCACCCGGGGAGCAGTTGGGGGTTCGGTGCCTTGCTCAATGCGTCCTCCCACCCTTTAGGTAATGTTTTTGGGAAAAGGGGTGGAAGAGAGCGCTGGTTATTCACTCCCCCAACCTACAATCCCTGCTGGACTTGAGACTCGAACCCACAACCTTCGGGTTAAGTCCGACTCTCTAACCATTAGGCCACGACTCCCCCCCAAAAAGAGCACTGTTTTTTGCATTGGTGGGGGGAATTGGTCTCCTGCGTGGCAGGCGAGAATTCGACCACTGATCAACCAATGTCGTACTAAATGTATACATAATTAAATACATGAATAAAAGTAAATAATTCAGTGCACATTTGTTAATGTCATGAAGTAACAAAGAATATTTTAGCACATTTAGCTTAATGTTAATTTACAAAAATACCATTAATCATGGTATGTTTATGTTGTTACATTTATGTGGTTACATTATGAAAAAAACATATGATAACCATAATCTGTGGTTTATTTGTAAATTAACAATTACCTAGATGTATAAATCATTAATTATAATAACATCATTTTGCTTACATTTTACAGTAAATTTCTTAATATATTATAATATAATATTACTATAATATCAGTATTTAAATATAGATAAGTTAAGCATCATCATAAAATATTTTATTATTCTGTATGTTTGTTTTATTATATAACATAATATAAGTAAAATATAATAATTATCAATAATAATAAGAATGATCATAATTTCATTATTATTATTATCACCGTCATATGCAGGAATCTTGTCAAACTGCTGTGGATGAAGCAATAGTTGAATGCGCATCTTGAGAGCTCTGTGCCGGGCTGCCTATATCGCCTATGCCAGGAACCGCCACTGACTGTAAAAGTTCCTGTTTTACCATTTTTATATTTGTTATGCACACTAAGAAACGTTAGTGGTACATTAATGAATAAAAAGATTGCAGTTTTGAGGTTTAGGGTCCTTGAGTCCGACTGTGAAACCCTCTCATATCACTGCCCACTGAATGAGAACATCAGCACCGCTTCTTGAACCTGCAATTTAGAGCCTTCACCACTGAAAATGTTGGGAATGGTGTGTTGACTTTACTGCCCTCGTCACACATTTTTAATTTGGTTAAACTGATAAGTAAATAAGCATTGATCGAACCAATAAACTATTGCAGTGTTTGCTGATAATTATACTTCCATACACAGATGCTCTCTCCCTGATATCTCTCTCTGATAGATCCAAAGAACTCAGTTCAGGCAGCTGGCTGGTATTAAACCTGATCCCCTGATTCCCCAGGATGCTTTGGGAGGCTAGCTCATTATAAAAGCATCTCTACTGGCCACAGCCCAGTGGGAGAGGATGGCCTTCAGCCAAACCAAGCACTTTTCTGCCAACCACACCCGAACCGTGGCATCTGCTTTGCTTTTCCACTCAGCTCCAGTCCTGACGGTGGGTCACGTTCAGTTCCACGCGTATTTGCTCACAGAACTGCATGCGTTCAAACCTCACTGGTGTCATTAGAGTAAATAAACCAATTGCTTATTTCAGGGACCTGCTCAAGTTTCAAGCTCATGCGAGGCAGAGATTCATTTTGTTTGGATGGGGCCTGGTCCAAATTGGAGATTTCCTCCCCAATGCCTCCAATTTATGTTGAAACATATAAAATCCCTTGTAGAGCGCTATAGGTATAGAGTCCACTCTGGGTGGACTGAAAGCCCATCTTAGTGTGTGTGGACAGCTGCTGTTTTATGTGATGGGTTCATTTTATCACCGGCTTTAGTTTGTGTAAGTACATTAATGCATAGGATCGCCCAGGTTGATGCAGAAACAAAGGGAGGCATGAGCATGGGAGAAATGTGCACATAAATGTGCTGCTGTTAATCTTTACAGCAAAACATAAATGCGTCTTTGCAATTTCAGATATTGCCTTGAAAAACAATCATGTAAGTACCATGGTTGGGTGGAATTCAGAATTTAAGAACTGGCTGCTTTTCAGTTGATTAGTTGGAATTTGATTTGAATTAGCAACGGCCCACTGGAGGTTTAACTGGAATGTGAATTGGAATGAGAAGAAAAGGAACTTACTGAATTGCAATCTAAAGAAATTCGACAATTTGAGCTCGCAAAAGCAAGATAGCTTCTAGATAACATCTAAGATTTTCATTTTATAAGCCTGATTTACATTATTTTGCTCATCTAATGTTCCTCTAACAGCACTCTTATGAGTATAATATTGCTTCAATGGTTCAATAAACAAGTTAATATTCTGTTACTTATGTTTCAGACCGATTTTGGCCAGTTTGTTTGTATATTTATCTTCAGGAAAAGTGTATATGAGTGGAACTGTAATTATTCAGGTCCAGCTCCACTTCAGGTCTCCTATTTCCTGTTTCTCTTAGATATAATTTTTGCTCCAGGTGATACTGGAGAGAAAGAAGGGACAGATGCTGTGACATTTAAATAATATAATATCTAAAATAGAGTATATTTATACCAAATAAATAAATAATTAATTAACATGTACTGTATATAGATACATATACGATCTAGGAAAACCCAATATGAAATACCATATGATACCATATGAAAGCCGGGTTCAAGCCCTTTCCAAAAACAGTTTTTATTTTGTCCATAGCTTGAACGAAACAAATGTTATGGTTATCTGAAGTTGGCTGATAGCTATGATTTTCAGGAATGGAATTTTGAGGAAAAACGGATTTAAAGTGAAGCAGTGGAAATAGAAGCACAACAGTCAAGTATCACAAATAAAAGTCACTTTACTGTGGTAAAATACTTATTTTAGTCACTGTACATGATGTAAAAGATACAAAATGACCCCAAGGAACACAGAACACTTGCAAACATTTGAACATTAAGTTTATATGTTCATAAAACATCACAGATTATAGTGTGCAGGCTCTCAAATTTTTCTCCTGTTCTACTCTGGACTTATTGCTGGACTTAATACATAACCAGACACAGTTCGGGGTTGTAACTTGTAGTTCCCTTTCGAAAGGGAACTCAATGCTGCGTCCTCTAGAGGGTGCTAGGGGAACGCCTTCAGCGTGACCGGTGTCTGAAGCATGAATGAAAAAACGACAATGAACTTGACATTGGCAGGTGGAAGCCTATGACGCAAATGAGCGACTGCGAGTGTAAAGGAGCACCTGTGGAATATGTCATCCTCTTTTTTGTCTTCAGGGATCCTTGTTTCTGGAGTGTGTTTGGTAAGAAAATGATGTCTGTTGTGAGACGCTTTAGGAGATGTGCAGATCCATGACGCACACGACCTTTGCGTTATGTGTTTGGGCGAAGAGCACGCGCGTTCAGTTCTCGAGGGAGCGGAATGCGTTCATTGTGAGCAATTCTCAGCGAGAAAGCTCCAATCTCGTTTGTCCCTTTTTTCGAGGGAATTGGGACAATCATCTGCCCCCGCGGCTTGGGTCCTGCCGCTGCTGAGGCAGCGAGGAGACTGAGATTGTGGGGATCGCAGACGGAGCTTGCTGACGAGTTTGAGAGAGGGGTTAATCTTTCGCACTCGTCGGCGGGCTGCCGAGGGTGAACTGCTGGAAGAGGATGTCTTGTCACTTACATCCTCGGATCCAGCAGGAAGTGCTTCTTTCCTACAATCCCCTTCCACCTTTTTGTTTCCCCCTTGCAAAGTGAGCAGGATCTGGCTGATGAGGGTGGAGAGGATGTTTCTGAGCCTTCTCAGTCTACCTGCCCCACGTATGATGAGCTGTTGGAGGTTATGGTTCGCGCCATGAGTGATTTCTTTCTGGACATAACCGCCCAGCTCCCGTGAGCCTCCCATTCCTTCCAGATCTCCATATTGAGATCGAGAAGGCATGGGATAAACCATATTCAGCCCGCATCCATCAATACCAGCATAATTCGAATTATGCTAACATCGAGGGGATGCGTGAGCGCAGATATGCGTCGATGCCTCCTATCGAAGAGACGCTTGCAAGCTATCTCTCTGCTGGGGTGACATCAACGTTGAAGGCTCCGGCCCTGCCATCCAAGCCACTAAAGGAGACATCTCGCTTGAATGGTAGGGCATACGCGGCAGCGGGTCAGGCTAGTGCTGCGTTGCATACGATGGCAGTATTGCAGGCGTACCAGGCTGATTTGCTGAAAAACCTAGACCAGGGTCAGGGGCTTTCCCCTGAGGCGGTGATCGAGCTGCGCCGCTCCACAGATCTGGCGCTCAGGGCCACCAAGCAGACTGCTGCCACGGTTGGCAGGTCAATGGCGGCGATGGTGGCCACTGAGAGACATTGTGGGTGATCTTGGCGGAACGGGAGAAAGAAGATAACGTTTTTTTTCTCGATACGGCGGTTTCGCCTTCTGAGCTGTCGGCACATCCGTTGAGAGGTGGTCGGGTAAATTCAGGGAGGCGAAAGCGCAGCTCGGCGGCTTATAAGTCTTTTATACCGCGCCGGTCTATGTTCCCCAAACATGAGGGGGATCCTGGCCCATCCCGGTCTGCGGATCGGAGACAGGGCCCGCGTTAGTTGGCCCACTCGTGGTCCTCCTCCTCCTCCGAGTAGATAACAGAGGAGCGGGACGTCGAGGAAAGGAGAAGGGGATCTAAGGGGAAAGATCAGCGCAGATGGCAAACCGCTGGTACTTGAACCTGAAACCCGCCTTCCCCCCAATCGTTGCATCTTTGATAGTGGACTGAGGACGGACCAGTGTGAGGGGGGGGGGTGGGGGGGGGGGGGGGGGGGGGGGGGGGGGGGGGGGGGGGGGGTGGGGGGGGGGGGGGGGGGGGGGGGGGAGGGGGGGGGGGGGGGGGAGGGGGGGGGGGGGGGGGGGGGGCGGGGGGTGGATTCTTTCTGAGGGTCTAGGATCGGGTTTCATTATAAGTGTATCTTCGGTGAGTGAGTGTTGCTAGGTTTCCTCTCATTTTAGAGAGTTATTATCCTGAGATCTCCACTCTTAAAAGCTCCTCAACTAGGGCTGAGCGTTGAGGCTTCCTCTCGTCATCCTGCTGAAGCCTCCGCTCTCCAGAGCTCCGCTTAGGCAGTAATATGAGTTTGTAGGCTCTTCCTTTTTTTTAGCCTCACTAACTGCCTCTGGCGTTGCTTGTAGCTAGGTCTCCTCTCACTTTAGAGAGTCATTATGCTGAAACCTCCACTCTTAGAAGAGGGTGGAGTTAGGCTTCCTCTCGTTTAAGAGCGTCATCCTGCTGAAGCCTCTGCTCCCCAGAGCTCCACTTAGGCAGTAATATGAGATTTAGGCTCTTTCTTTTGAGCCTCACTAACTGCCTCTGGCGTTGAGTGTAGCTAGGTCCCCTCTCACGTTAGACAGTCGTTAGGCTGAGACTCACTCTAAGGGTTTCCTACCAGGGGCGAGTGTCGTTGGCTTCTATCGTTAAGAGAGTCATATGCTGAAACTCCACTCTCAGAGTCAGGTGGAGGTAGGCTTCCTCTCGTTTATGGGAGTCATTCTGCTGAAGCCTCCGCTCTTTAGAACTCTGTCTTTGGCAGTAATATGAGTTTGTAGGTTATTTTCTTTTTTGAGCCTCGTTAACTGCCTCTGGCGCTGAGTGTAGTCGGGTCTCCTCTCGTTCTAGAGAGTCGTCGTGCTGAGGCCTCCACTCTTAAGAGTTTCTCTAGTAGGGCGGAGTGTTGTTAGGCTTCCTGTCGTTTAAGAGAGTCATCCTGCTAAAGCCTCCGCTCCCCAGAGCACCGCTTAGGTAGAAATGTGGGTTCGTGGGCTCTTCGCTTTTTTGAGCCTCAATAACTGCCTCTGGCGTTGAGTGTAGCTAGGTTTCCTCTCGTTGCAGAGAGTCGTCATGCTGAGACCTCCACTCTTAAGCCTACCTGGAGTAGATTGGTGTGCTTGTAGGAGTTGGTTTATTGGGTTTTTTCTCTCGTTTAAGAGAGTCATCTTGCTGAAGCCTCTGCTCCCCAGAGCTCCACTTAGGCAGTAAATATGAGTTGTAGGCTTTCTTTTTGAGCCGCACTGACGGCCTCTGGCGCTGAGTGTAGTCAGGTATCCTCTCGTTTTAGAGAGTCGTTGTGCTGAGACCTCCGCTCTTAAGAGCTCCTAAACTAGGACTGAGTGTTGTTAGGCTTCCTCTCATTTAAGAGAGTCATTCTGCTGAAGCCTCCGCTCTCCAGAGCTCCGCTTAGGCAGTATCATTACTTTGTAGGTTCTTTGTGAGCCTCACTAACTGTCTCTAGCGCTGAGTGTAGTCAGGTCTCCTCTCGTTTAGAGAGTCGTCATGCTGAGACCTCCACTCTTAAGAGCTCCCCTACCAGGATCGAGTGTCGTTAGGCTTCCTCTCGTGTAAGAGAGTCATTCTGCTGAAAACCTAACTCTTGAGTAGGGTGAGTTAGGCTGCCATCTGTGTAAGAGAGTCATCCTGCTGAAGCCTTTGCTCTTTAGAGCTCCGTCTTTGGCAGTAATATGAGTTGTAGGCTCTTTTCTTTTTTGAGCCTCACTAACTGCCTCTGGCGTTGAGTGTAGTTAGGTCCCTTCTCACGTTAGACAGTCGTTAGGCTGAGACCTCAACTCTTAAGGGTTCCCCTACCAGGGTCGAGTGTCGTTAGGCTTCCTCTCGTTTAAGAGAGTCATCCTGCCGAAGCCTCCGCTCTCCAGAGCACCGCTTAGGCAGAAATATAGGTTCGTAGGCTCTCCCCTTTTGAGCCTCACTAACTGCCTCTGGCGTTGAGTGTAGCTAGGTCTCCTCTCACATTAGACAGTCGTTATGCTGAGACCTCCACTCTTAAGAGCTTCTAAACTAGGATTGAGTGTTGTTAGGCTTCCTCTCGTTTAAGAGAGTCATCTTGCTGAAGCCTCCGCTCTTTAGAACGCCGTCTTTGGCAATAATATGAGTTTGTAGGCTTTTTCTTTTTGAGCCTCACTAGCTGCCTCTGGCGTTGAGTGTAGCTAGGTCTCCTCTCACTTTAGAGAGTCGTTATGCTGAGACCTCCACTCTTAAGAGTTCCCCTACCAGGATCGAGTGTCGTTAGGCTTCCTCTCGTTTAAGAGAGTCATCCTGCTGAAGCCTCCGCTATCCAGGGCACCGCTTAGGCAGAAATATGGGTTCGTAGGCTCTTTCTTTTTGAGCCCAATAACGCCTGTGGCGTTGAGTGTAGCTAGGTCTCCTCTTGCTTTAGAGAGTCGTTATGCTGGGACCTCCACTCTTAAGAGCTCCTCAACTATGGTTGAGTGTTGTTAGGCTTCCTCTCGTTTAAGAGAGTCATCCTGCTGAAGCCTCCGCTCTTTAGAACTCCGTCTTTGGCAGTAATATGAGTTTGTAGGCTCTTTCTTTTTTGAGCCTCACTAACTGCCTGTGGCGTTGAGTGTATCTAGGTCTCCTCTCGCTTTAGAGAGTCGTTATGCTGAGACCTCCACTCTTAAGAGCCCCTCAACTATGGTTGAGTGTTGTTAGGCTTCCTCTCGTTTAAGAGAGTCATTCTGCTGAAGCCCCCGCTCTCCAGAGCTCCGCTTAGGCAGTAATATGAGTCTGTAGGCTCTCACTAACTGCCCCTGAGCGTGATTGTAGCAGGTTCCTCTCATTTAGAGGAGTAGTTAGCTGAGACACCCACTTTAGAGTTTCCGACTTTGTAGGTGAGCAGTCTATCGACGCTGACCGCGAGTCCTGGCAAAAGCGATTTGGCTGGGGCAGGGATGGTTTTCCTTGAGTCCTTGACTTAAGGAATCCAGTTTTTGGGCACTCATCCCTCAGCATGGTGGCGTGGGTAGACCGTTCCCCTAGCGCCCTCTAGAGAACGCAGCGTTGAGTTCCTTTTCGAAAGGGAACGTCTCAGGTTAAACATGTAACCATGGTTCCCTGAGAACAGGGAACGAGACGCTGTGTCTCATTGCCATGTTTGGGGCGTCATACCTGTGCTTCCTCAGACAAAAAAAGAGGATGACATATTCCACAGCTGCTCCTTTTATACTCGCAGCCGCTCATTTGCTTACGCCATGGGTTTCCACCTGCCAATGTCAAGTTCATTGTTGTTTTTTCATTCATGCTTCAGACACCGGTCACGCTGAAGGCGTTCCCCTCTAGAGGACGCAGCGTCTCGTTCCCTGTTCTCAGGGAACCATGGTTACATGCGTAACCTGAGACGTTTTATGTTCTAAACTTGTAGTTTTAGTTGATGCTGTCACCATTTGAACTAAATGAAAGTAATGCATAGCGATATGAAAATAGTGCTGGGGGCCCTTTAAGAACGAGAGCTGTCTGTCAGGAGCGCTATACTGCATCATCACACAAACAGACTAACGTTACCCTGAAGAGGACAGTTTCCGTTGTTTATCATGGGCATAGTCTCTGAACTTTTGATCACCCCTTGCACAGTGGTGTATAAAGTACCTGAAAACCATACTCAAGTAAAAGTACAGATATACCAGAAAATTACTTTGGTAGAAGTTGAAGTCACCATTTAGAATATTACTTGAGTAAAAAGTCTTAAAGTATGTGATATTTATTGTACTTAAGTACGAAAAGTATTTTTAAAATCTTAAACATACTTAAGTATTGAAAGTAAAAGTACAAGTAAATGCAAAATAGAAAAGAAGCAAATAAATATATATAAAAAAAATTAATGCACAGCTTGAGTAGCAAGATTGTGCTCAGTTTGAACTCTTTCTTCCATTTTGCATTTTTGGGTAAGAATAAGCCCTTCATCTGGTACTTAGTATCTTTCATTCCAACATAAGAAAACATTTCTGGAATCTGCATCTGAAATAGCGTGTCGATGGATTTACACAGTTAAGTACAATATATCAGAGGGACATGGAGGCATTGAACCTGCAGTTACAGATGCATAATAATGTTTTGGTTTTTACATAAAATGTTGAATACTGATATTTGAAATGATTTAAAACATGAAAAAATTTGAAATTATAACCGCCAGTCGGTGAAAGCAAATGATGTTAATGAGGAGTATTGAGATTCAACCGATCATTCAAACGGCTCTGCATTGGAACAAGCGTTTGGGTTTTGTCCAATATCCACAATTGCACTTGACCACTTGACTACTTATGATTTATTTCCTGTATTTGGCCCAAGTGTTTAAGTGAGCATGTAGACCACAAGTGTGTGTCGAACTTTTTATTACCTGATGGGACACACTTATAGTATAGCATTTGTAAAAATGCAAGTGTTTACACAGCTTTATTTTAGAAAAGCAAGCGCAGCGCAACTGTTCGCGCACCTGTGCATATAACAGACTGTCATCGGACTCCTCCTCTTTAGTAACTTCATCATTCGATCCTTCATCTCTGGATGTGAAATAGTCCATTATAACATTGTTTAGGGCACTGACATCACCAAGATTCAGCAGACTGAGACGAGCAAGATAGTCTAAGTGAGCAGCTTCAGACTGCGTTGTTTTCTTACGCTCCACCATCTCACGATATTAAAAAATAAATAAATAAATAAACTTTGCTGTTTTTCTGCACTAAACAAGTGAATTTTGCCAATATGGCAGACAAGATGTTATAGAATAATAATTGAATAAAAACCTAATTTTGACAAAAAAACTGAAATTCAACCTATTTTTTGAATTTTCTGAAAACGTCCAAGCACACATCCGACGGGTTTTCCCAGATCGCATCACATATTGTAACGTGGGGGCGTGACAATAGAGTTGAGGATCCAAGTGCAGGCTTTATTACAAGAGTGGTCAAAACAGGCAGGGTCAAACAGTTACAAACAGGTATAATCCAGGGCAGACAAAAGAGTAATCCAATAAACAGGCGAAGGTCAAGGCAGGCAGCAAATGATCAGAAAAAAAGGCAAGGCAAGGCAAGGCAACAAGGAACACGGAAAACACAGGAACTAGGGCTAAACACAAGCTAAACCTAGGAGCCCGAATGAAATGGATAACCAGGCTTTAAATAGGGTGTGATAGATGAGGTAACAAGACACAGGTGAATGAAATCAGTGATGAGTCCAGCAAGGCGTAGAGGAAATGAAGTCCGGGGTAAAGTGGCAAGAGTCTGTAATGGAGTGCCCTCTAGCGAAGCTCACAGGCACTCCAGCTAGAGATCGTGACACATACTGTAATAACATATATTATACATAATTTATGTACAGGTTGAATACATAACATAACATGTAGGTGAATGAACCAAAAAATAAAATCCAGCCAAAATTTTGTCATCATTTACTCATCCTCATGTCACACCAAACCCATACAACTTTTGTGTTGTGAGATATTTTTTAATATTCTTGTTAATATTCATAATTTTTTGTCCATCCATTTAAAAGTCTAAGTTTTGAAAAGTATATAAAGACATTGTAAAAGTAATCCACATGAATCAAGCAGTTTAATCAAGTCTTGAAGTGTCTGAAGAGACATGATAGCTTTATATGACGAACAGATTTAACTTAGGCTTTTATTCATGTATAAACATTGATCAACGCACATACATAGAGCACATCAAACATGATAAAAGAAAGCTCAAACATACATGCTTGGTAGAGCAAAAAATAATTACTTTGTTCTTAAGATAAACAAAAGTGATTTTGTATGACATGAGGGTAAACAAATGATGGGAGAATTTTTGGGTGAACTATTCAAACACATACAACAAAACTATCTGAATTTCATATTAATATAAATTCTAATTCTACTTGCTTAAATTTAATTACTTTAATTTTTTTCCTCAATTCAAATCCAGATAACTGGAATTTAAACCTCATTTCCAATTCAATTCTGACTGGTGTGCAACCTTGGTAAAGACATATGCAGCCCTTTATGTGGATAATACAGCAGCTGTCAAAGTAATCAGAGGTGAGGTGTGACAATGGACTGAGGGTATGATACAGACAGGCCTCTATAGGCCATGCAGGATAATGGGGGGAAACTAATAACTTTGTTTTGCTTGTTAGCCTGATTGTTTTCTTACAAAGCTAATTAACTAGTCCATGCCTTAGGGACTTTCTTGACTGCCCGGCTTCCCTTCTTTCCCCTCTCTGCAGCCCTGCACCTTTCCACTGTAGCTCTTGTCCTGTCATCTGGAAATTGATGGGAGGCTATGAACTGTCTGTTGCAGTCCCAAGGTGCCTTTTCTCAGCACATAGACAGTGCCTGAATTCCTCTTTCCATCCAGTTGATTGCGATAAATCAATTGGAAGGTCAAAAGTAATGGCGGAGGCAAAGTTTTCTCCACTGGCTGCAGCTGAGCGGGACTGTGAAGGGGAAGCTTTCTCCTGACCTCAAGGAGTGATCTTATATCCATGGCAAGACCTTCATTAATTGAACCTGTACAGGCAAAAAGACAGATTGAAAGGATGTAATAAACTCCTGTGGTGAACATTTTGGGTATGTTCACACTGCAGATATTTGTGGGTTGGTAAGTTTCAGTAAAGACATTATAATTCCTTTATGTATATGTGCCACGTTTGAGTTTATGTACTAATTCACATGAAATTTGCCACAACAACAACACTCCCTACACCTTAGGATAATAGTGGGATTTAATCGATGTCTATAGAAAAGCTGGCTAAAATCAATAAATCCCATTCCTGTTTGTTTTCGTGTGTATAGGTGAATCACTGCCCTGCTACATCAATTGGATTAATTGAAGAGTGCAATTTATAAGAAGGCTTTAAGAAGGATTTCCATGACATGAGGCCATAATTGATCTGCATGGTAAGAGACTGATATAATGGGCTGAAAGAAACCTGGATCAAGAGAAATGGATCAGCTCTCAGTGGGGAGTATCTTTGATGCTGATCTGCTGCTGCAAATGTCTCCAAAAGAACTAATCTGGCCCACAAGTAATTAATGAAAAACAAAATGATCACATTATATTACTATAAATAATACATTATTATATGAGAGACCTTAAATAAGCATTTGCAAAAAAAAACTAAAAAAAACTTTATTTACAATGTTTTGTGTGTGTGTCCTTTGGGAAGTGTAAAAATGACACACAAATATTTAATACAGCACACTTTAGAGAAGCAACAACTTCAACATGATGTATGGAAACCACTCCACTCCTACAAGATGTAAGTTGACTGGTTTTAAGTAAATCCACAGTTACAAACGCTTCCAAGAATGTCTCCAGAGAGTCTCCAGAGAGAACACGGAGTGAACCACAAATGTTGTATGTATCAGTAAACACAACTGGATCAGGAAGAACAATTGATGGTAAGGGCAAACTTGCCAACGACCTCATTCGGCACCATTCTCGACGGAAGCGGAGCCCCCTCAGGACCAGCAGGGTCTTAGTCTCCTGCCCCAGCTTAATTAATAAGTTTGGCAGTAATAGTCAGAACAACAATAGGTTTTACCTGGCAGGACTGTGGAGCATGTAGTGATTGGGGGGCCTGTGATGAAGGTCCTGGGCAGGAATTAAAAGATCTTTGCAGGGATTGTCTCCCTCCGCTAGGAAGGAGATTTGAGTCTGAATGAAATGTTTGTATCAGATAGAAATCGATGGCAATCCATGGTTCCCTTAATCCAGCCGCAGTGCACAGATCAGGCTCTGATGCAGGCAATCTCTCAGCCATCATTACACTGCATGAATCGATCGTGCTCTCTGCGAGGCCCAAGCCAGCCCTTCCTCTGCTTGAGACAAGGGGAGGTGAAAGGCCTTTATAGCTTAAAGGGCTCTGGGTGCCTGTCTTGATACAGAGTTGTTTGTTAGAGGTAATTAACACAAACAAGAGGGAGAAGGAGAGAGAAAGACAAAGAGTAGTAAAGCAAACTAAGACTACAAGAGGTCTAATGGGAAAACAATACATGCAAATAGCAATTAGAGAACTAAATGACGATGCTTTTTTAAATGCATACTGCAATTATAAACATGAGCAATATCGGCAATGTCTGTAAAATGTGTTAATGTACTATATGGTTCAAATTTTGTTTGATTTCATAAAAACAGAAGCAGAAAGGCAAAGTCATTGGTGCTATAATATCTAATATCTATGCTAAATGCTAATACACTTGTATAAAAGATAGCATAAGGGCACACCTTTCCCTAACTAATGCTCCAAAACCTAGTACACCATTGTGTAACGACTGAGACAGATCAGACATACAATTACTTGTTACATTTTCACAGTATATTTACATTTATATTTATATTTACAGCCTATAGACCTTACTCAGGTTAGATGCCATATTGAATTTAACGCGGATGAAAACAAGGCTGTGAGGGAAAGACATAAAATCACTCACTGTATAAGGGTCCAAGCTCATTTAATTTAATTTAAAAGTGTTTTATAAAGTTTTTTTGTCTACTGAAATTTGTTTTAGAAAGACATTTTATCAGCTGAACAATCGGGGTGTTGTTAAACAACAGTACAATCCATTGAACGCACTGTATACTTCAGTCCCTCATAATCTTACTGGTTGTTTTCTATCGCTCATTTGCAGAGAGAGTATTTTGACTTTTAGCTTTATTGCTTGGTATTTGTCACTGTATGTAGAAAATAAGAAAAAACGAAATAAGATTATTAATATGGCTAGTAAGATTGCAGGTAAACAGCAACACAGTCCGACAACACTTTGTGAATTTTGAGCTGTGAGGAAAAGCCATGCAGTTCTTCAGGATGTATCACATCCTCTTTATGGTGAATAGTTGTTACCATCTGGTCGAAGGTATAGAGTACCACTATTACGGACTGCCCATGCACAAAGATCTATCCTCCACTATAGCTCTGTTAAATAAATTCTGGTGATATTACAGTTGTCATTTTACATCTATGGCAGTGATTCTGCTGTTGTGAGAGGGATGTTGTTTGATGTTGCTTGTATTTGTAATGTGTTGTATCTGTTGATGTTTGTTTGTATTTGTCAACTTGTTGTTGACTGAGGGGTTGCCACAGATACAAAAATTATTTCTGAAAGGACAATAAATTAAACTAAGCTAAGCTAAGCTAAACTAAACTAATACACATTTATACTATTCAGAACATACTTTTTTAATGGTTGCAAAGTTTATACCTCATCAAATGTAATACCTACTTGGACACACCTTAGGTTTCAGAACCAATATCACAAGAAATGGGTCATTTTGGAACTACTGTAATAATGTATTATTTGGCCAAAATGATGTTAGTGAGAACAAATTTCTTCTGGACTATTTACTGAAAGCCAGCTAAAATTGAACACCCTTTGATTTAGTCTAAAAAACAAAGCAATACATTCTGAAAGTACCAATGTTTATGAAATAAATCTCCAAGCAGCGAACAATTCCACAAGCAACTCTAATTGTAATCATCGGCAATCTCAGACATTGTTAAGTTTCTTCCCCAGTGCACACATCAACTTAGCTCTTAGAGCTCCATTCTAATTTCCCACCGTCAAAGTCTGCTCTGCTCCCAGAGCTTGCTCTCCCTCCGAGGGCTTTGTCTGGATCTATGTAAAACAAGTAATTAATTCCCAACATCAATATTCTACTCATGAGCGGTGATCAGAGCTGGTACGTGCACAGGAGAACCGCGCAGTTAAGCCATTGAACCTCGGTTGTGAAGCGTTTTCTTTATGGGTCTTCCATAACTAACCTCCACTCTAGTGTTTATTTCAGCCCCCTGTTCCAAAGCCTGCCAGCATCGAGGAACTTTCTCACAGCAATTAAGCGAGTGCTGCTGAGCTCATTAATTACGCTGGCATAGTGCTGTTGTCACAAATCTAGATTTGCCCCTGGTCATTAAAAATTGCACTAAAGGATATTTTGAGATGAATTATTCAAAGTGATGGCTCACTCTCCATTATTCATGTACTGAGAGGATGATTTGCATCGCCACGCTGTAAATGTTATTAATCTTGCCAATTTCAAAACTTGTTGCAACTTACTTCCAAATGCTAAACCTAGTGTGCATGCCACGAGTTGGCTTTAATGTTTAAATGTTTGGATACCAATGAAATTAAACAGTAATTGTGGAAACAAATGGGTTCCTCTAGTGTAGCACAAATGTAATTACATATGCTGTAGGACATAAACACATTCGCCTCTGGCGCAGGAATGTGATCAAGGCCAGCTCCACTGTAGGTTTAGGCAGTATGACCGCTCTTCCTAAAGGGACAACTTTCAACACATGCCATTTACTATTCTGATTGAAAGTTACTAATGAGTCTCATGGAAGACCATTAGCATGCTTGCAGGAACATATAAAAACTACTGGATTTGACAACAAACCTGCTCAATTAATACATATCCTATAGCTATTCTAGCGAGGAGGCTTTCAAGTACAAAAAAACATCCTCAACACAATTAAAACATTGTAAAATAGTCTTAATGAATAGTCCATCTTGAATGCATATTCTATTCTGGTGTTGGAACGGTGAATGAAGGCCTTGATGCAAAAATTCCTAATCCATGTAGTCTGATGTATCTCAACCCTGATCAAGCTAAATTACATCAGGAGCACACCCTCATTAATTACTTAGGCTGTCGGCAGCATTTGAGATAAAGGAGACTGTAATAGCAGTGAGGGAACACATGCTTTAGATTGTAGAGTCAGCACCTCTTTATGTGTGCAGCTCTGGAGCAGAGCTATAAAACTTACTGACATCATATGTGCCTCTGTATGATCATTGAGATTTAGCATGATTTTAGCAAATTCTAATCTGCATATGCAGAACACTGCAAAATTGCTCTCAGAATGTCATTTTTCACTTTCAATCAATATTATATGCAGTGCAGACTGAAACCTATTCATTCGCCCAAACCTGCAGAGGTTTCACAAAGCTTTGAAATTTGGATTTATTTAAATGTTGGTTTCAGTCATCTATAATAAATGGAGAAAAATCTGCAGCATTGCTATTCATCCAAATGGCACTTGTTATGCTGAAGCAGGAATAAAATTATTTGAAATCAGCCATATTCTGTAGCCCAATCAGTAGTGAATGGTGCTAGTAACCAAAATCATGGAATTGATTCCTAGGAAATACATGAACTGATAAAACGTATGGAGAAATAGAATTTATTTATTTTTTCCTACCAAACCTTGATCCTCTGTGCTCAGCTACTTTAGGTAAATTGTTCTTAAAATTATAAGGAGATTGTCTAAATGTTATTATGGTTCATCGGGGATTAATGTAAAATGCACAGTTTGTTCAGTGATGAGCCTACATGCAGCCAAATTATTGACAACAACAAAGATTGGGCTATTCGCATCAGTATCACATTTTAATACACAATCTTTTTTATACACATCATCCCCAACAAAAAAACACCTGTTATACCTTGTCATATCACTATGATAAACTGACATCACAAGAATTAATTCCACTATAATTTGTTATAATTTGTCCCTTTGTTAACAAGCCAACATTAAAGATATTAAAACATTCAGGTCAAATTTAAATGAATGCATTGTATAATTGAGTACTTGATTTGAATGCTTTCCATATTACCCTTGGAGGGATTTGGTGGTCCAATGCAACTGAATAAATCTTTGGCCATGAATAGATTAATCTAAATGTCAGACTGCTGCTGTGCATGGCTGTCTTTCACTGCTGTCCATTTGTAGTGAATGAATGTCCTCCTCTTATTATATTGTGAAAGAATCAGCCCATCACAACTTAATCTCACTGCTTGTTCTATTTTCATATTTTTCTGTGGAAAGAATTTGATCATTTTCACATTAAACACAAGAAAGTGTAGCATTTGGACCAATCAGACACACAACTTTTTGTTATATTTAACAAATAACATCTAACGCCCCCTCACGTAACCAAATGACCAATTACAAGGGTCTATGGACCCTTACACCGAAATGCACCTAACACCTCAGAAAGGCAGAACAGGCCCCTGGTTCCATGGCAACCAATGCTGATATCACTGGTTTTATTGCCTAAAGGAATGCGGGCAGAGAAACTCCCTAATTTTCCTCATAGGAAAGACACATAATGCCCAGAGAAATGGACTGTTCTCTAATTAATTCATAGGAAAACCTTTCTTTGATTGAATACACATATACTACAGGTCATTGTGTAACCTATCACTTCTTGTATATTGCCTGTTGTAGTGTTATGTGTTTTTAAGCCGTCTGATAGATAACTAGTTAATATAACTCACAATATCATGTTTGTTCTTTTCTTTTTTTTCTCTAGGAACATCTTCGGAGGATCTAACTGAGAGTGAATAGACATGCTGATACCTATGCAATATATTGATGTTCTAAGAATTTTTACTAGTTTGTGCATCAACACCCATGCGAATTACATTTGCAAATTACCATGTCCTCACACAAAGGGTCGTAAAACCCTCCATTAATTGCAACCTCCCGCTTGGGATTTCAGCATTCCTCATTGGACAAACCCATCTTGAAAGGCGGAGATCTTCTACGACCTTAAAGGCCCGGCTCCAGGGAACCGCCCCAGTCGGTGGTTCGGTCAGAAGAAAAGATGAAGATGTGAGAAAAACGCTACAGGATACCAAAGCATCTGTGCCAGGCATTTTCTTCGGCCTAGTCCTTTCCATTCATCAAATGACACTGACTCAAACTGGTTCTTTCGCATTACCACTTCAGCAATATCTGGGCTTAAGATGGCATAGGAATCTCTTTCGGACAGGTGCGACTCGCAAGTATCAAATTAGTCTTATATTGGAATAATGAAGTATCAGTTACTCCTTTTAAGTAAGGTGGATCTGTGTTTGAACTAAGAACCTGACGTATCCCTGAAGGCTTAGATGTGCTGAATATGCAAATGGTTTCATAAATTTCATTCCTTATGTCTCTTTCTGTAGTGAGTTAAACTTTAACCCATTCCTATACCAACTGTATGCGTGTGTATCTATGTGTATGTTAGACTAGTTTAAGTATTTATGTAGTATGTTAGACTAGTTTAAGAGTTTATGTAGTATGTTAGACCAGTTTAAGTGTTTACGTAGTTAATAAAACCTTACTTGTATCACACTTGACGTTGTTCATGGTCATGTTTGTAATTAAATTCGGATCCCCCACCATGCAGATTTATGCTGCAAGCTTTTGTAGAATTTTACAGTAAGGAAGTTATTTCCCTTAACAAGGAAATTAACCTTCTTAGAATTGACAAGACAGTTGACCTGAGAGGTCAGCTAAATATCTACAACAGATCTAAAATATTCATAATTAATTATAACCAGTTATGGTTAATTATTCTAATATTTTCCATGAGAGGATTCGGTACAGATGGGTGGAGAATGAGGGCCTGGTTAAACGAAAAAGTTATGAGTTTAAACACTGTCCCTTAAAAGTGTGTGCATGCATAGTCCAGGTTAAGGATGGGGTGACTGAGATGCCTGTGTGTCCCTGTTTGCTGGCTTTTTTAGATGCAGATAAAGTGGGGGTTTGATTTGGTACTGCTATTATAATTGTGAGAGTTTTTATGTATTTCATGCTTAATGGTATCAGTGTAAGGTTAATCTGATTTTAGCAAAGAAACCCTAATTTCAGTATTAAAGCATAAATCTGTCCTGACAAAGCGTAAGTCTGAATCTCAGCTCAGCGGCATGTCCAAACTGTACCATAATGTAATATGCTTTAGTGAAGAAATCACAAAATTGCAGTATAGTTTAAACTGTTTCTTTGAAGAAGAAATCTCAGTAAAGTTATATCAAGGTAGATTTGAGTGTTACTCCTCTTTCTACAGCATAAAGGCCTTAAAGATTATAATTAGATTGAAGCAATTCATCTACACTTTGACTGCATATATACAAGCAACCTGGTGGTCATTATGTGTTTCACTCGCTGAGTGAAAGTAAAGGGGTAATACTGTACTTTAGTGTGAGGCACACATAACTGCATATATGTTTAAACCGGTTTTAACTTACAGTAAACCCATTTTGTAATTCTTTAAACAAGTGCAAGAAGTTTATTGTTAAATTAGAGAAACACTCACAGAAGTGCTTATTTAATGCAAAAAGTCTTGAAGGACTGAAAGCACCACATTCTAAAACTGTGGGCAACTTTTAAAATAGGCAGACACTAAACTGCTGTAATTGCACTGGCATGCATGGTTACCTGACAAACCACTTGTCACAGGAACGCTAACTTCACATAGCACAACACGCCATGTTGTAAACAAACCACCTGAAGCAGCTAAGCTAACACGACTTAGCATAGTTTCATTTTCGGCTAAGCTACCAAATAGCTTTAACAATTAGGGGTTAACACTCTTTAATTGAAGCTTTTAAAATTGGTTTTTTGTTTAAAAACAGCATGTGTGTATGCAGGTGTGAAGTAATTTGATTTAACCTAATCTCCTGGGTTTTGATTTTTCCATTTCTCTTCTTCGGTTTCTTTTTTTCTAGGTTCTCAAATCTCAATTCGTATCAGGAGTAACTATTTTTTAAGGCTGGTATTTGCAGTTGTTTGTTTTGACGTTCTCTTGTCTGTAACTCAAAGGAACAAGAGACATTTCTATTTGATTTGTTGATTTCAAAAACATTGCCCTATTTATGACCCTGTTACACAAGTAATCTAGACAAATACTAGGGCATAACTATTGTCCTGAGCACCAAATAATAAGCATATTCTGAATAGAAATGCTCTCCTTTTCCATCTGCTTTTCCTTTTTCTCCTTCACTTCCTCAGAGATTGAGCCTGTTGGGATCCATCAGTAAATTCTGAGTGATAATTTGACAATAAGAGTAGTCTTAAGTCATCAATCAAAACCCTGTTTACGCCCTTTTCAGCAAACATACGCTGACCCAAATCTTAGCATTCACACTCTGTTTTGATCTTGTAGTAATCTCTAGCCCTTACTCTCAACACAAGTGTGTCAAAACGGTGCAGATGCTCAGACTAACTGCCCAGAATGCAGGACAGAGAGGGCTGGCCAGGCGTCGTGAGAAACACCCCCTTTACCCAGGGCCGACGAACACCTACTGAGCCGAAAGCAACTGGACACAAAGAGAAGAGTACCTCAGACTCATGACACAAGCGAGAGTTATGGCTACAAAAAGCTCACCAAGGTCATCATCTTCCTGGCCCACAACCTAATGGGATTGAAACAGGAGGTAAATGATCTCAAGCAACAGATCACGGCGGTATCCCACAAGGACCCCAGCAGAATGAAGTTACAGGAGGAAATTGATAGATTTCAAGAAACTCTGATCCAGCAGCTGAACAACACTCAAGACAAGCACCGAGCTCGAGACTGCCGCAGCAGAACCCCTCCCAACAGGCCCTAGACAGGCCCAAATATAAACCATCCAAAGAACAGAACCAGAAAGCTACATCTGAATCAGCAGAGCTCATGAGACTTTTAAAGGAACTCCTCCAAGAAAAGCACAATAAGGAAAAGAAAAGGGATGAGTCAGACAAGCTATGACTAAGCATTAACTCTGACCCCAACACCCACTCAGATTCCCCTCAAAATGAACTGCCCAACCAGATCACCGTTAATCCACTGTTAACCACAGAACCAGAAATCTCATCACCAAGTGGTGACATCACTCAAACACCTCAGCTGACTGTGGAACCGCCAAAACCAGCCAACACTTTCTGCTTAACAACTCAGCAGACAGAACTGTAATACATCCAGCAACCACAGAAAGGAGGGGGGGTCCCTTCCAAGCATCCCCGCACTAGCGCATGATGTGACCCCCAGAGACCTTAACAAGCTAGCCAGAAAAATCCCAGCATTCACATGGCTAGGGAAACAATAGTTTCCTACTTTATACAGTACGAGCAGTAATTTAGAACGGTAGAGTCGTTTTAAACATTGCTTGCAAGAAGACCCAATAATCAATCTTATGTGTCCGTTTCATAAGTTAGTAACTTCTTCTCAATGCGCATACCAGTTCCTGATCAAAACCAGATAAAATTATAGTTTGAATGCGCCTTCCTACAAGCAGTAAGAAGTTTGCAGTGCTATAATGTGTTTAAATCGTACGATAAGAACTAACCTGATTTTAGCGAAGAAATCCTAATCTCGGTTGTTAGTGGAGCATAAGTCTATTTCCTGACGACGAAACCTCAGGATTAGAAGCTCATATAAATGGTACCAGAATAAAAAGCGGTCTGATTTTGGGCGAAGAAATCCCCTTCTTCAGTACTGTGTAGGTGATCTAAGCGATGCTCCTCATTTCACTGATTTAAAGCCTTATTATGTGTTATGTATCATTGTATTCATATCGAACCACTCATGTGAAACATTTACGTAACTCTTATACCTGCGCGCACCAGGTTCTGAATATAATAAGATAAAACTATAGCTTGAATGTGCCTACAGCTAGTAGAAAGTTTCAGTGCTATAATGTGTTTAAATCGTATGATAAAAAAACTAACCTGATTTTAGCGAAGAAATCCTAATCTCTGTTGTTAGTAGAGGGTACGGCTTTTCTGATGGGTAAACCTCAGATTAGCAGCCCATATAAATGGTACCAGAATACATCAGTCTGAAATCCCCCTTTTCAGCACTGTGTAGGTGATCTGAGCGATACTCCTCATTTCATTAATTTAAAGCCTTATTATGTGTTACGTATCATTGAATTTCATTTTGACTCGCTCATGTGAAAAATTTACGTAAAATTAATGGTGTTATTCTAGCGTAGATAACTTCGAATCCACCATTGCCTGTGAAGTGATGTGCTGTTTTGATTAATGAATGAATTTGTATGGGACATGCATGAGTTTCCCATGCATGCTCACAGCAGTGCAAGTCTGCTCCACCTGCACCTGTTGTGAGCTTGCATTGGTCTCCTAGCAACACGTGACCCCGGAAGTGTGAGCAGACTCTTCCGGTTAATCTGACAACAGCACCCACTTCACAGACCTGTGTGTAAACAAAGAACTGCATGTAAACCAACGCTAACTCTTAAGCTAAGCTACCTCAAATGTAGCTGTTAGCATTGCGAACGCTCTAGCTAGGCGTGTAAAGGTAATTCTAACCCAACTCTCTCTCCGCTCTCTCTTTCTCTCTCTCTCCGTCACTCCTGGTGTAACTTCCTGTTGATGCCATCACAGGTCTCTGTGGGACCCACCCACATACTGGGTGTTACTTGTGTTATTGTTTATTTTTTTGTTTTGACTTTATTCTACCATTTATTGCATTTATTTACATTTGTTGCACAAAGTACCAATTCAGCTAACTGATTTGTATGAAATTGAGATTAGTTTAAACAAATTTTATTTTTATTTTATTTTATTTTATTTATTTTATTTTATTTATTTATTATTATTTTTTTATTTACTTTCCCCTTTTAATTTCATACAGCTCTTAGGACCCCGTGTTATTTTATTTTTGTTTTGTTGTGTTTTACCTTTACCTTATTTTAGTTATTTCACCAACACCATCGTCGTTTTTGGATAGGATTAAAGTAGTTCGAGCAACTGTTGTTTCCTTAACGAGTTATACAAGTTATTAGTAGCCTAATCCCTGTTCCCTCTCTACTTCTCACTCCTCAGTGCCAGACCTAATACAATGAAGGGCAGCTACTGTTCAACACAACGTAAGCCAAGGTAGAACTAGGAACAATTCCCACTGTTTCTTTTTCTTTTGACGAGGTATTTGGGGGGTCCCTGCTAGTTTAGCTAACAGCATAAACCTTAGGTTTATGAAGTCTATTGCAGCATCACACACAAGTGAAACCTGCTTAGCCATATCTCTTAGGGAAAAAAAAAACTAAAATAGGTAAAATCTTCTTTTTTTTTTTTTTTTTTGAGTTCATCTTATTTTATTTCAATTTCGTCATAGTGACCAAACCCGTGAACCATAAGTGCTTTAAGTAATAGTTTGACTACATGGATAGCCCGGTCATCAGCTGACCCCTGATTAACAGGGCCCCTCAACAAAGTTACTCAAACTATCCCTTTGTGTTCACGAACACAAAAAAATAGCACCCTACCTCACTAGCTGCCTACCACCAGCTATTCATACCTTACACGGCCAACACAGCCGTTCCCCATAGAGATAGCTTAACACCTCCGTACGTACGTGCATTTGCCTTGTCCCTCTCTCTCTCTGGTGTTCCCACAAGTGTGCCAGGATGTCACAGACATTACACAGACACACCAGGACCTGAACAGCATCATCCTCTCCTCGGCCCACACCCTCGAGGGCCTCAGACAGGAAGTAAATGAACTGAAACTGCAAGTCACAGAATTCTGAAGAGAACTGACACCTGCTCAACGAGAGAAAGCACAAACGGATGCAAAGAACCTCACAGGAATGTGAGACAGAAGAAATCACCAGTCTCACATGAGGCTCTAACGGGCTGCTAGACACCAAGCGCGCTGCAAAAAGCCATAGACAGGACTTGACGTCACTCTTAAAACAATATATGTGGAATTAAATGAGAGAGACACCAGATCTAAGGCCTTACAAGGCCAGCTGCATACAGCCAGAGCTGAGGTCCAAACCCTGACTCAGCAATTAAAGAGGAGCTTGACATGGTTCAGAAAGAATTTAAACAGTCACGACTACTATCTTTTTTTACCCCTGAGCATAGACTAAGCAAAAGGCCAGCCTTTATCCCGGCTGAATGTTAAGCACGTGCGCCCTTGCATGCAGTGCAAGCCCTCCACGCCTGTGCATAGCTACGAAAGGGGGGAAAGGGAGCCCAAGCCTTCTGCTTGACACTTCACAGTTGTCAGCTCTGAAACCTTGAAACCTCTGCAGCGGCAGGAAACTGCAAAAAGTTTAATTCAGGCGAAACCGAAACAACGCATGTTTGAATGGCCACCTGCAAGCAGCACAGGTGAATAAATGTCCACTGAACTGGAATATGTTTGCAAACAGGACAGGGAAAACACCGACGCAAGAACTTCCCTGGCACGCAGGCCAGACCCCCGCAACAAGAGTCCTCCGAACCTGGAGGGGGTGGGGGGGGCGGAGAAGCCCAATGTTCACACATCACCAACCAGCAGCAACAAGGGGGTGGGGCAGGGACCTTTCAAGAGGATCACTGCAGACACACACACCATGCGACCCCAAAGACCCCAATGAGCTGGCCAGTGACAATACATCTGACAATCTAAATACTTCTCGACCCAGAGTCTGAAACACGGACTGATCACTGCCACCAGACCACCAAGCAGGGCCGGCGTGAAACTCCCCATTCTTACTACCACAGACTTTGACAAACTCACTCCAAAGCTCACAATTACCCTGGGATGGCGGATGACACCAGCTGCAAGAAGTCATCTAGTCATTAGGGCCTGCCGCACAATGCCTAGTCAACAGCTGTGTAACCTGACACAGAGGGCCTTTAACAAGCACAAGGCCTCCAGTAAATGTGTTTGTAAGACCCCACTGATTCTGAACTGCACATCTCAGAATCCAAAGCAGGCACCAGAAAGCACCCAGCATTGCTACAATGCAAAAGATAGCCCCTAGCCAGAAGAGGATAGAGCCATCACCATGGCAACAGACCCAGGTTCCAGACCAAACACTGGGAAAAGCCATGGAAAAAGGCATCCTCATCCTGAAAACACCACGGTATGTCCAACAGCAGACCACCACAACATCCTCCTCCACACAAAGGAGGCTACACAAGGACAGCTGGACACGCCTATTCTGGGTTACAGGAGCTGCTGACACTAGCAAAAGAGCTCCTTGAACAACACTCAAACTGAGGAGTACTGAGAAGGACAAACTTTTGACTCCTTGCCTGATGCAACACAGCATCAGACCCTCCAAGGGAGGAGCATCCCTTGAAACAGAAGCAGCCAGACAACGTTGGATTAAGCAACGGGCCCACATGCCCAACAGCAAAACCTCCACCAACACAACTCAGGCAAGCTCAAGACGGTGCCACCACAAGAGCCAAGTGACACCGCAAACATCAGATTTCTAGTGACGATCGGGCAAAACAGAGGGCTAACAACCACCTGCTCTCCTGCCATCATCACTAGGTCAGTCTGAACCTCTCTGCACACTACAAAATCTCCATAAAAATTACCTGCAATCCCTGGAACCACCAGCACTCTCACCAGTGAGAGTCTAACCAGGCTGTTCCACATCGTGGGTACCACAGATAGACTACTGGCTAACAACATCAACAAAAAACATCCTACCCAGAACTAATTGCCTCAACAGGTGACACAGCCGCGACACTTGCTGCATAAGCTCGAGGACCCGCACTTTGCTACAGCCTACATCACCACAGCAGACCACCTGACAGTATCCACCATGGCACCACAACCACTCCGGGAGGCAACAATAGCCAGAGAAGCCACCAATGTCTCCCAGCCGTGAGTGGCAGGTGCGTTCATGGATTGTTCTGCACCTTTGACGTCTCTCGCTGTTGTCTATTGGATTGGACAACCAACGTTCGAAAGGGGGGATATGTAGATTTGGCCCAATCAGACACACAAATTTTTGTTATATTTAACAAATATATCTAACGCCACCTACCTAACCACAGGCCAATTACGCGGGGGCTATGGCCCCCCCTTCCCCGAAATGCACCTAACACCTCAGAAAGGCATAACAGGCCTCTGGTTCCATGGCAACTAATGCTGATATCACTGGTTTTATTGCTCAAAGGAATGCGGGCAGAGCAACTCACTGATTTTCCTCATAGGAAAGACACATAATGCCAGAGAAATGGACTGTTCTCTAATTACTTCATAGGAAAAACCTTCTTTGATTGAATACACATATCCTTCAAATCATTGTGTATACCATTACTGTTCTTATATATTGCATTTTGTATTGTATACTGTTTTGTGCATGTTATGATAGATCACTAGTTAATATAACCTCACCTATATCACGTTTGGTCTCTATGAATTCATCTTCGGATGATATAACTGAGAGTGCATATTACATGCTGACACCTATGCAACATATTGATGTTCTAAGAATCTTTAATAATGGGCCTCAACAATCCAGCGAATTACATATGCAAAATACTAGGCTTACAGACAAAGAGTCATAAAAACCCCCAGTATTTCCAACCTCCCGCTTGAAATTTCAGCCTTTCTCATTGGACAAGCCCATCTTGAGAGTTGTGATTATTGCAGGTTTTAAAGGCCACACTCCATGTGACCCGCCCTGTCGGTGGTTCGGTCAGAAGCTAAGATGAAGATGTGAGAAAACGCTCCAGGAACACCATAAGTTCGTGCCAGGCTTTCTTCGGCCGTGTTCCTTCATTTCAATCAAAATCTCTGACTCAAACTGGTTCTTCGCATCGACCCGAATTCAGCAAAGATCTATGGGAAGCTTTAAGATTTGCATCAGGATTCTCTTTCAGACCGCCGAGACTCGCTGAGTATCAAACTTAGTCTTATTAATTGACACATTAAGTATCATTTGCACCTTTTTAAAAAGGTGTATTTGAACTAAGAATCTGACGCTTCCCTCAAGTGTAGATCTGCTGAATATGCAAATGGTTATATAAATTTCATTCCTTTGTCTCTTTCTGTAGGGATTAAACTTTAACCCTTCTATACACTGATGTTGTGTTGTGTCTGGGATGTTAGACAGCTTATGTGTGTGTATGTTAGACCGTCTTAATGTGTTTATGTAGTATGTTAGTTTAAGTGTTTATGTAGTTAATATAGTCTTACTTGTATCACACTTGACGTGTTTATTGTTTACTCATAACCGGAGTCAATTATCATGCAGATTTACGTTACAAGCTTTTGTATAATTGTACAGTAAGGAAGTTATTTCCATTAACCAGGAAATTAACGTTCTTAGAATTACCAGACAGTTGACACTGAGAGGCCAAATGAATGCTTACAGCGGATCTAAATATTCATAATTAATCATAACTAGTTATGGTTAATTATTCATATTTCCCATGAGCTGATTCGTTACAAAAGTGTTTAATGTGAAAGTATCAAGAACCAAAAAACTAGGTTTTTCTGGAAAATTATATACCGTAGATGACAGCTAAGGCAAGCATCAATATTATTCTCATACTTAGAGTTTTGAACTTAAGTGTTAACTTCAGTGCATATGTCGTCCTGAACTTCTTGTGCTATAGACATTAATAATTCTGTATAATTATTGTCTCTATTATTAATATATTAATAACTATTCAATTTTTCTATGGACTTACATTAAAACAGAGACTCAGGTCGACAGATCATGATGTCGTTAAGGTCGACCTCTTTATGATTAATTCATGACATCATGCATCATGGAGATTATTGTGACTAGAAATATAAATACGTTTTATGCAACAGTATGATTCATTTGTGCGTTAAATAGTTTGTGTTTGTGATGAAGAGGGCAGTTCATGTATCTAAAAGGGTTAGATTGGCTTTTCAACACCTGCATTGTCTTTTTTGTCCAGATATTCACACAAAAAAACACACACACACACACACACACACACATATGCTTATACACAAGTTAACAACAAGATCAGCATCTCCCACCTTCTATTCTAACATTCAATGTGAGAATCTCTTTTTGCTTGTAGTAATCTCATAAACATGGCTTTCTCTATCCCCATGATGGCAGGTCAGGCAATAAAATCACTTACATAAATGTCTGCACCAAAAAAACGATGTGATAAAAACAGCTAACATATTACTAGTTCCACTTTGGATTACATGGATGTGCTGCAGTTGATTTCCTGTAGGTATATGGAGATGGTGTTGGATATACTGTTTCGCCTTTTTATCACTAGCTCTGTCCTGCTGTTTGAGAGCTTGTTTTAATATGGGCTAACACTGCCCTGTAGGATAATGAGAAGATGTGGTCCATTATGCTCCAGAGGGGGTTTTACTGTCTCACCAAGCCTATATCGTCATGGCATGTGAAGTAAACAGAAGATCACACATGGACAATATACAGACTGGCGGTATGGTTTTGCCTTGCAGTCATACATGTTTGTTTAATAACATCAAGCTGCACTTTCTTTTGGATTTGTTTTAATCTTATGTACCAAACAATGTTTTAAAACGACAATTATAATTTTTCACAGATGGGAAAAGTTCTTGCATGAATAAATCAATGTTACCCTCAGGGACCACAACATAAACACACTATCACATCCTAGTAATTTACACAGGCTTATTTTTTCAATTGACTATAGCAGTTATTGCCAACTCTGGAGTACCCCAGCACTGCACATATCAGATGTCTCCCTAATCAAACACATCTGATTCAAATGTTTGTGTCAGATAAGGGAGACATCAAAATGTGCAGTGTTGGAAGAACTCCAGGACCAGGGTTGCAAACCACTGGTTTATAGAGTAGTGTTTTCCAACTCTGTTTCTGAAGGAACACCAACGGTAAACATTTTGGATGTCTCCCTTGTCTAACCCATCTATTTCAGGTTTTGTAGTCTCTTCTGAAAAGCTAATCGAGTGAATTTGATAGGAAGAGTTTGAAAATGTGTTCTCTTGGTGTGCTTTCAGGAACGTGGTATAGATAGACCTTATTTACCCAGTAGATATAGCCTAAGCTATCAGCTTCAGATGACACAGAGTCCAAACAATAACCATCTGATACCATTCACAAAACTAGAAATCCCTTTCTGAATCTGCCAAATGGTAATCTGATTGACTTGACTTTATTCCTGAGTTTCTGATTTACAGATAAAGTTCATGCCAAAAAAGAAACACTCATGTTGTTCCAAACCAATATGACTTACTTTCTTCTGTGGAACACAAAAGAAGATATTTTAAAAAATGACTTGTATTTTTTTATCCATACAATGTCAGTGGGATCCAACATTGTTTTGGACCCCACGGACAGTTATTCTGTTATATATACACACATACATATAAAGTTAACAACACTTCTATCAATTGTCCATTATTTTCTCCAGATAAATTTGCCCCTGAACCAAACTGTGGATGGTTGCTGTCTATGTCAGTCTTCCTGGCCAGAATAAGAATAAGCTGCAATATGTGGACCAGACCTTTTGTTGTTAAGTCATTGATTACCGCAGACAGACAGTGAAAGAAGGAGAGACAGGGACAGGGAGACAGGGGTGAAAGAGACAGAAGAGAAGAGAGAGAGAGTGAACGAACGAGCTCTGATTAGACTCCATATTATATATGCATCTCCATACTTCCTCTCAGCTCTCCTTTTATTAAGGATCATATGATGTGCCATCATTCATGTCTGTGTCTTTCTTCCCCTCTGAATGGGATCATAATCTCCTCAGATTTGCTTTTAATGGCAAAAGTGACAATATGCTAATACCTGCTGGGTGTGCACCTCAATTTGACACCTCTGTGATTCTGTGGGTTAGCATAGGCAGATGTGCTCACTGAAGCGGAACCGGCAGAGCCACGTAACAGGCTTACTCATTAATGAGGCTCTGACAAACCACAAGCATGCCAATTAATGGGACTGAATGAACCCTTTAAACTGGAAGATTAAGAACTGGCGCGTTCTGACGAGACAACGGAGAACGATGAGGTAACGTATTCCGAACTATGGCTGAGGAATCTGACGGTAATGGTTTCACACAGGACACTGTCAGCGCCAATACTCTCACTTTGGGAGGCGAAAAGGCAAGACAGATGGTTTGTTCTGTAAGAGAATTGTAAAGATTGTAGACTGGTGTGCAAAGTGCCGCAAAGTTCAAAGCTTGTTTATCTGGAGCACCTCAAGAAAGTCGGTCTTGTAGAAGGACTAACTGACACTTTATGGAGCTTGTTGTGTGGCAGGCCTGATTAGATGTGTGTCCACCTGACATGTTACCTTTCTTTGTCTGGCAGAGACTGTAGAAGTTGAAGTCCCATGAGGGACGACCCCACTAGCACCTTGTCCACCACTGACAAATGTCTTCTCTGCAGGGCCGTGTCAATCAGGCAACACAAGAGCTTTATTGAACCGTTTCCATGCTTGGGACGGGACAAGTGACCATATGAGGTTTTTTTTCTGTTCACCTTGTGTCCCATCTTACCTTCCAAGAGGGGAGAAGGTACGCAGCAGAAGCATGGAAAGAAAAGGTGTTTGAGAAGATTGCTGAGAAGCTGCAATGGGGAAGTAAAGCACATAGTGGTGGTCAGCCCAGTAAGTGGTCTGACAGGGGTCTCCCTCGACCTCTCACTGTAGGAGGAGGCCTCAAGCAAAATGCTGGTAATTGATCTTATAGTATATCCCCTTGTGTGTTTCCCTGGCCTGCAGATGCTGCAGGGGATCTTTCACTGCTAATGCACCCCCTTGTTTCAGAACTTTCTGTTCCTGCTGTGGTAACCCCTTAAGTCCTAGAAAGACTGGATCATTAGGCCGAGGAGCATACAGTCTTTAAAAGCCGCCTACATCCTGGATGTTTTTATCATGTTTTTCACCATCCCAATTTTTGGCAATTCCTATTGAGGCTCTGATGCAGAATCATTGGCATTTCTGCTGGACACTAGTGAGAAACCGAAGCTTGTGATCAAACCCAGCCACTGCCCATACAGATGAAAGTAAAGTCCCTAACAATTTGTTCTAATGTCCTGCTTTAATAAATCAACACTCCAGAGTTGTTTTGTTTGAGTATCCAAACAAACCTACTGTCAGATGGAGTTTTTAGGTACTCTTTAATTGCTCTGTTTGAGTTAACCACCTGCCGAAAAGCTAGGTCTATAAAAAGCAAGGTCTATAAACTCTCACAGTGTTTCTGTAAGTTCTTCAGATCTAATTTGGGCATTCGGATTAGTTTTCACCTTCTGTAAATTGTAAGAGCACTGCATATGCTAAATTATAAGCTTCATTGGTCAGGCTAATTAATGGTTCATGGCATCTCCTTGAATTGATTACTCTAGATGAGGGCAGCCAAATCACACAGGGAAGACCCTCACAGCTAACTGTGAATGAGTTACTGGCCCGTGGAACATGACACCTTGAAAAACAAAGTTGTCATTATCGATCTGTTCGTTACGTCCTCCCTGTTATAGTGCTTTATTGTACCTCACTATCCAGATAGCTCTTTTACAAACTTTCTTTATGGCTACCTTTGCCTTGGTGGCTTGTTGCTAATGAATAACAGCATAGTTTTAAAAAAGGAACCATGTACAGAAATAGGATACCACAGCAACAACTTAGAAGTGGGTATCTATTTTGTAGTTTCTCTCAATGTTTTAAAATCATCTCAGGTGGTCACTATCCTACTTTAACCAAAGAAACAGTGCAAGTGGGTCTTGTACACATAAATAGGTATCTACAGCCTACTGCCCATCAACATTTACTTCTCCACACTGAACATAATAGCTCTACCAACACCTTCCCAAAATGAAGTCTGCCCAGCAACCAATTGGCTGTAAGTTCCAGTTCAGGAAGCACCAATTACAGCAGCATCTGTGATAGTCCCTTATGTTTTGTCTGATGCGGATGAGGTGCTACATGTTGTCAGCCAGATACCTCTCTCGTGTGGCCTTGCCTGATGTCACACTCTCGCATAATGAGGTGAAGATGGAGTGTGTTGTCTCAGCCACAGACGGATGTCCGCAGTTGGCCTCTGGAATCTCAGACCACAAAGTGAGAGGAGTAATTGAGTATCAGTGGTCAGCCCCCTTCAGGCTTACTAAAGGGGGAAGAGATCATGCCTCTAAATACCTTTAAGCTCAGTCAAATTTGGCACACATTAATCTCTCTGCATCCAACTGTTTAAAAGCCAAGGGAACTTTTGAGATTCAAACTGCAGGATAGCTGTTAGTTTGGCTTAATCAAAAATAAAAAATGAATAGTAATTAATCTGGTTTAAAACATACAAATACAGTATGAGTTTCGAATATATATATTGATTTAACTGTTAAAAGGTAGTAAATTACATTTACAGTGGTATGCACTAGTGCCAGCATGTGGTTGCCAAATACAGGCTTCTGACAGAAACTGACACACCAATTAATTTTAATATGGCTATACATATTTTTCTAGTCTGTAAACCAAAAAGTGTGAATTAGTTCCAAATCATGACACTGTCCTATGTCACAAAGAAAAAAACTTCAGACACATTATTTGAGCTTAAACTTTACAGCACTGCTGACAGAAGTGGGTTTTGAAGACTATTCACAGTGCAGCGATGTCACCACCATGTCTCAGATTGCCTTTGTGTTGCACCATATCGAACCCCTGCTGATGTGGTTACCTTAGTGCCTTAGTGATGAGACAGAAAAATATATTTTAAGTAAAAAATGAAAAGGAACAAAAAGCGAGCAATAACTCTTCGTTTTCAGTCTTGTGGTGGAATATCCTTTTTTTTTCTCCCGGGAATGGCTTTTGTTCTGGCTGTAATCAGAATATCAATCAAAGAAAACTGTAAATGAGACACAGAGGGCGTGAAAGTAGCATCGTTGCTAATTGATCAATGGCTTGTTCAAGGACTTAAGAGCCTGACTGGTCTCATTAGCTCAAATGTACGGGGATCTTTGACTACAGCACCTTTCAGAGAAAACATCACAAAAGGGCATTCTTACTCCCCTCAAATAAAACTGCAACTGAAAATATGCAGGGCTTTCGGGGAGTTTATTTGGTGCTGTCATACCATCAAAGTGTTGTTGTTTCTTGCGGTTGGCAAACAGATGCCGTGTTCAAAGTGTTAGGGTCCTTGTTTTTTCCCACAGCCACAACTCAGGGCTATCAAGGACTTAGTGTACAAGTGATCCTCTAATACCCTGAATTTCATTCAATTGTGTTGCTCGAAAATGAAAAGAAATACAACATAAGACATCTCTGGCTCTTATGAGGGTGGCCATTAGTACTCTAAAGACTGGACTGGGTTTAACTTGTCAGAGGACTTCAAAGCCGGTGCTGCAGGTCTCTCTGAATCCACTTGGGCTGATGGGGAATTATTGATTGTGTGCTAAAACATCTCAGGGCACTGGTGTACAGCATTGGGCTTTTAAATGCAGCTTCTCAGACACAGAGCATGCATAATGCATTTGTTTCCATCAGGAAGGTAGATTCACTAGAAATAGTGAGGTCGATCTGTTGATGTAGTCAAACTTGTGCTAAAGAACTACACTCTTAAAACTAAAGGTGCTTCACGATGCCATAGAAGAACCTTTTTGTCTAAATGGTTCCATAAAGAACATTTAACATCTGACGAACCTTTCTTTTTCACAAAAGGTTCTTTGGGGCGAAAGAAGGTTCTTCAGATTACAAAAACTCAAGAAAGAGATGGTTCTTTAAAGAACCTTTGAATGAATGGTTCTTTCTGGAACCAAAAATGGTTCTTTTATGACATCGCTTGAAGAACCTTTTGAAGCACCTTTATTTTTAAGAGTGTACCACAGGTTGATACAGGGGAATTAAGGTGTGAATTATAACAAAATTTCCCATCAAATCTACTTTTAAAACTTTTGAAGGTGAAGTATGCAGGGGAGAGCAGGGGCAATGTACAGTGGGCAAGTGTAAACACACAATGCTCCAATCAGAGCACAGCTCTTAAGGGGTATTATTACCACTTTTCGAAATTTAGTCTGTAATGTTGTTGTTTGAGCATAAAAAAAAGATCTGCAAAGTTACAAAAACAAATATATATATATTAAACATATAAATGTAAATATATATATATTAAAAACTAGTTACCACTAGAATAGTTGCCAAGTCTTCTGCAAAAATATAAATAGGCTTCCGCTTTTTGAATGCATATGATGACTGATATAAAGAATTTGAACCATATACAAAAAAAGAAGCCTTAAGTAACTATTAGATACTACAGTATTATAGTGATTACTTTGAGGTAGGCTTTTATTTGAGATACAGTGGGTTAATAGACTATTTTTCATGATTCAATCGGACCTCTTGCATTGAATTTAATAGTGAGCTGCCGATAGTGAACATAAATCAATTGTATTATTAATTTAAGGCACCTAGATTTGTTTCCTGTATCAAAAGATGACTAGTGTAGTTCAAGTAGTCTGTGAGTTATAAAGGAAAACATAAAAAATGTTACTCCCGGTCTCCCCAAATTTACATGCCGTTAGTGACACCAAACTGAATTTTTCTTTAATTTCAGGTACTTTATGTCCCAGGGGTTGGTTTTTAGAGGTGCAGATTCAACTTTTTCTTTTTTTTTTTTTTTTTTTCTTACTCGAGTTGATTCCTGGCTCTAAGGTCCTTTCTGATCCTGTTCCCCTGTTATTATCTGTATACAGTCCTATCCAATAAAGCCATAAAAAGGCCATATTATATTATATTATATTACTGACAAGACATGATATGTGTGGAGCAAAACATTTATTAAAAAAAAAAAAGATATTAAATTAATTTTTTGTCATTTCCAATTAAGTTTTAATTTTGTCAATGAAAAACCATCTGAAACATTATTTGAGATATTGTAAAAGACAGAAATAAGAATTCTGTTAAACATGTTAGTAGACAAATTAAATAAACCAGAGAGAGTGTGAAAAGTGTGTTATAAGATATATTTGTATAATAATATACAAATCAGTAATCAAATGCTAAATAACAGCAATGTAAAATACTCAGGCATACTTTTGTTGCTATGGTTACCTACTGAGGCAAGCAACTTCTGTTCACAAGCATCTGTTCAGCACAAGGTGAAAGTTCACACTCAATGTTTCATTTTGGCTTTCTTTGAGGGGAATTTTTTGGGAAGACTATTCTTGCAAATTTGAGTTCCATCATATGCTCAATTTATTTATTTATTTTTTGCCCGCAAATTAAAGTCTAATTCAAACATAACACCATTTCTCACCAAATTGCTGTGGGACCATTTTTTGGCCCATGTGACTAATAAGAGTCGGAGCTGCATTCAGATCACACAGGTGCTCTAAATGAGCAAGGTCAAAGGTCAGATGGTCAGTGCAGAAGCAATTTACACCCCGCGAATAATTTTCGTTCTAGACTCCTGGTGTGAAAAATGTCCATTTGTTTAACAATTCAAATATTGATCCATTTTCTTCAAGGGGTGTTGTTCTGCACGGATGTTGAACATGCACCTTTCTATTGAACCTGAATAAATATATTGTAACGAGCAGCCAGAGCAACATTTATCAGACCAGTACAACTGAACTCTGACATGAATACAAACAAAACGGCTAGCAAACTCCTACCATGAAAAATGCACCAGGAACGTAATTGGGTGCCATGTGGAGCTCATCTCAGCAGACTATCCTCCAATCAAGCTCAAAACAGGTGCAGAGAACAGCACAGCTCCTTCCTCTTCTCATTTGGCTGTGTGCATGTGCGTGTGATGCGAGAGGAAGTGGGGGGGGGGGAAACAGCGGCTGTCCTCATTACCAGTGGGCTAACACCTGAGGGATGAGATTTATGTTGATGCCCAGACCTGATTTTCACCCCTATTATCACCAGCAGGGGGTCGTCGCTATGACATTACGGCACTGAATGAGTGTGGATGGGGCAGAACTGGCAGCTTACTCTAGGGGGCTACAGAACTCTGGAGAAGAGCTTAATGATGAGGGGCTGAGCGCCATCAGATTGGTGCTTATTCAATGCGGCTAGGCTAAATCAATACCACCTGATGAGGTCTGGTCTGACGGCCTTAAGATGTGCATCAATGTAGAGTATGTTTTTTTTTCACCTCTCGTTCCCTTCTCCCTGTGTGCCAAAACTAATTGGGTAAGACTGCCTATCGTTTATTGATTAATCAAGCAGAATAGCTGTGGTCGGTGGCTGACAGGCAAAGGTGCTGCTACATTTTTTTTGCTTGGTACTATAACTTAAGTGTTGGATCACTGACTGTTACTGAATGTAACATATTTACATTAAAATTGAGGAATACTTCAACAAAACATGACAGTAGACAGTAGCACGAGAAGTGTCGCTATATTAATTCCAGAATTGCTCAGAAAATTACAAGCTTCAATAGTACAGCGAGGTATGTGAGATACAACAGAAAGAAAATGGAAGGAAAAATGCAGTTAACTGCAGTTAAAAATGAGTTTCTGTCATGATTTACTCACCGTCAAACCCGTGTTACTTATTTCTCTTGCGGAACACAAAAGAAGAAATTCAGCAGCATGTCCGAGCTTCTCTTTGCATGAAAGTAAATTGGGGCCAGTGACTGTCAAGCTCCAAAAATTACAAAATAAAAAAAAATCATAAATCCATTTAGGTTCACAGAACACTGAAGTCATGAAATTAATAGGTTAATTTGATTGTATTTAATCGAAGATTAAGCCAATACGTTTAATACCATCACATTTATTCAACATTTAATTTATGTGATTTCTGATGCTGTCTTCAACTAATTTAAAGGGATTCCATTGCTTTACAATTTTAAAATGATTGCAAATATCTATACAATAGTATCCACCTTATCTTTGATGTAAGAGCAGACAAGGCCATTTGTAACTTGAATGTGCAAGGCTTCCAGTGTCATTTGCTTCCAGCTATTTTACCCATACAAAAAACGTTCATGCATTATTGACCTCTAGACTGGACTATTGTAATGCACTGCTAAGTGGTAAAGAACTGCTCTCTGAGCTTTTTGTCACTTTAATCAGACTGAATAAGCTCTTTTGCACTACAATAATTTTATCTGCACTGTTTGTTTACTACACTGGTTTGCACTCTATCTGCCATGTGCCTTGTGCTGCTTTATTTAACTTTTAATTTTTTTTACATGTCCTTATTGTATATTTGGATAGTTGTATCTATATTTAATTCTATCTGTATTTTTATACTCTACTGTTAGTGTTATCTGTATGCACCAAAGGTCTGAGAGTAACGCAATTTCAATTATATGTATGTATGTTCTGTACATGTGGAAGAAAATGGACTTTGACTTTTGTTCAGGCCTCTTCACTAAACAAGCTACAGGTAGTCCAAAATGCAGCGGCTAGAGTCTTTACCGGGTAAAGAAAATATGATCATATTACCCCAATTTTACAGTCTCTGCACTGGCTACCTATTAAGTTGCGTATAAGTTACAAAATATTATTACTTACCTAAAAGACCCTTAATGGTTTAACTCCTGCGTACCAAACTAGGCTTCTATCACACTACAATCCATCACGCTCCCTAAAGTCACAAAACTCTGGACTCTTGGTAGTACCTAGGATATCAAAGTCAACTAAAGGAGGTAGAGCTTTATCACATTTGGCTCCAAAACTCTGGAATAGCCTTCCTGATAACGTTTGTGGTTCAGACACACTCTCTCTGTTTAAATCTAGATTAAAGACACATCTCTTTGGCCAAGCATTCAAATAATGCATCTCATAATCTTGGACTGCAGTTATATCCGATAAAATGGGCATTATTATTCTTTAGATTGGGTTAAACAAATACATGTTGCTTGGTTGGAACAGCAGCTACGCTAATTATGTCTATTTGGTGATCTGTTGTGCCATTACACAAGCTTCAGTTTGGATCCAGAACACCTGAGAAGAGATGTTGCAACCCCTCAGAGGACCTCAGATGCTGCCAACCCTGAAACAACATACAGAAATACCACATTTTGCTATAAGTTTGATTGCATCATATATAATTGCTGATATAATAGTTTATCGACTGTTTGATTACGTCTTTAATTGATTTTTCCGTACATTTCTGCCATATGTACATAAACTGATAGTCACCACTGATAAGCTACTACTAATTATATTGTAGAAACTTAATTTTCTGTTAAGTTGCATTGCACCGATTTGTATCGTAAAAAGCGCTATACAAATAAACTTGAATTGAATTGAATTTAATCATCACTGTGCATTTATCAGCCTATTATGTTGTTTGTGAAATTGTTGAGAAGTCGTTTGTTTGAGAAGAGCTGGGATGGGTTATCTATATAATTTTAAAATGAATCTTTAAAAATATAATTATAATATTGATATAAAGGATTCAGAAAAGTTTTTACATTTCTAAACCTGAACAAATGTAAATACTGTAATTTTTGAGATGCAGAGATATTGCGTAGGCAGAGTTTGTAAAACTCTTGGACTTTCTACTATAAATAACTCCTTTGGTGTTACACAAAAGACAGAAATCTGTACGGGTTAGCAAAGAAGTGAAGTAAATGATGAAGTAGAGAGAGACTTTGTACGTTGGCATCACAAGGTACCGCTCATTCACTGACCACAGACTTCGGAAGTGAACTTGGATGTCTTTCTGTACTGAAAGAAATGAATTAGTGTTCCGTTGAATGACCTTAGTTCAGTTCATAATTTGGGATACATTCCCTGAACTTTACAACAGTGTTCAGCTGGACTTCAGGAAACCTACTGTAAATTATTAGATCAAGTCTGGTCTGTACCCACCAATGGGAATATTACCCCCTCTATTCCTTATTCCCAGACTTACACATAACCTGCTGCACTAAATTTTATTGAATTTTAGCAGTGTGAAAAACTCCTACAGACACCGTACCAAAGATCCCTTTTTTTAGTGAGACCATAATCCACAGTCAGAGCTCTGATTGCCCACATGGGACTGTTGTATAATGCAGCTAAGAGTTTTTTCTGCTACCCCAGAGAGGCATTCCACATGTAGCAGTCCTGGTGAATCACTGTCTACAGTACATCGCAAATAGATGGAAACAGCAGTTGGGAAAGCCATTGCGTGTCCACAAATGCTCTTCACATCAGGAAGTGTTCACATTTTCCTGCCCTTGGAACACATTTACAATGTTATGTAAAAAAATAACAAGATTAATGAGATTTCAGATACTCCCCTCGATCTCACATCAGCTCACATGGTGAGTCCTCTTTTTACTGCAAGGTTACGCGCCAGACCGAAATTCTCTGGTGGAAAAGAAACCTTTATAAAGGCCGTCACATAAAAGTACTTTAGCGTCGAACCCATTCATGAGAAGGGACTTTTTAGCATGGATATCTTCCCTTGTGTACAACACAGACCCCAGTCCAATCCAGTATGAGGTAAATATCATGTAAATAGACAGGCCATTGTTAAAAATCATGACTGTTTTTCTTTTTCATTGGGCACTAGATGGTACGAGAGCCCCGCGACCCCTCAACGCAATTTTCTTAAGTACAACTTAACCGTCAAGCAGCAGTGGAGGGTATGTTTGTTAAGCTACGGATCACATTTATGCCTCTGAGAGGGTTGAGTTGATTGGCTCACAGGACTCAGCAGGGAAGCCCATTGCTCTGGCTTTCCAATGACCTGATTCGACTGAGTGTCAACGGGAGAGCCGTGCTGTCGTATTATACAGAGTGCTGTTTCCTATGGGTCCCATTGTCTCCTCTTGCAGAGATGCGCTTTACATACAAATTGGTTGAAATGTGAAAAATGTGCTTCAGCTTAATCATTTTAGAGTATTAAGAGACTTGTTTTTTTAATGGTTTGCAAAACCCTTCTGCTTTTTATAATTTAGTCTATGCTACTGCTACTAGAGCTATCAAGCAGCTTCTCTGAAATCCCCACTCAGTTGGTAGGAGAACATTAAAACGTGAACAAATAGAATGCATGACTTTGTTCCCAGAATTAAATATGCTTTTGTTTCATAGTTGCTATGTAGCAGGTATGTATTTTTTATCATTCAAGCGTTAATAATGATGCAATATATTTTTATACATGAAATTTTAATCCGCAGCAACATAAGAAAAACAACTCGTAATTATGGACGAACTAATTCTGGTTCGTTTTTCCCAACAGATTCAGTATACATGTGAATAAATTTATATTTACGTTTGAAGCAGATGATGTTTTCACCAAAGCGACCGAGGGAAAAGTGCATATTGTGTTTGTGACAATTACTTAAGTAGGTCAAATTCAATGACATGTGCACTAAAGGAAACTGCAGTTACAATACGAACAGTACTAATAAATGTGAAATGCAAATTCCCTAGAAATAGGTGCAGATCCTAATTCTTTGTTAGAGCCCGGAGTTTTCTATGATCTTCAACCTCAGCAGAGACTCTGGCAATGACTGATTTACATAACAGCACATTTTTAATGGTGCAAGACATCCCTCTGCTTTTTCAGGGTCTCCTATTATCTTGGGTATATTAAACTAGTTTATATCTATTAAATGTTTTTCATAATGATTCATTGGTTCTCTAAGAAAATCAATTTAAACTTTAGAGAGCAACCAGGAATTTCAGGCTTTTCAAGAGGCTCATATAAATCCATTGCAATTCTGCTTACGCGACATTGTGCTGCCCACAACCAGTAGCTCTAGGGTTTGAGGGCTCATTTCCCCCCCGATCTATTCATTTATATGAATGCATTAAAATGCTATTCATGAGCATGTTCTCTTCTATGATGAGCATGTTTTTAATTTCTGTAGTAAAATTCATTTTAGGGCATGTGAAGTAAAAAGTGTCAAGGTGATAAGAGTGTCCTGATATCATAGTGAAGAAAAAAAGTCATTAAAATGGATACAGTTTTTGAAAAGAAGTTTGGCATAATCAACTATTACTTTGTAGAAAAATAATTAATATAAAAAATATGTAAAAACTGTGTGTTATTATTATTTTATATAGATATATATATATAGATATTATAGATATAATATATATATATATATATATTATTACAAAGCATTTAAGACTTTTACTTGGTTTGAATCCCCCCCCCCAAAACCCTAATAAACAAATAAATAAATAAATACATACATACATAAATAAAAAAAACTAACAAAAGAAAAGGGAAAAAGGAAAGGAACATTTCTAAAATTGGCTCATGTGTTTTATTCTAGATAAACACAATGTTTATTTACGTTTTTTTCCTCCCTTTTATCATGTACACATCCAGGAAAAAATGCCTGCAAGACATCTTTGTTTATTCTTTATATTTTCTGTGAGAAGCACTGAAACAAAACTAACCAAGCAGAGTAAATAATTAGTGTAATTATGAGATCTTCACATCATCCAATGGTTTTCCTCCTAGCGTAAAAAACATGCAAAACAAGAGGCCATGTGTCTGAGCGGCCTGTCAACGGTCCACGCGACATGTCATGTGAGAATTTGTGTTCTGCTCACTAACTTTTCCATGCCTTTTTGACAGCTAACCAGTAGTTGTCCAGCTCCTGTAAATCTCAGCACACCACAATAATTTTTTTTGCATGACTCCAGAGATCTAAACAGAAGAACTAGTGACAGACCTGATTTTACAACCTGTTTGGGATTTGGCTAGTATAGCGTGACTAACACCCCTGCTGAATCGCATATGCTGCTGAATTTTAACTCCGTCGTTCCGCAGGAGGCACAGCTTTCGCAGGACCTCAGAACAAATGCCATCTGTTACAAACAAACAACAGAAAGAACGGTCATTCTTTAAGAAATAAAGTTCAAGACCTAAGAATTGAACACATGTCAAACATGCGACTCCAGACGGCCAATTATTTTTTATTCGGGCACTTAAACTTTGTGGAGGAGTGCAGGATATTGGCTGTAATGTATACACAATACAGCCTGAAGCAGCGGAGGCCCCGGCTCAAACTCATCCCAGGGGGCCTCTAGTGAGAGAAGTGAAGGTACCTCCGAGAGCAGACAGCCACCTGCATGTGTCTGCTTCGCTGTGTGCCAATTACTCACTGACAAACAGAGCGAGCGGCTGACAGTTTTCAGTATGTTTGGCAGATGCCAGGCACGAATGCCCCAGTGTGCGCACCACATCAGTGCGGTCTTAGGGTGCAGGCCTTGAAATGACAGCTTGACTGGACAACTGCCAAGATCAGAGACATCCTAAGAAGACAGAGAAAATTATACAGGGGAGATCTTCTCTTGCAGATAATAATGGAAAGTGCTTAGACTGGCTCATCCATTATATACAGATGTAGAAACGTCTGTAATGTCATTAGAAACACTGAAATAATTCATACAGAAGCTGACATTCAGAGAAGCCCTTGACATAAAAACATATTCTAAAAAACCTTATATATTGATTATTTAAAGAAAAACTTAAAGAAAGACTGATGAAAAAAAAAAAAAACCCACCCCCCCCCCCACCCAAAAAACAGGAGAAACTGTGTCCAATCAAATGCTTTCTAGTACAAGAGCGTCCCCTCTTCCTCTTATAAATACTCAAATTATTATAATTAGCTGTAATAAGTATATATATTGTAGATTTACCAAGCAGTGACTTAAACTAAATTCTATTGGATATGTTATAAAAGGAAGGAAGGGCTCTTTGTTGACTTCCATGTCCTGCCCTGACATCCCGTTTCAATACAACACACTGAGAAACTGCTAATCAAGCCAGTACACGAGGACTTTACGGGTTAAGGATATTTCAAAACTTGGCCTGTAAATAATGCCACACCATTCAGGCTACAAACTTGAATGATACCTCAAGCCGTGTGGCTTGAGTAAAAGTGTTCCATTATTTCTTCTGTCATCACACTTAAGCTTCTTAGTTGGTAGGTAATAAAATGGACGAAAAACACCATAAATGGAACATGAGCTACATATATGGACACATATACTGTTGTACTGTACTGTATGACTTGTGTATCCTAAAATACAGTTAAAAAATTGGGGCCAGTAAGGTTTTTTTCTTAAATAAATCATACTTTTAATCACAAGGATACAAAGGTTAAAGACTTAAATTGTTATAAAATATTTATATTTGAAACAAATGCTGTTCTTCTGAACTTCGCAGTATATTCATCAAAAATAATTAAAAATAAAATAAATAAATAAATCACAGTTTCCACAAAAAAAATTTTAAGCCTGGACAAATGGGTCAACATGACTATAACACGATCAATACAAAATCAATATATTAGAATAATTTCGGAAGGATCATGTGATACTGAAGCCTGGAGTAATGGATGCTGAAAATTCAGCTTTGCATCACAGGAATAAATTACACTTTAAATTATAGTAAAATAGATGACAATTACTCAAAATTACTGTTTGAATGGTGTTTTTGTTTTTTAACAAACAAATCACTGATATATCTATTAATATTCATATGTGTACCTAAATAACAGGAAAGATATGTACAATACAAGAACTTGAAGAGACTATCAACTTTTATACCCTGAATTACTGTAGTGGATAAAGATATCTGCAATGTGATAAATTTACATTTAGAGTGATTTATTAAAAAAAAAAAAAGAACAAACTTTATAAATGAATTCACTTGGTTGTGGTTTCTTGAGAGCAAATATTTGCATCTCTTTGCTTTAGGCTTACCTCTTGTACTGTCTGCATCATAATATGTTGACCAAATCATATTAATTATAGTGACATAATTACTGCAATTTATGTATGCAAATTTGGGACACAAAACCCATAATTAGAGATAACTTCAAATAATAACTTCCTTCCTATAATTATTGCAATGATTCAACCCAGTGCTCGAACAAATTTCATTAATGAATTGAAAACTAGAAACGATCAAGTATACAGTTCTAAGGGTGGATAAGCTCATGCCATTTTACAATTATCTCTATATGCAAATGTGAAAGATAAGCAATCGCTCGGTCTTCCCGACAGCTATGGAGACAAATAAAGAAAGTTACCGAGCAATAATGTCAGCTATTGAAATACATTCGCTGTGCAAAATTATAAAGCTCCTATATGGAACTCATTTAATTTACTTTGCGAATGGATTTGTGCTGCATAAATAGATAAGAACATGAAAAATATGATTATTATAGTAACATATGGGTAGCTGGCAGATAATATTAGGACATAACAACAAATAATGGACCTGCTTTGACTATAATGTATACAGTGGTTGATTACTGTGTGGGTTAGAACGATAGGAGGGACGCATTGAAGGTTATAAATCGTTTGGAGAATACGATTCGCACTTTCAGCAACATTAAGTTTTTTTTTCTCACCTTCAAGAAGACTAATTTCTAGATTATTATGGTCTGGTTATATTCTTTCTTTCATCCTGGATTAATGATTTATATTAGTATGCGTTGTGCATCTGCTCATTAAGATCTGAGACTTTCGCTTGTCTCGATATCAACACAATCAATGCATCAGCTGAAAGCTGTTTTCTTAGACCAGTGTAGCCAGTTGTTCACTGTGTACTTTGTACACTCTCCGCTGTGAACAAACCAAACCCAGGTCTGACTTAAATGGGGGCCAAGGGTCCTTAACTTGTCTTCAACTCAAGTTATGGGACTGGGGGTCCACCTCCAGGTCTCCACAGCTTCTAATAATTGCTCTCTCTCTGGATGAGTGGTCTCCAAGGGCTCAATTTAGGCAGCGAACAGTCTCCCCGGCACAGATTACTATCTGGGAGCTGCTGAATTCAAAGGGATTTGTGCATTCCTGTTCAGCAGCTTGTGTCAAAGAGTCTGGAAACACACTGACATGCACATAATGGTTAAAGAATGGAAGCCATTCACACGAGCATCAGTGTTTTTGGAGGGATGTTCAGGCCCTGAAGTGTGAGGAACATCACCTGTTAGTTTTTTTTTTATTACAGTGCTTGGAGGGCAGTACTGTACTGATTTTTCTCAAACACTCTGTTTAGACGTTTTTCAAAACCCCTAACTGTGAATGTTTAACTTCTGCAAGTTGTTCGGTCTGATCTACTTAACGTGCACATCAAACTTTGGTTTGTATAATTTCATCATTAGGTTTTTTGGTTTTAATGGACTTACAAGTTGTATGTTATATGCTGAGTATTCAAAACGTAACTGACAGTGATGTCATCGCAATATTTCATAGTGGATTATGATTGGTTTCCTTTCTTGTCTTTCTTTCATATGATTATCACTTTTGTGCCTTTACATTGCACATTGACTGTGCTGATTTTTGCATGCAGCCAATCAAAAAAAAAAAAGATGTGCGTTCAGTGTCATTTATGAATTTATGATTATTTAATTTATGATTGTTTCTTCAACTTTGGGTAATTTCTGACTTTCAAGAAAATAATTTTGAAAAAAATGTATCGTCTTTATACAGTAAATATTTCAATATTTTCATTATTTCAGTCTTTGTTTAATCATAGTTTTAAATATTCATTTTTTATGATGGATTTCTATTGTTTAGGTATTTTAACAATAGCATAAATAAATGTAAAGATGGTAAAATGTCAGTTTAAAGTGCTCTTTATAGAATAGGAAAAAGCTACTGGATTTAATAAAAATCAGCCTCTGAAACAAAAGCACACAAAGTTGAAGAAACAAACGTGAAGTCCAAACTTACTGTACCTAAAACTTTGACACTTTTATTTTTCTGCCTTGCAAGTACTGTTATTTTCCCTCCAGGAAATGCACATTGATATTTTAACATTGATTTTCTGTTTTAAAACACAACAGTGCAGTCATTTTCCTTGCAGTGATTGTTGTTTTGTTGCAGACATTCTACTGTTTATCAGCAAGATATTTATAGTATATTTGTGATGATTTTGAAATGCAAATACAACATATTTGTTATTACAATACAATCATATTAATCAATCAACTGTATATGCTAGCTGTCTATGAAAAAAAACATAACCACAAATGAATGTACTACAGTGCACAATTCATACCAAATTCTCCATTATACTCAATTATACCAAAGACCACACTCAAGAAAAAAGTCATGCTTTTATAGTCCCATGAGGTTGTCTGATCACAAATTAAGTTCACACTGAGGTTTTCATCTTTTTTGTTTCTCACTGAGGAGTCAACTTTGCAATTCAGATCTTTCAGATAACATGGATGAAAATGAATCTCCATTAATGAGGTGGATTGCAAGGTTACTGCAGCAGAGCTCTAATGAGAGCAATGTGAACTTCAATCAGTCTCAACGAACACATCAAGAAACATAATGAAGAGATAGATGCTTCAGGTGATGTAAAATATTACATTATCAAAGAATGTATGACTTTTCAGTCATACTGAATTAAATCCGACATGACAATTTTAGTAATAAAAATGTGTTACGGAAATGATAATCACACTCCGTTTTTTTAGATAAAAGAATAAACTCTTTATGATCTGAACGATTGAGACTCTCACTGACATTTATAAGTCATATCAGACCAGCATCACTGACATGCATTGCTCTCATTAGAGTGTAAAACTAATTTTACATGGGGAGAAATCTCTATAACTAAAACATCTTGTCATGCTACGTGTAATCAGACAATGAGACCCCTGCAAAGTCTTCCCTTCCTGCATATTGCCTTAATTCTAGGTTAGCTGAATGAATGATAGCTTCTTCTCATTACATTCTTCCTAGGTGACTAAAAACTTTACTGTTTCCTACCTACACAACTATACCACCTTCCTTAACTCTGTTCGAGATTTCTTTGGCTTCCTCCTGACCTCTACGCTCAAGCCTTGGAGGCAGGATTACCACTGAGTTCAGCTCTGTCTTTGTTCCTGCGGACTGAAAGTGTAGATGATGCTCTAACAAAACTTAAACAGCTGAAACTTCAGTCATCATACAACTTCTCGTTCACCATCAGTGGGAACTCCTGCAGAAGATCAATAGCTAGCACACTCAATCTCGTCGCTGCCGCCTTTCAAACAACCTGAAACATTTTTTTTCTTCAAGAGTTTTCATGTGGTTACACAGAATAACGAGATGATTCCTCACTATAGCAGAGTTCAACATTTTAGTTTTTTAGGTTCACACTTTTAAAAGTCCACTGCCATAAATCATGAGCATTTCTGAGTTCTTTCCCTCTTTTACAGTATAACAAAAAAGTGGCAGATTTTTTATTTTTTTCACACAGTTACGATTAAGAATTTCTTTTGTGAAATTGAAAATAAATCCAATAGCATATAAACTGCTCATATATGGACATTGAAGTACAGTAATTCACAGAAAATTGAGATAGAAAAACAATAAATAAATGTTTTCAAAATATCAGTGCTAAAACTTAATTTTATGAGATTATATCAGATTATAACAGCGTATTTGTAAATTTCTACACTGTAAAAATTATAATTTTTTCAAAGTTGATTTTTGAAGTACCTTTTATAAGAAAATACTATTTAATTTTTTTCTACTTCGTTAATTTGACATTTAATTCAATATGTTACTTGTTTTAAAAGTAAACCTTACACAATTTTTTTCCCTCCAGAAATAGTCAGGAAAAAGAGCAGCAAGATGGTGTTGAGACTGCAGAGGAGAAGATGTCAAATGATTTGAAGGTAATGTTTAGGTTCGACGTTTCCATCACGCTGTCATTTCTGAAAAGCAGTCAATATGGTGGAAGTGAGGTAATCACTAAGGTGAGGGTGATGGGTGAAAGGGTACAAAGACTTAAAGTGAAGGTGACTCTGGATTTATGCGTGAAGAAGCTGTGGGAATGAGATACAGAAATAATCAGACACATGAGAGGAAGATTCCAACAAAGACAAGGTCAAGTTTGTTGCCAATGCATGTTGCATTCTCAGAGGAAGAGCATTTTGAGGTGATGTGGTAGCATAATGGTTGAGGCTTTGCTTGGGTAAGGAAAACATCACATGACCTGTGGAAATCTATAATTATTCCTTTGTCAGATTGTGTATTTTCATCTACAGGCATCTTTCAGTTCATTCAAGGTTTACATTTAACATTTAACATTTACAGGGAATCAAACCTATGAAATTGGTGTTGCTAGCATCATGTTCTACCAGCTGAGCTACAGGAACTGCACATTATGAGTTATGAGTCCATTATTATCAACACTGTACACTTGAGTAAATCACCAGGTTGCTCCAGCATCGTTACCTTGGAGGAAAAGCATCTGGTAAATGAAAGCATGGTAAATGTAGCAAATATACAGTAATTTTGCAAACAGCTTGAAAAAGGTGAGATAGCCAGAGAGTTTACCATTGGAATTCACCAAAAACATGTTTGAAATAAACTATTAGCAGTTATAGAAGTTGTGAGTTTACAAAAATACTGGACATTAACAATTTTTGATTTCAACAATTATGAAATCCGTAATTACTTTAAAAAATGTGAATTCTTAAAATCAAAATGTAATCACTTGCATAAATATGGATTTTTGTACTAAGATTAAACTAGCAGAAATGTAATTCTATAGCTGCAACTTCACAATTATCTGCCTTTTAAATGCAACTACAGATGCCAGTTTCTGACTAGTTGAATATTCATTTTCACATCAGAAATGTACATGTGCAAATCATAAAAAATAATTTTTATTTCAATAATTATGTTTACTTGTGCAAATGTCTATTCTTGATATCAATTTAATTACTTTGAGTAAAAAAGCATTTTTTACATCAATGATATGGCCAGTGTTCAAAACTATAGCCTTACTTTAGCTGGATTCACAAAGGTAAGCTTTTAATAAAGTTTTCTCATTTGAGTGGTACGGGTAGGTTTTCGCGGGAAATTTGAGCATGGCTTTGCATCATTATGTCACGTCTGTAAACATAAAGTAGTTGTCCTAGCTAGTATGCTATATCGCACGTGAAGATGCTGCAGGTGACGGATCGTTTATAGTCTTTTCTCACAGCAGCTGGAATAAATGGCGGATTGTAATCCAGAAAGGTCGAAACGACAGTCATCAGAGACTAGAGATTCATCAGTAGTCAAAACCAAAATTCGAATGGTATGACAATTAGAGATTAGACTGTACAGAAATTGAAATCTACAGGTAACACCAATACACACTAAATACACGCACCCACGCAATGCTGATGTTATTAACGTCAACAATTTGAAAACAAAGTATAACAATAATACAATAATTGGCACGGTTTGATGTGATATGAGCTAACCGATCATTAGGTTTAATCACCGCAATTTATTGTAATGCTTTTTTCTTTAGTTGATCAGAACAAAAGTAGCAGTTGTTTCTTATTTGTTCAGATACATTTTCCAGTGAAAACTTTTATTTGAGTCATACTTTCAAGATGTAGAATCTGTGAATACAAAATACAGTATCCACACCAGTGCGGTGACTGACAGCCACACATTAGATTCATCCGCGCTGAGGAGCCGTGCCGGTGCACAACCCACGTAAGGAAGATAATTCCGCAAATAGCTGCAATTGCAGGTTTTCAAACGGAGATGGCGACAAAGAGGCAAAACTTACTAACTGCAGCTTTAAGTTGAAAGAAGTTTTATTGACATATGAAATCCATTTTCAGATATCAGAAATACCAAATTAAACATGTTAAAATACATTTACAAATCAAGAATTAACATTACAACATGTGAAAATGTAATTATTCATATGAATTTAGGTTTTTATCAGTAAAAGTAGTAAAAGTTATTACTGATAGCAAAAAATAAATTTTTACTGGTAAAAAATGGATATCTGATTTGTGTATCTGGAGTTTTAACTAGTAAGCAACTCAATTTTGATATCGACAATTACATTTCCATTTAAACCACACACACAGGGATTTCATAGATTCATCTACATCTGCCCTGCCTTTAAAAATCAACCAGCTGAAGGGATCTTAGCAGACAGAATATGGCACAAAGATTGGATTTGGACATGTTTGGTTCACTACATCCGTATACATAGACACTACCTTTATATCGCATATAGCCAGGACTGCTGGCATCAGTATTAGCATACAGTATCCAGCCCAAATGACAAGGAGGTTAAGGTCACTGCTTGGTATCTCTCTCAGTGCGAGTCAATTTTCACATGTTTTATCCCACAACCACACTGCAGAACCAACAGCCTGACAAGGAATCAAATAAACACAAGTTTTACTTGTGAACAGGAAGTGACACAATAGGCATTCACGAATAGCTGAAGACTCTTGATAACATTTCAGCTCTGTTTCAAGAGAAGAAGATAAAGTTCACATCAGACGCAGCATGAATTACCATACTGTCCTCGAATGAGAGAATCCAATAATCCTCCAGTCTACATACATCAGCTACTATATGAGTTTGGCTAATACTTCGCACAGACCATCTGTCACTGGAATATTATTGTAAAGCGCCTCGATCTAAAGCAGTCCAAAACAAACCGCACCAGATGAACATCATTCCTTGAAATCGTCTTACTGGTTTACATTTGTGACAAAAATACCAATCCATAACTCACATACAAGCTAGCTGTATTGATTTTGACACAGAGCAGCAGAAATAGCAGCTAGCACAGCCACTGGTCTTCAGGCAGATGTTTAATAGACTTCGGTGAGTCTTCAGTTCATCACACCAGGCCACCGCTGACAGTTAGATGCTGGAGGGCAATTAAAATTAAAGCGTGGCTGATTAGAATATCATATTCATCTGGATAGTAATTACTGTGTCTGGCTTGGTATAAATAATTAATTATGCAAAACCCATGCAGCTGCCACTGGCTAGAGTTAACTGACTTTCTGTCAATATCTCACCATGCTGGAAAGGATAAAGAGACTGAGGAAATAAGCACTTTAGCTGCTATCTTTCTGCCCTGTTGGGCCTCTCCGTGCCACTGAATCAGTGTCTGTTTGCCCTCTGTGTGTGCAGGTGGCGCTTGGGGATAATATGAAGGCTCTTTTAAAGCCTTCAAAGCATGGAAGTTAAAGGGCAGCGAACAGGAGCTACAACCTCTCATTAATACAAATGAACTCTTCAGACATATTTCATTTACTCAGGGAGATGTGTTAGCTTAGCAATATCTTGCTGAAATTAATGATGAATAATAAGAACAAAACCTCCTAGATTAATGTCGGGAGAAGCAATATTTCCCCTTGATTTGATGAATTTCACATGTTTGAGGAAAGCTTTTATTGTTCCAGCTTGTCAGAGGAATGGTGGCTTCTGAGATATCATTGGTAATGTTGTTTTCCTTTCATTTGTCCTGAGGCTCTGCATTACAGCGAGGCAAACCTTCTCCACCCTCCGCTGGATATTTCATTAGCCGTCTACGGACTGATTGATGATGTGAGTCACTCACACTGGAGTGGGACTAGATGCTGTTGACTGGTGAAGTAGCTTCACAGACTTTTACAAACAATAACGTTATAGGTTCTATGATTGGGTTAGTGAACAAAAAAAACCCCACTCGTCTCCTTTGATGACTGGGTCTGAATAATTATTTATATATCTACACATACATGTAAAGTGTCTTCTAAAAGTACTCACACTCATAACTGTTTCCCTACGTAAACATGATTTTTTTTAAATGAATGAATGAATAAATTTATTTGTGTAGTCAAAAAATGTGTAGTCTGTGCAATTCAGTAAAATTAGGGAACTGGTTTAGGTTGGAACACAAATATACAGTGTCTTAGTTCCAACAACAATAATATAATAATAATAATAACTATATGTATTTAATATATATATATATATATAAATATCTATAGATATATATATATTAATATATCCCCTTGGATATTCATTTTCTTATATTTTATATTATATATAAATATAATATATATATTCAATTACAGTAATATAAATAAATATATATATAATTTAATATATGCGAAAGCTGACTTAGTTCTTTTGAAATGATCTCTCACAAATAACTTTTTCTGCTCTGAGGTGGAAAAAGTTTTCCATATTGTACAAAGTGATCTGAAATATAATTACTGTAAATTCAAAATAACTGATTCAGTCCCCTGACACACTTAAAATTATCACCGTTAAAGGAAGAGATTGTAGAAGAGATTGGTTAGAAGTGATTGTAGTATAAATACTACTGTATCTGGAAGGTAAAACTTCCAATATTAGGGCAAAACTTGCTATGTTTTACAACTTTGTAAAAAAGTAATTGAAAGTACAAGGTAGCAGATGGATTTCCAAGTACAGTTAAATCTATAATTAATGAATTGAAAGAGTATGGCACAGCTGTAAATTTACCTAGAGCAGGTTGTCATCAAAAACTAAATGACCATGCAAGGAGGAGACTAGAGGCCAATGATAACTTTGAATGAGTTACAAGTTACAGCTTTATTGGAAAGTGGCAAAAAGAAAACCAATGTGAACAAGATGCCATACTGTTTGGCATCTCAGCTTTGGTTTGCCAGAAAGCATTTCGGAGACTCTCAAACCATCGTAAAGTATGTTTTATACATTTTTAGTCATGAGACTAAACAGGTTTGGCATTATCCAAACACTCAACATTATCAGAAGCACAACTTTTGAGCAGTTTTGCAAAGACCAATAGGAAAAATTATAGTGAAACCTCCACACACACTAATTTCCGTAATTGCTAAAACAGGCATTTACTAAATACTGACATAAAGAGGTTTGCTATAGTTTGTTATCCAAATAGTTATCTTTTATAAACATAATACATTCTGACCAATTTGTAATTTTTTTTTTGAGTTTGAAAAAGACAATGTGTATCCTCTGTGGTTCAGTGGAGTAAAACAACAAAACATGAACACTACCAAGAGGAGTGAACACTTATGAAAACACCTAATTTAAACATCTACAAATAAGTAATTAAGTGTATATGCCTCATTAGCACAACTTTCTCAAAGGCATCCATAGGCCCTTGTAAAGATAATAATCTAATGCAGAGTGTTATATAACTGTGCGGTTGTTCTGTTCCATGTGGGAATTTTATGGGAACTAATGTTGGAACTGCAACAAAGGTAGCTCAAGATCACTTAGCATGTTTATTAAATATTACATTACCCTTCAATTATGCTCCAGCTACCCTATGTGCAAAGTCATAGCTTTAGCTTATCCAAGTTGTTAAATCATGTCAGAGGTGTATGGATGAACTTGAGAGAGTTAAAAATAAAGCAACTGCACTGCATAAATCTTGCAATAAATGCTAGTTAATTACTAGCAGCCTTGGACAGAAGCATTTCTTACAGAGAAATCATTGGGTGGGCTGAGCATTTTGGAGATTACAGCACTTTTCCGACCACAGCCAGGCAAACCCCGGGGGGCTTCTAAAATCATATTTTAATCCCAAGCATATTTGTCAAGTTAATTGTATGTTAAAGCCTTGCCATATACAAATAGGTCAAATAATAAATTGTTACATAATTGTACAAAATATTTCCCTGAAATTATATTACACCTGACAAATTGTCATGACACGAAATGAGCTTAACTGTTGGGCTAATGGGCTAATGTAGTTTGTATTGACCATTTGAAAACAGTTCAATAAATGATATTCTTGGGTAATACTGTTGATGTATGCATGTTATTCTGCATGCCTTATAGTTTTATACTGAAAGAGATGAATTGCTATGCCTTTCTATGGGAAATTAGTTCATTATATGCCATAGTATGCCTCTAAACTGGAATGAGACATCCAAAGTCAGGATTGTTGTGGGTTTGATCAGGATTAAATTGGGATTTTGGAGTTATACATTACTGTTCAAAAGTTTGGGATCAGTAAGATTTTTAAATGTTTTATTTATTATTTAAACATTTTTTTGTTGCATTTATTTGATCAAAAATACAGTAAAACAGTAATATTGTGAAATATTATTATTATTTAAAATAACTGTTTTCTGTTTTAAAATACTTGTAATGTAATTTATTCCTGTGATGACAAAGCTGAATTTTCATCAGCAATTACTACAGTCTTCAGTGTCAAATGATCCTTCAGAAATCATTCTAATATGCTGATTTCAATGTTTGCGTATATGGCCGGTAACAATTGGTTAATCAGGACCATCTGATGCAACATTTTTCTAAAACCTCAAACGTCAATGAAATCTAAAAAGAATGCTTAATCATATTTATTATAAAATATTTGGTCTGACTCAGTGAATTTTGACACATTTACAACCGCTTTAAAAACAGAGACTTCAACTCTCAGCTGACACACTTTCCGTGTCCTTCAAGAAGATTTTTCTAGGTGCACCTGGTGCTACTGGGAAACAGGGCCATGATTTGAACATGCTGTCTGCAGTCTGGCTGTAGAGTCTGGGCTTCTGAAAGGAGCATCACAGCTGTTTGGTTGTTGGCCTCCATTGCCTGGCACAGACCTGAGAAGCTGCATTTCTTCCTCTCTGTCAGCAGCATGCAGGAGAGTCAGCCTGTCAACTGCTCAATCCTGCCAAAACAAGCCTGGACCACTCCCCTCACATCAGGGGTGGAGATGGCCCTGGGATTTTGGGGGATAATTTTTTCTCTAGACCCAAACCTGATTCCCTCTCGCCATGCACTTCCCTGCATTGCTGAGGGTTAATTTAATGACTACAGACAACAGAGAAACATAGGGAGCGACAATATGCAGGCAACAACTGCGGCTACATTTTCAGCTTAAAAACACACCAGAGAACTGTGCTGGGAATAAACATGAAATATATCTTCACACTTCAGACCCAATACAGTGTCTTTGCTCAGTCACATGGCCTCATAATAACATGTTCAACAACAGGCCTCTGAATGTTCAAATATTTTATCCGAATGATATGTTTCAATGTACTCAACTACTGCATTTCGTACTAAGCTTCAAAACATATAACTGATCTTTTAATATGAAAGAGAAATTGTTTTATTCTTCTGGTAGAAGATCCTGAGGCCATTTCTGGAAAATAAATGAACACATACATATATACATTTGTACATATATACATTAAAAGGACATAAAATAAATAAATAAATAAAGAGAGGAAAAAAGATGGAATTTTCTAAATTTAAGAGAATAAAGTTAAGAAAAAAGTTACTGTGAGATATAAAGTTACATTACAGATATAGTCCACTGATCTCTCTCTCTCTCTCTCTCTCTCTATCTAATATACATGGGTACGAAAAGTATTCAGACCCCCTTAAAATTTTCAATCTTAACAATATTGCAGCCATTTGCTAAAATAATATAAGTTAATTTTTTTTCCTCATTAATGTACACACAGCACCCCCATATTGACAGAAAAACACAGAATTGTTGACATTTTTGCAGATTTATTAAAAAAGAAAAACTGAAATATCACATGGTCCTAAGTATCCAGACCCTTCGCTGTGACACTCATATATTTAACTCAGGTGCTGTCCCTTTCTTCTGATCATCCTTGAGATGGTTATACACCTCCTTTGAATCAGCTGTGTTTTTTTGGGAACAATTTTTATACTGATTGGACTTTATTAGGAAAGCCACACACCTGTCTATTATAAGACCTTACAGCTCACAGTGCAAATGAGAATCATGAGGTCAAAGGAACTGCCTCAAGAGCTCAGAGACAGAATTGTGGCAAGGCACAGATCTGGCCAAGGTTACAAAAAAAATTTTCTGCTGCACTTAAGGTTCCTAAGAGCACAGTGGCCTCCATAATCCTTAAATGGAAGATGTTTGGGACGACCAGAACCCTTCCTAGAGCTGGCCGTCTGGCCAAACTGAGCTATTGGGGGAGAAGAGTCTTGGTGAGAGAGGTAAAGAAGAACCAAAGATCACTGTGGCTGAGCTCCAAAGATGCAGTCGGGAGATGGGAGAAAGGTGTAGAAAGTAAACCATCACTGCAGCCCTCCACCAGTCTGGACTTTATGGCAGAGTGGCCCGACGGAAGCCTCCTCAGTGCAAGACACATGAAAGACCGCATGGAGGACTCCAAGATGGTGAGAAATAAGATTCTCTGGTCTGATGAGACGAAGATAGAACTTTTTGGCCTTAATTCTAAGCGGTATGTGTGGAGAAAACCAGGCACTGCTCATCACCTGTCCAATACAGTCCCAACAGGGAAGCATGGTGGTTGCAGCATCATGCTGTGGGGGTGTTTTCAGCTGCAGGGACAGGACGACTGGTTGCAAACGAGGGAAAGATGAATGCGGCCAAGTACAGGGATATCCTGGACGAAAACCTTCTCCGAAGTGCTCAGGACCTCAGACTGGGCCGAAATTTACCTTCCAACAAGACAATGACCCAAAGCACACAGCTAAAATAACGAAGGAGTGGCTTCACAAAACTCTGTGACTGTTCTTGAATGGCCCAGCCAGAGCCCTGACTTATACCCAATTGAGCATCTCTGGAGAGACCTAAAAAATGGCTGTCCACCAACGTTTACCATTAAACCTGACAGAACTGGAGAGGATCTGCAGGAGGAATGGCAGAGGATCCCCAAACCAGGTGTGAAAAACTTGTTGCATCTAAAAGACTCATGGCTGTATTAGATCAAAAAAGTGCTTCTACTAAATACTGAGCAAAGAAAGGGTCTGAATACTTAAGACCATGTGATATTTAAGTTTTTCTTTTTTAATAAATCTGCAAAAATGTAAACAATGCTGTGTTTTTCTGTCAATATGGGGTTGCTGGTGTGTACATGAATGAGGAAAAAAATTAACTTAAATGATTATAGCAAATTGCTGCAATATAACAAAGAGTGAAAAATGTTAAGGGGGTCTGAATACTTTCCGTACCCACTGTAATAATATATATGTATATAATATAGCTCAGTGGTGGATATAGTTGAATTTATGAGCATATAAATTAAAACGAAATCACGCGTGGATTCAAAGTATCAAATAAAGTCACACTATGGTATATTATGTTTCCCCATGGAAATGTAATATATGACATATTTTGCAATATAAGTGATATTGTCATATATTATAGATAAGATGATAAATATTTTCACAGATGTAATTCTATGTTCAGATATACGTTTCTAAAACATATACAAATCCCATATTAAAATGAATGTACATATTATTTAAGTAACATGTCACTGATGATATTTATATGGTATTATACATAGCAACCATAGGTCAACAATATATAGTTATATATGCATTTATATATTTAAACAACACATATCCAAATATCTGGATGTTATATATAGTTTTTTATATATATATATATATATTATATAATATATATATATATATATATATATAATATATAGATAGAATAATTTAACTGCATGATTATCTTTTATATGTACGTTTAGGTTTAGGATGGATATACATGTACCAGGATATATACTGTATGTCAATATATGTATACAGATTCATAAATATATTAGTTGTGTGGTCTAGATATATATGTTTTATTTTTTATATGAAATTGTTCCAATTTCTAATAGTTTTAATACATGCTTTTACCTCATATATATGACAATATATTTCATTTATGGAAATTAATATATGTACATAAATCACATTTGTGTATGGGTCAATGGTATGTTATTCTGTAGTAAAAAAAAAGTCACTTTGTAAGATATAAAGTGCCATTGTGAAATATTAAGTCTTAGCTGTATGATGTAAAGTCATATTGTAGACAAAAAGCACACTGTCATTAAGTCATCATTTGAGATATAAAGTAATTTTATGAGAAATAAAGGCATGACTGATAAAGAAAGCTACAATAAGGGAGCTTGGGGCCTAGCAGACTGTTGTCAATGTTAAAAATAGAAGCAGATGCATTTGAGGTAGCCTTTGAGGATTTAAGCTCCTGCAATTTATTCTCTTTCTTTTCATCTCAGCCTCACTTTGATTCAATTCAATTCAATTCAAGGTTTATTGTATAATGCTTTTCACGATACAAATCGTTGCAGAGCAACTTTACAGTAAATTAAGTTTCTACAATATTTAGTGATAGCTTACAGTGGTGACTGTAAGCTACGTACGTATGGCAGAAATGTACGGAAAATCAATTAAAGACGTAATCAAACAGACGAGGAACACTATTTACAGCAGTTATTATATGATGCAATCAAACATATAGCAAAATTTGGTAGTTCTGTATATTGTTTCATGGTTGGCATCATCTGAGGTACTCTGAGGGGTTGGCATTAGGATGCCGATAACCGATAGGAAAGATACTGAGCTCCTGTACTCATACTCATACTCGTTAAAGCATGTGATAAGTGCCATATTCAGAAAAAGAAACACAGACAACAGAACAACAAAATTGAGTTATTAGAGAAAGGATGTCTACGAAGTATATGTATGAAATTAATATAATGTTAAACATTCAGTATACATGCCTATATAGCTGATGTGTGCGAGCTGATAAGCAAAGCACACTGAGTGGATTGAACGCGCGGCGGCGCAGATGAGCGAGCTTGTCGAGTGAATATACCTTTCTCACAGACATCACTAGAAAGTTTGTAGTATCGGGTCGGATACGTCAAAAAAAAGCAAGAAGACACGCAAAAGTTACTAACGTTAGGGAGAGAGAGAGAGGAGAGAGAGAGAGATGAGAGAGAGAGAGAGAGAGAGAGCGAACGCGCACTTCTGTTGTGTGATCTTTGATGTTCACTCACGTAGCACACGCATCATTTGGATTAAAAATAAATCATAAAAATAAAACCATTCATAGGGGAATTCACTATAAACATCACTTATTTTCAACCTTAGGCATACACGACATTCTGGCGAAAGTGAATATAGCAGCCTGTGTGAAATGCGCTGGGCTGTACTGTTCTGCATCAGTACAAATATGTGCACGCGTTGTGTGTGTTTTGCTTGTTTGAGTGTTTCTGCATTATATGAGTGAATTTGGAAAATAAATTGCTGCACGTTTCAGATGAAAAAAACGGACTTCTATTTATGAAAATATCACAGTTAGGAGACCAGAATAATTTTGATATTATTGTACTAGTGGGGTGCAGGACACTATAGTTTTTTTCCAAAAAATTTTTTGTAATGTAGGTGAGGACAGCAAAATAAAGTAAACTGTGACAAATTATACCCAAAATTTCTTCATACAGTGGAATACCAGTAAAACTGATAAAACATTTGGGACCAACATTCGTCAGACCGAGTCTGGGAAAAAAAAAATTGAAGTTCAGGTTTGCATGAAGCTGGGTTACAGCATGCCCAGGAGACTACAGGCTGTCATTAAGGCGAAGGGTTGCCCGACTAAGTATTGATAGTTGTATAAATACTGTCATACTAACAGCTGTCTAATTTTTGGTTGATTGTAATCTATTACATACCTTTCTATCAAAGTTATCTAACATTATCAAGCTGAATTTGTTCTGACTCCGTTTAACTCTGAGTTCTTGTTATATTTTATTACTATTTTCTAAACTATAGAGAATAAACTGATAATGTGAGAAATGTTAAAGGTGTCTCAATAAATTTTGGTTTGACTGCATCTATTTAACATATGAAGTTAACCAACTAACATTATACATAATCTTTTGGTTTCTGTACCCACTATTTAAAAAATATACAAACGCAATAAAAATATCGGTTTCGGTACTCGGTATCGGCAAGTACCAACTAAAAGTATCGGTATCGGGCGAGTACTGGAAAAAGTGGTATCGGTGCATCCCTATTGGAATCATCTCTTCTCAGGTGTTCTGGATCCAGACTGACGCTTGCGTAAATCTTAGTTACCACGGGATGTCAATCCCGTGACACAAACAGAGAAACAAATAGAGACATAAATAGCGTAGCTGCTGTTCCAACCAAGCAAAAAATGATTTGTTCAACCCAAGCTAAAGAATAATTATAATGTGCATTTGATCAGATATAATTGCAGTACACGATTATGAGATGCATTATTGAATGCTTGGCCAAAGAGATGTGTCTTTAATCTAGATTTAAAAACAGAGCGAGTGTGTTTGAGCCCTGGACATTATCAGGAAGACTATTCCAGAGTTTGGGAGCCAAATGCGAAAAAGCTCTACCTCCTTTAGTGGACTTTTGCTATCCTAGGCATTACCACAAGTCCAGAGGTTTGCGACTTGGGAGGCATGAGGGATGGTTTTTTTTTTTTGTAGCGTGGTAGAAGACTAGGTAGGTACGCAGGAGCTAACCCATTAAGGCATCAGGAGGTAGGAATATATGTTTGTAACTGTTTTGATAAGGAACTTAATAGGTAGCCAGTGCAGAGACTTAAAATTGGAGTAATATGATCATATTTTCTTGACCTGGTAAGAACTCTAGCCACTGCATTTTTGGACTACCTGTAGCTTGTTTATTGAAGATGCCGGACAACCACCTAGCAGTGCATTACAAAAGTCCAGTCTAGAGGTCATGAATGCATTTGAACTAGCTTTTCTGCATCAGAAACAGGTATCATGTTTCGTAATGGCAATGTTTCTAAGATGGAAGAATACCGTTTTTGTAACATGGGAAATATGATTTTACACCCAGATTTTTGACTGTAGAGGAAATAACAGTACATCCGTATAGTTGCAAATTGTAATCCACAAGATTCTGTGTACTGTTCTTTGGTCCAATAAGTAATATCTCGTCTTATCCGAATTTAATAAGATAAAATTATTGGTTCTTCCAATCTTTACATTTTTAACACACTCTGTTAGCTTAGGAAATTTTGAAGTTTCATCTGGTCTTGTTGAAATACATAGTTGAGTATCATCAGCATAACAAAATTATCCCGAAATTAATCCCGTATTTTCTAATAATATTAACAAGAGGTAACATGTATATTGAAAATAGCAGAGTACCTAGGACAGATCCTTGTGGCACTCAATATTTTACTGGTGATAACTGAGATGAATCCCCATTTAAATGAACAAGGTGGTAGCGATCGGACAGGTAGGATCTAACCATCTTAAAGCCTGCCCTTGAATAACCGTATAGTTTTGTAATCGATCTATGATTATCTCATGATCTATAGTGTCGAACACAGCAATAAGATCAACTAAAACTAGTAATGAGATGCAACCTTGGTCTGACGCAAGAAGCAAGTCATTTGTCATTTTAAAAGTTGCAGTTCTGTGTCTGGGGGGGCCTGAAAAACTGACGGACAATTCTTCAGTAGAGATAATTGGTTGCAGGAAGGAGCACAATTTGAGCATTGAAATGGGTCTGTAATTTGCCATTTCACTAGGATCTAGTTGTGGTTTCTTAATAAGAGGCTTAATAACCGCCAGCTTGAATGGGTTTGGGACGTGACCTAAAGACAACGACGAGTTAATAATACTGAGAAGTGGTTCTTCTGCTACAGGTTTAGATCCCCTCAAGCCTGAGAATGGTTAGAGAGGGCGTGTCTGTGGGGCACTCTGGGTAAAAACACATAAAACCCCTTCATCCCTCACAGTTTTGAGTCTTGCACTTTGCACCATTGCTGCCCTCTTTTGCAGTTTTTTCCTCCCACCTGCTATAGGCAGATTGACGGAGGAAAAACGAGACCGAAAAATCAACATACAAATTTCCTGTGTCTCTGCCTGTATGTTGAAAGGCTGTATCTGAGCCATGCAGGACCGTTACGCCTCTCAGAGAGAGCAAAGGAAGGACATAAATCAAGGCTGTTTCATGTAAGATATGAGATTTTCATTGAGCCTTTCAAATGAAGCCTTTTATGCTGGAAAATTATTGACAGTTGTAATGGTGTAATGCTCACAGAATGAGCTGAAAAGAAAGAGGCAGTGAGCCAACTCAGATTTGATCATGAAAAACCAGCCCCCAAAATAGAGCTTGCAGCCTAAAGCCCAGCTGATTCTGCTTTAATGCAGCTCATAATGTGGAAAACTGTGAGCCCTTCCTGTCCATAATTACGGGGTACCAACATTAAAATGTGGTGATTACTTTAAAATGAAAAGCATCTTAGTGCAAAGGAACTCCCTGTTAACAAGGCTGTAAATTACCACAAGGTCGAAGCAGAGAGAGAAGCTCTTCAGTTCTCTGAGGTGTAAGAAAACAAACCCACAACACCTTAACAGAGATAGATGCTGAAATATGAATAGTAATTGAATGAATGACAACATTATTCCTTTATAAAACCTACTATCAAAGATATACTTGCTGTGCTATCTATTGCATTTGTGAAGTCTTTCCAGGACAAAGAAGGACAAGGACACTGGGAGAGAAAAAAAAACCTTTAATATAATACATTTCATATGAACAGGACGAAAATATATATACACTGCCATTCAAAAGTTTAGGATCAATAATGTTTATTAAAGAAATTTTTTTATGAAATAATGCTTTCATTTGAACAATGGAGAGATTAAATTATAAGTGACAGCAGTGTCCAGCAGTGTCCAGCTCCTGCCAATTCTCTCAGGGGGGGCATTTGCGTTTGCATGATTAATGATGATAGGTCACCCATTCAATTGATAAATTAACGGCTAGTTAAAGATGTAAAGGAAACTGAACTACTATAGTATTAATTAAAAATAAACTGACTAATAATCAATCTCTTGCTCTCCTTATGTTTCTATATGCATGTTAACACAATTCAGCAGCAAATGAAGACTGAAGCCAGGATGTGGTTTTCCAAAAAACTTTTTACTTAAATTTCAGTTGAATAATAATTGAAGTCACATAAATCACTATTTACACAACTCACTTATATTACACTGCTCATTTACAACATTACTCACTTATATTACACAGCTCATTTGCATTACACTGCTCACTTATATCACATTACTCACTTGTATTACATTACACCTGTAGTTGTCCATGCGATGTCCGTCACGCTCTTGGGATGGAACAAAATGCAGGGGTAGCAGAATAAAGCGTTAGCTACTTCGCAGGCCGCTAGCCATTTTTTTCGCTCATACCACGTCCTCGAAAATCCCCGTTTATACGACTTCCTGCCCTTTGTTGATACATGTTTGATGTTTAAATTTGGTCTTGGTGGTCCTAATTCTTTAATTGCCAATTTATCCTTATTGCTACGATGACTGAATGGTATTTCTTTCAATGACATGATAGAATTCATCTGCGCTCAGGTAACGTTAGCCAAGATGTCGATCAAGTTCAACTGACAACTGAATTTGAGTTGGCGTAGCTGTCCCCGTCTCTCTCTGTTTTTTTCTTTCTTTTTTCACATTTGATAAAGATATTCAAGTAGTTTTAAATTTTTTTCTTGTTGTTAAAATTCAAAAATAGTTTTTAAATATTATTGGATGTCACCGTTCCCACCAATCCTTGCACAAGTTAAGGTTACGCATGATGACGAAAGCACGTTAGTGCTAGCCCTCCCGGAACTCATAGAGATTGCATTGCAGTGCCTACAGTTCGAAAAAAAAAATCTTTGTATGGAAGTCTATGAGAACACTCAGGGCAATTCTCAGCCAGAGTGAAATCGCCCAAAAAGGGGCGGTACTATACAAAACGCGACTCGACGCTGATTGGACTATTTAGAGGCAGAACAAACAGTGAAAGCTAGCGTAACACTGTGGTTGAATGTGAAAGGAAAAAAATCCCTCCCTTTCGCGCTTTGGTGGTGCGTCACCCAATCGCCCTAATGGAGAAACCGCAGAGTGACAGCGAAAGAGTATGTATAATGTTACAAACGATTTCGATTTCAAATTAACTGCTGCTTCATCAAAGAATTCAGGAGAATTTTTTTTTTTTATCAGGGTTTGCACAAAAATAAGCAGCACAACTTTGTTCAACACTGACAATAGTAATACATGTTTCTTGATAGGCATTTTATATGATTTCCAAAGGATCACGTGACACAGAAGACTGGAGTAATTGCTGCTGAAAATTCAGGTTTGCCATCAAAGCAATAAATTACTGTACAGTTTAAATCTATTCAAATGAAAAAACAGTTATTTTAAATTGTAATATTTCATAATATTACTGTTTTTTCTGTATTTTTGATCAAATAAATGCAACCTTGGTGAGTGTAAAACTTAAAAACTTTTCAATGGTATAAATAATTATAATATAAGAATACTATTATAAAGTGTAAATTATAACTGTAATTTATCATAATGAACTATACATTTTTTCACCAATATTTCTATTTTGGGGCCCAGAGGAAGCTGGTTGGAAAACCTACAAGTAGTAAGACAATCTGTCAAGCTAATAATAGTTTGGTAGAATCTTTACTTATGATGACCACTTGTCTAACAGCTTGTAGAAATCTTAAACTGCTCTGCTTCAGATGGAGTTATGATTATAGACATTCATCAGTCTATATCTTCGTACGGCACAAAGCACAGGAGTTGGTGCCATGACGTCTGGGCATGTTGTGTTTGGAGTTGACTACACACATGCCAAGGGCATCTCCTTTCAACAATTCCCATGGAGACTTCTGGAGCTTCCTGGAAAAGTACTGTTCATATTGCAAATGGATCAGATGACCCTTTGCAATAGGGGAGGAGCCACCTTGGAGCCCTCCATCTGCTGCCTATCAAGGGAATGAAGATCATCTTCAAGTGTCCTTGCCTTGAAAAGCCCCTGATAGAACAAAATGATGGAAGGCAGTTAAGGATCTCTTTAAAGTCATGCAGGCAGATTCTGATCACGCTGCATCTTCGTGCATTTATTATATCAATTAAATTTGCATGCGACTTTAACAAAAAAGTTCACAATGGTTTAGAGAAACTCTTTTGTTATGTGATTAGATCAAGCTATTTGCAGCCTTTAAAACAGAAATAATTATGTATTCTCCTTTTGCACAGGCATAATAATGTTTAATTATTATTGAAGCTGTGGCACAGAGGTTAGCATATGTACCCATGACATTGTAGCAGCGCTGCTCGTGTTGATGCAGGTTTGGTTATTAATATCCCAGTTCTTCCTCTCTCTACATCCACTTTCCAGTCATTCTATACTATCTTGCAGGGTGGTATGACCAAAGTATATTATGAGCCATTGTATGAGTAATTTAATATCACAGTATATGTATAGGTCTATATCACGCCATTGTGACAATGGTAAACTCAAAAACAAGGGGAGGACTGGATCCAAATGCAGGACGAAATACACAAGAAAATAGAACAAAACATGTTTGGTAAATCATAATTTACATAAAATGTCATAATTATGAGATAATAATAGATAAAAAGATTAAATTATGAGATGAAAAATCCAAATTACGAAAATAAAAAGTCATAAAGACATGCTAATTGCTATTGACATATTTGACTAATCATGACTTCTTAAAATGTTTACATATCAGTTGTTTAAAAATGTGAAAAGCTACACACACAGCTGTAAGTAGTGAACACACACACCCATACCAGGGAGCAGTTGGGGGTTCAGTGCCTTGCTCAAGGGCACCTCAGTTGTGGTATTGAAGGTGGAAGAGAGCTGAGACTTGAACCTGTGACCTTTGGGTTACAAGGCCGACTCTCTAACCATTAGGGCAACTTTAACTTCAAAATTATGACAAAAAATACAGAATTATTAAACAACAAGGAGCAACAATAACACTGTGAAACACATTTTTATAAAAGTTTTGTTTTGCTTTTATTTTTAATGCTTTTTAAGTTTGACATGCTGCATATGAAAATCACATTACTTTTCGTGTATTATAAACAGTGCTAATTTTTTTATTATATATATACAGTGGGTACGGAAAGTATTCAGACCCCCTTAATTTTTCACTCTTTGTTATATTGCAGGCGTTTGCTAAAATCATTTAAGTACATTTTTTTTTCCTCAATGTACACACATCACCCCATATTGACAGAAAAACACAGAATTGTTGACATTTTTGCAGATTTATTAAAAAGGAAAACTGAAATATCACATGGTCCTAAGTTTTCAGACCCTTTTCTGTGACACTCATATATTTAACTCGGTGCTGTCCATTTCTTCTGATCATCTTTGAGATGGTTCTACACCTTCATTTGGTCCAGCTGTGTTTGATTTACCGATTTGACTTTATTAGGAAAGCCACACACCTGTCTATATACGACCTTACAGCTCACAGTGCATGTCAGAGGAAATGAGAATCATGAGGTCAAAGGAACTGCCTGGAGAGCTCAGAGACAGAATTTTGGCAAGGCACAGATCTGGCCAAGGTTCCAAAAAATTTCTGCTGCACTTAAGGTTACTAAGAGCACAGTGGCCTCCATAAACAAAAAAAAAATCCTAATGGAAGACGTTTGGGCCGACCAGAACCCTTCCTAGAGCTGGCTTTCCGGCCAAACTGAGCTATCGGGGGATAAGAGCCTTGGTGAGAGAGGTAAAGAGAACCCAAAGATCACTGTGGCTGAGCTCCAGAGATGCAGTCATGGAGATGGGAGAAAGTTGTAGAAAGTTAACCATCACTGCAGCCCTTCACCAGTCTGGGTTTTATGGCAGAGTGGCCCGACGGAAGCCACTCCTCAGTGCAAGACACATGAAAAACCGCATGGAGTTTGCTAAAAAACACCTGAAGTACTCCAAGATGGTGAGAAATAATATTATCTGGTCTGATGAGACCAAGATAGACCTTTTTGGCCTTAATTCTAAGTGGTATGTGTGGAGAAAACCAGGCACGGCTCATCACCTGTCCAATACAGTCCCAACAGTGAGCATGGTGGTGGCAGCATCATGCTGAGAGGGTGTTTTTCAGCTGCAAGGACAGGACGACTTGGTTGCAATCGAGGGAAAGATGAATGCGCCCAAGTACATGGTTATCCTGGACGAAAACCTTCTCCAGAGTGCTCAGGACCTCAGACTGGGCCGAAGGTTTACCTTCCAACAAGACAATGACCCTAAGCACACAGCTAAAATAACGAAGGAGTGGCTTCACAACAACTCTGTGCCTGTTCTTGAATGGCCCAGCCAGAGCCCTTACTTAAACCCAATTGAGCATCTCTGGAGAGACTAAAAATGGCTGTCCACCAACGTTTACCATCCAACCTGACAGAACTGGAGAGGATATGCAAGGAGGAATGGCAGAGGATCACCAAATTCAGGTGTGAAAAACTTGTTGCATTTTCCCAAAAAGACTCATGGCTGTATTATATCAAAAGTGTGCTTCTACTAAATACTGAGCAAAGGGTCTGAATACTTAGGACCATGTGATATTTCAGTTTTTCTTTTTTAATAAATCTGCAAAAATGTCAACAATTCTGTGTTTTTCTTCAATATGGGGTGCTGTGTGTACATTAATGAGTGAAAAAAATTAACTTAAATGATTTTAGAAATGGCTGCAATATAACAAAGAGTTAAAAATTTAAGTGGGTCTGAATACTTTCCGTACCCACTGTGTATATATAAGATAATATATATATATATATATACTAACACCCACACAAGCTAATCTGTTATTACTCATGTATAAAAATTCACATGCATGTGTAAACTGTACATGCTAATACTGAGCTTACAACAGTTTAACATAAACAGTTACCGATTAAGGTGAATTGTCCAAAACTTCAAAAGTGTACATCAGATGATTTTTGTCTTTTATGACTAGTCCCACAATTCCCACAATATTCCAGGATGTTCCCATCCTTGATCAGTGTTGGGCAGTAACGCATTACTTAGTAACCAGTGTTTCGAATCTATAGATTGTAAAAAGGATGTAGCACACGCACTGTCGAGTCATGTGCCAGTGGATTAGAGACCTGCTCTCCCGCGAGACCCGACGCAACAGAGTGCGGCGCGGGACAAGACTTGATAGGCGAGTGCAGAGACTTGCCTGTGCGGGATGTGGGAGAATAAAATTATTCACGGGACTCCCGCAAAATAGAAATATCTAAAAATAAAATATCTAAAACAAATAAATTGTTATTCATCTATTGCACAAAACAACATGAACTAATATAAAATATAAATGCAAGCGTATGCAGAGTTTCTATTTAGGCTATAACACGTTTTTGCAGTGTTGAGCAATGCAGTGCTGAAATCTGTGTACTCACGTATCCTCTCATTATAACACACGAATTGAAGACATTATGAATGATTCATTATGCATAGCCTATATTTATTGTGTTATAACAGAGATTTGTGAGATTGCGATGAACTGAGATGTCTTTTAGAGATTATAATAAATGCAGCGCTCTTTGCTGACATTCTGCCATGCCAAACCATGCATGCAGCAGCCGCTTGATTTAGTTAAAAATAACAAGTGTTCTGTGAATGTTGGTGCTTTAATAACAAATACTTATCGGGAGCGTGTATTCTGGGATTTCATCAATTTAATGGAGAAAAAATAACGGAACTAGTAATGTAACTACTTACTAATTACTTTTGAAATAAAGTAATCAGAACAGTACCGTGATTACTTTTAAAAGGAGTAATCAATAATCAGTAATGTGATTACATTTTCAGAGTAACTTGCCCAACACTGTCCTTTATAGATAGATAGACAGATAATATTAGACAGATCGATGATTTTATATATAGATATATATATATATATATAATTATATAACAAGCGGGGGGAAAAAAGTAGTTTAGTCAGCCACCAATTGTGCAAGTTCGCCCACTTAAAAAGATGAGAGAGGCCTGTAATTTTCATCATAGGTATACCTCAACTATGAGAGACAAAATGAGAAAAAATCCAGAAAATCACATTGTAGGATTTTTAAAAATTTATTTGCAAATTATGGTGGAAATAAGTATTTGGTCAATAACAAAATTTCTTCTCAATACTTTGTTATATACCCTTTGTTGTTAATGACAGAGGTCAAACGTTTTCTGTAAGTTTTCACAAGGTTTTCACACTGTTGCTGGTATTTTGGCCCAGTCCTCCATGCAGATCTCCTCTAGAGCAGTAATGTTTTGGGGCTGTCGCTGGGCAACACGGATTTTCAACTCCCTCCAAAGATTTTCTATGGGGTTGAGATCTGGAGACTGGCTAGGCCACTCCAGGACCTTGAAATGCTTCTTACGAAGCCACTCCTTCGTTGCCCGGGCGTGTGTTTGGGATCATTGTCATGCTGAAAGACCCTGCCACGTTTCATCTTCAATGCCCTTGTTGATGGAAGGAGGTTTTCACTCAAAATTTCATGATACATGGCCCCATTCATTCTTTCAGTCGTCCTGGTCCCTTTGCAGAAATCAGCCCCAAAGCATGATGTTTCCTCCCCCATGCTTCACAGTAGGTATGGTTTTTCTTTGGATGCAACTCAGCATTCTTTCTCCTCCAAACACGACAAGTTGAGTTTTTACCAAAAAGGTCTATTTTGGTTTCATCTGACCATATGACATTCTCCCAATCCTCTTCTGGATCATCCAAATGCTCTCTAGCAAACTTCCGACGGGCCTGGACATGTACTGGCTTAAGCAGGGGACACGTCTGGCACTGCAGGATTTGAGTCCCTGGCGGCGCAGTGTGTTCTGATGGTAGCCTTTGTTACTTTGGTCCCCGCTCTCTGCAGGTCATTCACTAGGTCCCCCCGTGGGGTTCTGGGATTTTTGCTCACAGTTCTAGTGATCATTTTGACCCCTCGGGGTGAGATCTTGCGTGGAGCCCCCAGATCGAGGGAGATTATCAGTGGTCTTGTATGTCTTCCATTTTCTAATAATTGCTCCCACAGTTGATTTCTTCACACCAAGCTGCTTACCTATTGCAGATTCAGTCTTCCCAGCCTGGTGCAGGTCTACAATTTTGTTTATGGTGTTCTTTGACAGCTCTTTGGTCTTGGCCATCGTGGAGTTTGGAGTGTGACTGTTTGAACAGGTTGTTGTGGACAGGTGTCTTTTATACTTATAACGAGTTCAAACAGATGCCATTAACAGGTAACGAGTGGAGGACAGAGGAGCCTCTTAAAGAATTTGTTACAGGTCTGTGAGAGCCAGAAATTTTGCTTGTTTGTAGGTGACCAAATACTTTATTTTCCCGAGGAATTTACCAATTAATTCTTTAAATCCACAATGTGATTTTCTGGATTTTTTTCCTCATTTTTTCTCTCATAGTTGAGGTAAACCTATGATGAAAATTACAGGCCTGGGGAACCAATCCATGCTTTTAAGTGGAGCCGTGCACAGATTGGTGGGCTGACTAAATCATTTTTTTTTTTTTGCCCCACTGTATATATATATGGATTAAAAAAATTATACAAAATTAAGTGAAACAAATTTTTGTTACATTGTGTAATCGACAACAAAAATTTCATTGTGAGCCATATTTGTCACTGTTTCTCTTACTGACTCAAATTTGGCCCCAGCATCTAAAGGATCTCATGATGTTTTTTCTGGCTTTGGCTGTACATTCTCCTCTTTCTGTGTTTAGCCGAGGCAGCTATCTGGAGCATCCACACTGAGAGATTACCCTGCTAATCATCTATCCCTTTTCTAACAGTTGAGGAGATGAGACAGGCTGTTGGCTCCCATCCACGGCCTTCTCTCTCATCAGCTTCTAATCTGCTGTGTTTGGGTTAGAAGAGCCACAGTCACTGCCATTCTGGATCACATCCAGCGGCCCAAGGCCCAAATGGCCTTATATCTACCTTCATGCTGTCCACATCTGCTCCCACTCAGGACCTCACACCCTATAGGGGTACAGAGCACACGGACACACAAAAACACAGATACACACACAACCAGGCTAGTGCCATTTCTCATGCTGAAGTAACTGGAGGTGCCTGGTTAAATCCATCCATCAGTTTAAGGCGTCCTTCAATCCGGACCGAAGCTAATGCATTAAAACAACTGTGTAAAAGCAGCAGCGATAATTGGAATGTTCTTTAGGCCAGCAGAGAATGCAATCAGACTACAAAACATTACTTTAACCACATACACGCACACATTGACAAACAAAACAGGCAGAAGCCATATAGCTAATTGGACACATGTGGGGGCGGTATTATTAGTGTTTTACTTCGATTTCATGCTTGTTTTGTCCCTCCACAGTGAAATTGTGATTCTGTGTGTATTCCCTGAATGAAAATAAAAGTTAGTGGGTTATGCAACGAATCAATCTGTAGTATTGAGTGTTAGTATTTATGCTTGTACCGCATTATTATAAGATGAAAGCTGCACTGATCCAGGCCATTTGTACACTCTGAGAGAATTCCACATGCAAGGAATAGCCTAAATTATCATCTTCTGTTACATTTTTTTCTTATGGGAAGCCCATAAGAAAAAAATGTTTTGGTTGGTAAGAAGTCCAAATTAGGACATACTAAGTCATAAGTGAGATAAAAAGGTAAAAATTATAAGATTAAATATTTAAATGATGAAAAAAAGTCATGATTATTTTTGTCATCATTTCAAGTTGAAATTATGATTAAAAAAAGTCATAATTATGACAAAATTGTAAAAAAAAAAAAAAAAAATTTTTTATTAAAAAAAAAAAAAAAAAAAAAAACCCCCCCATCATAAAATTTGGACTTTGTCATAGTTTACTTTTAACCTGACTTTTTTAGTGAAACTTTGACTTTATCTCATAATATGACGTTTATTTTTTAAAAAATATATGCCAGTTATGAAAGGCCAAAAAAGCAGACGTTTTTTCAAGCATTGAATGGTCTTCCATACATAGATCTTGAGCAAATAGCTTAATTTAATCCCCCTGATTAATTCAATACTGTAAAGTTACAATGTATATTTAATTAATTATACAATAAATAAATAAAAAAAAAAGGCAAAAGGGCCCACCATTTTATATGATTGTCCGGAATAGAACATTAAAACTAAAACATCAAATAAACAGAAAATCTCTCAATAACGTTCCAAAATGTTCCAAAAAAATGGAACGGCACGCAAACATTTCATCATCTGTTTAATGCTGTATTTATATGACCAAAGGTTCCGGGTTTTCAGATAATTTTAGACATTTACAATCACAAAAAATTACTATAAACTGTTAGTACTCTTTCTCATCTCTTTAAGATGTTTTTTTCATCTGCTGTAAAATCATTAGCAAATATAAGAAAGTAGTCGAAAACATTTGATGTTTTCTGTTTTTGAGAATTTTTTGTCATGCTTTTGTCTTATTGCCCTTATTACTAAATGTAAAACATATATGCATATATATTTACGTCAGGACAACTAAAGATTCTTGCTCCCCAATAATCAAATTGTTTTGAAGTAAAAGGGAACATTAAGATTTTCAGTTTCATGAAAATGCATTAAAATTCATTTATTCATGCATTAAACATTTAATATGAAGTGAGCTCTGCAAGCTTTGTCTTCACAAAAGAAAACATTTTGCAAAGCAAAAATATTACATAATACTACAATTTATATAGATGCACATGGACCTCAACACTCAAACCTCAAACCAACAAACGTCAAGTTAAAATTTCACCACACAACAAATAGCATCAGCAAAAACAACAACAGCATCATAAATAAGTCTGCGAACTGCAAAAAGAATAATCCTATTACAGAAACCACAGCATTTATTCATGCTGCAATGCATGCTGGGGAGCTCAAAACTCAGATCAGCAACATTGCCTGATATGAAACTCATTGTTTAGACAACTCTGTTAGGTGACTTGTGTCAATTTTTGAGGAATATTTTCAATCTAGCATACTTATTCACATCTTTTAGCATCTGTGATTCCAAATGCAGTGTAAACAAACAGCAACAGGTATTGATTTCATAACTCCGATTAGGGCTGTGCAATTTATCGCATGCGATTGTCACGCGCATCTCATCAGTAAAGCCGGTTCCCGTGTCTTGGTCTATCGCTCTCACCTGCTCTTTCAGATGGAGCGGCATTTACTACACAGAGCCGTAGTTCACTGATAATTAGGCAATATCACGGAACCGGCTTTACTGACAAGATGCGCTTGACAGTCACATGCGATTAATTGCACAGCCCTAACTCAGATCATCTCAAAATTATCTATATATTTACATCAGAAAAGAAATGTAAAGTCAATCTGCCTTCTGCTTGTGTCTCAAAATCATATTTCTTGATCTTTCACTCCAGCTGTTCTGCTGATGACACTAGACATAAGCCGCTTTTTTCTTATATTCGCTATGTAGGTAATGCACTTATAGCAGGCGAATTCAAGAAACCATCAAATATCGGCCTGTCCCTCTTTTGGTCCCCAATCTCTGTGTTTTTGCGGCTCTGATATGGCGCTGGCTTCACCCTGCTGCCACTGACTTTAAGACCCATCCTCCACCCCTTAATTCATCCTTCGGTGAGCAATGAGCTGGATTTATTTCTCGCCGGCGCCCTCATCACGCCACGAGACGCATGCCTTATCTCTCCCACACCTGTCCAGCACACATCAGGAGCCAAAGCTCCGCACCTTGAACAATTACACCCTGTTGTCAAAAGCCAAATCCCAAAGCCAACAAGATCAGCTTATTTCCCCCCACTCCCTAATTAATTTCATCCTACCAGTCAGAAATCCCTCCATCTGGAAAGATTTGGGCGCAGGTGTGTGTGTGTGTGTGTGTGTTTGTGTGTCTGTGTGTTGCGAAGGATAAACCAGCTCCAGTGTCTTTAGTTCACACCCAAAGCTGATTCAAAGAGTGGCATTCTTCCCTGCAGGGAAATGTGTGTGTGTTAAAATGTGATAAACAACCAGATATAGTGGGGTTCAAAATTGAGACTCAAAACTTGATTTTAGAAGAATTTGAAGTTTGATTTGGAAGAATTAAAAAAATCTATCTATATCTATCACATTATCAATAGTTCTAAGTCACTAATCAAATAAGAATATTTCTGATGTCCTTTGTAAAAAATGTCAGGTTTTGTGCAAAAAGACAACAACAAAACCACATACGCCATAAAAAATTACTTAAAAATGGTAAAATATAACATTATAGATGTACATTTTACATGCAAGAAATATTTTGTCAGTCTTTCTTTCTTAAAATGTCATGTTTAATTCAGTGTGTTGCGAAATTTACTAGCAATATCCGAGAGAACATTTTTACTACACCTATTTTTCAGTGTACAAATCAGATTTTAGCATTTTGAAGAATTTAAAACAAATGCTCTGACATGCTATTTATGTTTAATAATAATAATAAACACCATCTGCACTATTTCTAGGTCACTAATCAAATATTTCTAAACCTGTGCAAGCACGGCTTTTAATAGTAGGCCTAAGTTTTTTTTTGTTGTTGTCTCATACTTTTAGA
>JADLZN010012141.1:0-39403 GCA_018155175.1 Sinocyclocheilus anophthalmus | reverse complement strand
ATGACCCAGCATGCATTGATTTCACAATAAATCTCTGACTACAGTAATTTATTGTAAAATAATACTCTTTAATCCTGTAAGTTCCTGGCATTTTTTTTCTTTTGTACATACAGTGCAGCTTTCATACTTTTATTTCTGAGATTCTTTTGTATTCCTAATGTGTAAATACTACTATGCACTGTATGACTTTTTGAAACCTTTAAAAACCTTACCGCATACCGGGCATGCCATTTCGTACTTTGCATTCTCAAGTTCAGGTGTTTTTACAAAACAGAGCAAATGGAAAGAAAAAGTGCAGTCTATAATATAGTTTCTCTCAGTATGAAGCATAGACATCATTCCAGCCACAAAAAGACAAAAGTACTACTGAAAATTGCATAATCTTCCAGCCTAGGTGAAGCCATTATGTACATTAACAACAATTTGGAACAAATATGATGTAATTTAATGAAAAACTATGTGAGTGGGTGCTCTGTGGCACATCAGGAGTTTGAACAGCCTCCACGTGAAAGCTGTAATGGCTTGATTCATCATGTTCTACACAGTAAATGCATTATGGCAAAATCCTATAGAAGCAAATGAGTCTTTTCTTTAGAATGAAACTCAGCAGTGCACAAGCACAGAATATGACAGTCACACAGGTTAGTGGTGGGAGTATTAATAGGAAAGCTCATAATCACCATCGTAGTAAGAGAAGATCTGTGCTTTCCTTGAGACCTGCTTGAAGGAACCGTCATGAACTCAGCCATTATTGCTGTAATGAACCCACTTACATGAAGCTCAGAGGAGCCCTGACCTTTCACAATCACTCATGATACACGACAGAAAGGACAGAAGAGAGGTTTTCCTGCTGCTCTGCAATTAAACATCAGTCATTTTTTCAAACAATGCATTGCTTTTTCAAGACGGTAAAGAAAAAATGCGCTGATGTGGGGTTTGCTTCTGTGCCTGTCAGAGAAAGCATCAGATGACAGATGGATACAGAGCACATTTAGCCATTTTGTCACATTTTTGAATGTGGTTCCTGTCCTAGTATAATGATATTAGTAACTTATTTACTGAGTTGAATTTCAGCAAGGAAATAAAGCTCTGCGAACATACAGTACAGTATGATATCTTTGGCGGCTTCACAGGCAATGTTTTCAGCATGGAAAATGTTTTTGCATGTCAACAATTCATTTGATAACAATTCATTTTGATAACTTTTGGGTTGGATGAAGATCTGACCTAAATTTGGTGATGAATAATTGACAGTAATTTACACAGTAAAGACCAAAAACTGCATCTGCAGAGAATGAAATATAAAAGTTTTTTGTATTTTTTTCCCTCTTATGATAAACTATAGAAATAGATAACACACTGTATTGTAATTAATAAACCTTAATGCAATCATGACAAAAATAGAGAATAACAAATTATTAACCAGACGTGCTACATTCAGCACAGTCATTAATAGAGGAAAGGATATGAACAAAGGAGTCAGCAAATAAGCTAAAATGTCAAATTATAGAACTCCTGTTTTCACTGGCCTTAATTGTAATTGTATTTTGTAAATTAAAACAAATTGATTTTGATGGCTTCAACACACTTCAAAAAAGTTGGGACAGAGACATGGTTGCAACTATTTTATATCAACTTTCCTTTTAATTACACTTTTTAATCATTCCTGAACCGAAGGGACTAATTTCTGCTGGTGTGCAAGTGTAATTTTTGCCCAGTCTTGCAAGAAACAAGACTCCAGCTGCTCAACAGTTCTTGGTTATCAATGTCTTATTCTCCTCTTCATGACTCACCACACATTTTCAATAGGAGATAGATCTGGACTGCAGGCAGACCATTCAAGCACATGCTAGCACATGCAGAAAGAGACTTGGCATTGTCTCACTCTAATCACGGACTTCTCAGGAAAATACGTCAGTTTCATCGCAGTATGTCTCTGTACAATCCCACTATATGCCTCAGACTTAATGGTACCTTCACACGTATGCTAGTCACCCATGCCGTGGGCCCTGATGTACTTATACCATGGCAGATGAAGCTTTTGCACCTGTCACTGATACAAATCTGGATGATCCCTTTCGTCTTTGCCATGAAGAATTCGATGTCTACTCACAAAAAAGCCTGTATGTCATTCCCACTTATATTTTGATGTTTTCTTCAATAACTCATCCAAAATATTGTAGCACACATCCAGTGATAATCTCATGATTTCTGTTATTGTGATGAGAAGAAATAATGACAAAGTGTGATGAGGGTGTGAATTAATTATGTGTCATTCAAGACAGAATCAAATGCTGATGTTCTTTAACACCTTTACAGACACAGGAGCAAAATCTGCTGATTACAGATATGCAAGTAAACCACAGACTGAATGCCATGAATAATGCCGAAAACAAATCATATCAAATTGTAGCTTTTGAATTTGATGTTCATTGTAATGAATAGTAGCTCTATAGTAATCAGCAGAGGTATACAGTAGTGCAAAACTACTATTTTTAAGCGCTTTATTGCCTTTGATTGCAAAGGTGACAGCAAATGAGGCTGATTCATTGTTGGTGTCTCGGCCACCGTGTCCTGAACATCTGAGCCCTGCTTTTGCTTTATTCAGATTCCAGTCCAGAGTCAACCATGCAATGTCCATCTTGAACACTGACACACTGTTTTACTACTACTTCTGTAAAATTTGTCCATATGCTTGTGAGATATCAAACAGTAGAAATTGTATATTTGAAACTGTAACAGTAACAGAAGTACCTTAAAAATGTTTATATAATCATACACTGTACATGAACATTTCTTTGGAAGCAAGCAGTGCAAAGCAAGGAAAATGATGCAGAGCAGTCTTTGTACTGCAGTTGAAGGTGCTTTTTTATATGAATGCAAATTATTTTAGAAAAATGTACATTTTAGTGAGAATAATTTGCTCCTGTTTGATGTCTGCACTCTTTCATTCAAGTCTGTGAAGTTTAATAGAGACTCAGTGGTTGGCAGGACGAGCCTTTATACATCTATTTGTCTGAATTTTTAACATTCCAGATCAGTACAAAACTATAAGTGAGAAGTTCTGTTGAGGAAAACGTCTAAATGCAAATAAACAACACACTGTGAAAGTTGTGCAGGTTTTGTGATTAATATCAAAGCACTTAGTATTTCTCATATTCAAGACTTGGATTGTGCACTTTTCTGTGTCCATTCATTTTCAGATGCACTCCTAACATCAAAGTATATTAATATAAACTGTTTTGTCCATAAAACAGTTTTTCTGCACACACAAAAGTTCCACACTTGCAGTGGTTAAAACAACGCTGCATTTGTTCAGTATGCATGTCAAACCAAAAGACCTGTACCCCCCAAAAAAGTACAAATAAATAAAACATTTGGTATGAATACGGTTAATTCTGTCAGGACCACTATCATCAAAGATGATTGACAATTAGCATACAGTTTGGATTGGCGGTATGGTTCTGCTCTGGGCAAGAACTCCTTGTGCATCCATGCAGCCGAGCAGAGTAAACAGAACAGAACCAACATAAATGTATTGCAGATATCGTTAAAGTTCAATAATGTTATGTACACATTTTAGAATTAGTCTGATTCAAAGGAGAATCAGAAGGCTGAATCCTGACTGACAGAAGAGGAGTTGGGGATGGAGGAGGGTAATTAATTATTGAGCAATGCGAAAACTGTTGATATTGAGGGACCTTATATATATGAATGCTTAGATAGGTATCGTATTCCCATAGGCTGATGGGGATCAGCTGAAGGTCAGCTGAAGCGAGCTTGACTAACGTGATCTGCCAGAACTAACGCTACGCTAGATTATTACACGCTTTGTTTTTTTGTTTTTTTGTGCCTAGAACATACTTTGGATCTAGATTATAAAATAAATCCCCTAAACACATTAAACACATCAAATAAATTTGTTCAATATTTTTGCCATTCATTACTGCAGGCTTTGTGGATTATTGAGCTAAAAACCTCCATATCTACCCTACATATGTACGTTGCTGCTACACATTTGTTCGTTGTTTTGTAGATAGTGTCCGTTGTCTTTGAACTGTTAGCTATTTGTTTCTGCTGTTAAAACCGCACAAAGAGTGAAATGGGGGAATTGTGTTTCTTTTTTGTTGCGATTTTTATTATTCGATTTTTTCCCCCTGTTAATAGAAATGCCTATAAATAAAGTATTCAAAAAAAAAATCTATATCTATTAAAACCCCTCACTGTGTGTGACCAGTTCACCTAACAGCTGCACTCAGCTGGAGCGCCTGACATTTTCTGTTTTCTTTCTTTCCCATTGTGTTTTATATCCACGTGTGACATTTGTTATTACTTGTTTTATATCCACGTGTGACATGAGCCACTGAACGCATCTCTCACTGACCTATACACAACAACACAAACTCTAGCGACAGCACTGCTGAGAGCTCACTTCATTTGATGTGTGTAGATGGCAAATGAATGCCGTGTAGCTGTTAATGGCACTCACTGCAGATGAGGAAGTATGCAGCGATGCAGGTGAGAAGAGTGCAGCTCTGAGCCAAAGACGCCACCAGACCGAAGATCCCACCAAAGACCAGCAGCACCAGACTGAGAGGCAGCAGGACCACGATGACCCTGTGCAACTCTGCAGAGACACAAACAGGTCTTTATTACATGCTTAGTGTAACCTGCTGCCACACATTCATGTTTATAGACATCTGGAGCAGCTTTGTCCTTTCCATTTCAGAGAGTTTGATCTAGTGTCCACTAGGGGTGTGCAATGTTTATTGTCTATAATAATATCGTAATTGGAAACTGACATTATCAAGTATGTAACTCACTCACAATAAACAAATGTGGTAGCCTAGTAGAATGTCATTAGAATGACTCCAAAATTTTAAAAAATGGGGGCAAAAAGTCCATTGTCTAAAGCTCACATTTCTAAAGCAATTTCAAACGAAGAAGCGTTTTTACCAAAGATCAGCATGACTGCAAATGTGATATTGATTTTATAGTTCAGCAAACAAAAAGTTTATATTGTCAATATTGCTCTATTTTGCACAAAAACACAAAAAGTTCGATAAATAATTAATTTGTCCCTAAAACAATCAGCTTTTTAAATTAACCACGATTCCATGTCCATTTCCTAAAGACCGTCCACTTGCTTGTTTCCTGAAAATCACTGTTTAATAAAAATGGTTAATGAATGATTCAGTGCTCATTCAGCCATGCCTTGCCAACCAAAAAAAAAAAAAAAAAAAAACACCTACTGTGGTTTTTGATAAATTTAAAGCATATTAAAAACATATTTCAATAGTAAGAACATTATTTTTAAAATTTTATTCTCATAATTGCAGTGTTAATTCATCTAAATGCTGCTTCTGTGATATTTCTGCAGTACAAAGAACGGATTGTATTAATACTGATGTCATTTAATTGTTAACAGCCTACATTGTCTTATTATTCTAAAATAATTTATTGAATACATTTAAGAATTTGACATGAAAGATGATGCATACATCTAATAAGGTTAGAAAAATTGCCCTTATAAAGGTAAAAATGGGAAATCATAATCATATGATGCGATTTCAAATTTTCCTTTGAAGTGTTACAAGCTCTTGGTGCAAAAAGAAGATCTGTAAAGCTGCAAAGACTAAAGTCTCAAAACCAAAGAGATTTCTTTAGTAAAAGTTAAGAGTCAGCCACGCCACCTAAAACGGCTCGTTCTAACACGCCCCCACATATCTACCTCACTATGTGGGAAGATTTGCATATGCATAATGCCGCCCAAATGTTCACGCAAAGAAAGAAGGCGTGGTTTCAGGAACAGCAGTCGTGTTAATGTAGCCATGTCAGGGAGACGCTGTGTATTTCAGTGCAAATGCAAAAGCACTTTATTTGGCCTTCCGCAAGTCGATGCAATTTGGTTAAGATTTATTTACAACAGAACATCACAACCCAGATGGGTTTTTTTAACCTAGAAGTGTACAAGGCTGGCTTTGCACAAAGGCTATTTAAAAAAAAAAAAGGGTCAATTCCGACTTTGCTATGACAATCTGGCACTTCTGAATCAGCGACTGTAAGTATGTTTTGTTATTAGTTTAAGTATTTGCTATTGACTGTTCAAATTCTGAGTTTTGCGCAACGCAGAGTAACGCGTTGTGTGTGTGTGTGTGAGGGGAACAGGGTCACATCACAGGAGAGTGAACTGCCTGTCAGAAATCATAGCACATCATCTGTCTTAACCGCGGCTTGGGTGTACTGCATCATCACTGTGCCTGTCACGCGACTCTGTTGCCCTTTTGGACTTGAACTGATGGTAAAACTAACGACATTATTAACTGTCTTGATATTTACTTTGAAAGCTGAAGCTGGCGATTATGGTTAGGGGTGTTACATTTCCGACGCGTGCTTGCGGTATTCGGCCAATCACAATGTACTGGGTCAGCTGGCCAATCAGAGCATACTGCGCTTGTCAAAGGAGGGGGCTTTGTTGAAAACGATGTGTCTGAGAGAGGCGGGGCATAGAGGACCTACAATAATTGTATAATTATTTGAAAAATAATGTGTTTTTTTTTTTCATTAAAGCATGTCAACATATTCTGTCACACCAAATACACAAAGTAATGATCTTTAAAATAGCATCATATGACCCCTTTAAGATAGAAAAGTCTCTATCACTGCTGTGAACTAACTACCGCACGGAATATGAAGATATGAAAAGCTTTGGGAGACATCTGTCCACAACAGGCCTAAATCAGCAAACGTACTGGCACACAATCACACTCAGCAAAGTAGCTTGTAATTTACGCTATCGACAAAATCCTGGAAAATATCGAGATATCATCTTTTTGTCAATATAGCACACCATATGACTACTAATCAAAGGCCATGAGCTTTGATAATTGTGCAGTCTCTCTTATAATAAAAGTGGCCAATGATGGATCAGGATGGATGTCGTGCAGAGAATACAGCTCTTAAAGAGAGCGAGAATACACTGTACATAACAAGCCTATTTCCAGTGTCATTCTCTGATTGTGGCTAATGTGTAGATAGCTTTCAGAGACTCACTCAAAAGGTGCTTCTCCTGCTCGGTGTGGTCGGAGGTGTCCGTGTAGAACGAGATGTCGTGATAACTGCCATTCTGTCCTGTGGGTCACATTGAAACACCAGTCATAAGCTGCAAACACCCATCACGCTTCACACAGTTGCCTGCGAATCAGTTTTCTTGGTTATCTCGACATATTACAACCTACAAAGTTCACCGCATACAACACACAGGCAGCATTTAAAGGGTTTCTTTTCTTATAAGGCAAAGCAGCCTTTGTGTTTGAGGGAAGAAATCATCTTTACTGCAATTAGAATGAAATGGAAAACAGTTATTTTATGCAACAGATTTAGTAACTGTGTCTAACATTAAACATTTACAGTTGTGTGAGGAACTGTTTCTCTCTTTAATTGTGTCTAGTGCCATGAAACAGCGACAGAATTGGGACGAGACATTAATTATGTACATAACATAAAAGAGACTCAGCCAGTGATGAGGACTGAATCTGTGAATATTTGTGAAATAACTGGTGCCATCAAGAGTTAATTCATTAGAGCAAGAGATAGAGAGGGAGGGGCTGTGTATGTATGAATTACCAACGTTTTGGCGTGTTTTTCTATTAACAGTGAAGCTGTGGCTTTAATTCCTTTAGAATCAATGGTGCTACCAGCTCCTTGTTGAGAAAGAGAATGTAGCCTCTTGAGTCGATTAAGCTATTTAGTTGATAAAGCTGCGGGGGCAGCGCTAAAAAGTTTGTTCCTGAATGTCTGAGTGCGGCCGCAATGTGATCTGTGTGAGTGAATGAGCGTGTGTGCGTTAGATACAGTGAACACAGCGCGTTAGTTTAGAACTCTTCTAAAAAAAAAATTAAATCGTAGAGTGTGTTAATTTGTGCAATGATAACATACCAGCAATGTAAATATGATTTTTAAAAATATATTAGAATGTGTACATTACAATATAAATGTATTAGAACGAGTACTTTATTGTTTATGGGCTTAAAAACAAGATGCAAGCAATCAGAATATTTTACCTGGTGGGGAGTGCCCAATGTAAACACGAAACATATGCCATTACCTATATTGTACAGTTATGGAGGCCCTTCATAATGCAGAGGTCAACAGCCTGCTCTGCCAATAGTTAGCAATGGCCCTATAGTATGCAGTGTTTAATAAAGTTGTTTTACTAAATTCTGCTGAGGTGAAGTGCAGTCCTGTATCGTGATATGCATCGTATCGCGGCCTCTGTATCGTGATACATATCATATCGTGACTTTGCTGGTGATACACAGCCCTAATGGACACGGTCCATGTCACTAGTTAAAATTGCTTATTTCTCTGGATTTAAACATTCTTCGAAACATTTGGGATTGTAAGGGGTAGCGGGCACGTCACAATATATAACCCTGTTCTAGTGGTTTTTGGATATTTTAATAAAAAAATCGTACATATTGTGCCTTTAAAGTCAACGTGAAATGAACTTTAAACCTATTTACTTTAAAGGGGTCATGAACTGAGAAAAAAAAATCTCTTGATCTTTTGACATGTAAGAGGTCACTGTACTATAAAAACAATCTGTAAGTTTCAGAACTCAAAATTATCTCGTTAGTCTAAAAACGGTTTATATTGAAGCCAATCTGCCAAAATGACAGGTTGTGGAATGTGCGACTTTATGATGTAATAGTGTGGCTAAACACCGCCTCCGCAGAAGTAGATCAACGCCTGCTTTTTACATCTCTGCCTGTTTGGCTCCGCCCACCGATTCTACGTCACTGCCTGTTTAGCTCCGCCCACCAGTTCTACATCACTGCCTGTTTAGCTCCGCCCACCGATTTTACATCACTGCCTGTTTAGCCCCGCCCACCAATTCGCACACGATTGTAAATAACAGAGAGGCAAATGCAGGTCTATGCAGAAACCAAACGATAAAGATGCTCCTAAGACAACAAGACACTGTTTAGAGCCAAACTGTGGAAAAACAGTCTTTGCGTCACCTTCCTTCTGATCCCAACATTAAGAAAGAGTGGATGAACTTTATTTTTAATGACGTTCCAGAATGTGTCCGTAAGAACTTGGTCCTTTGTTCACTTCATTTTACCGCGGATTTGTTCACAAACAAGTAGGGCTGGACGATAAGGCCAAAATTGATATCACAATATATTTCTTAATTTCTGTCGATACGATATAATTCCGATATCGTTATGAACACTATTTATCTGAAATAGAATTCTTTTGTAACCTTAGAAATTGCCTTTATCATCATCCTTGCTAAATTAATATTATTTCTATAATTTTTTCCCCCCCAAAAATAATACAAATTATACTGATGGACGATGGTGTAGTATGTTACAAAAGCTTTTTATTTCAGATAAATGCTGTTCTTTTGAACTTTTTATTTATCAAAGAATTCTGAAAAAAAAATGTACTCAACTGTTTTAAAAATTGATAATCAGCAAAACAGCATATTAGAATGATATCTGAAAGATCACGTGACACTGAAGACTAGAGTAATATGCTGAAAATTCAGCTTTGCCTTCACAGGAATATATTACATTTTAAAATCTATTCAAATAAAAAGCATTTTTAAATAGTAAAAATAATTCAACATTTTACTGTTTTTGCTGTACTTTGGATCAAATAAATGCAGCCTTGGTGAGCAGAACAGAAGAAGAGAATTCTTAAAAAAAAAAAAACAACAACATTAAAAATCTTACTGTTAAAAAAAACCTTTTGACAGGTAGTGTAGGCTGATTATTCTTATAAATTGAAACAAATGTGCTTCAGCCAGAAAAAAAAAAAAAGGGTATGAAAAGTGCTCAGAGTCGCTGCAGAAAACAAAAAAATTGAACAACAACAAAAACTGGAAATGTTACTAGAGACAGGCTTATTTAAAAAGAAATTTTAGAGTGCTTTTAGAGTGATAAAACTAGTGGTTTCCCCAGTAATGGCTGTAATCAATGCAGCTCCGCTCATGAATGCTACTTTCAGATCAAATGAAAATGCCATCGAAAGTTTTCTGAAGACAGTCCGTTCCCTTCAGAGACACATTCATATAAAACACCCGCAACGCATTTTGATTTTGAAAAGTGCAGTGCTCATGTTTATTCAACGAAGTCAAACTGCACAAATAAATCAATGTATGGGAAACTGGTAATGTATATCGAAATATAGGAAATGTGTTTAAAAACCATATCACCATTATTGAAAAAAATTATATCGCGATACATTTTGATATTGAATTATTGTCCAGCCCTAAAAAACTAAGGGCACGATTTCGACGCCGGATTTTCAGAAAGATTTGAAACTTATAGACGATGCTTTGCCAAATATATTGGATCCGACAGTAATGTCGGACCACACAAGTGTGAGTAACTGTTTTTATTACATGGTCACTATTGCTTTGTCTGTTATTACAGATCGTTTGATAAGTACTGAGTATCAGTCATGGCTTAATGGTTAGAGAGTTGGACTTGTAACACGAAGGTTGCGGGTTTGAGTCTCAGGTCCGGCAGGGATTGTAGGTGGGGGGAGTGAATGAACAGCGCTCTCTTCCACCTTCAATACCACGACTGAGGTGAGACCCTTGAGCAAGGCACCAAACCTCCAACTGCTCCCCGGGCGCCGCAGCAATATGGCTGCCCACTGCTCTGTGTGTGTGTTCACTGCTGTGTGTGCACTTTCGATGGGTTAAATGCAGAGCACTAATTCCTATATGGTTACAATACTTGGCCACATGTCACTTCACTTCACTTATTTGTTTTTAACCTAAATCACAGCAGCGTCCATCTATGAAAAACTGTTAACCAATCCTAGCAGTGGGCATTTACTTCCGAGTCTACAATCCATCCCGTCTATTCAATGGTGTGTTGATGAGGGAGCAAACTGCAGAAAATAGCCTATTACTTCTAAATTATGTTGTTGTTTTTTTATGTAAAAATTTTGATAACATTATAAGATGACCTCAAAGAAACGTACAAAATAATAAAAAAGGCAGTTCATGACCCCTTTTAAAAATATGGCCATATTGTGTGTGATTGATCTGGCAATTTGTGTATTTTAGCTGCCAAAACCATTAAACTGGTTAGAAGCTTGCCTTAGCAGGCACTTTTGTATTAAGCAGTTGCATGTTCCCCTATACGCGCATTACTGAAAGCAAACTAAAGTCACAGTTATATAGGAAGAAGCGCTGTGTTATTTTGATGATATCTATGCATGTTTATGTTGTAGATGGTGATGGAGTTTCCTGACAGTATTCTGGACTTTGACAGCTATCAGATCAACAGTTCACAAATGAAGCAGTTTATTGAGGTAAACAATGACATTTTCATATATATGTGTGTGTGTGTGTGTGTGTGTGTGTGTGTGTGTGTGTGTGTGTGTGTGTGTGTGTGTGTGTATATGTATATATATATATTTAGAATATCACTTTTCCAGCATATATATAAAATATCACTTTTCCAGCTTGACAGAGGCACAAAATTAAAAAAAGATAGTCAGACTTCAGATTTATGGCTTCCAGCTTCACTTTCCCACCTGTGTTTTTGGTCCACCAGCATCACAGCATGCTAAAGCAGCAGGACCTGAACATGGCGTTGATGGTGATGTCTCGTGAGGTGTTCAGCGCTCTGTCTCAGTCGGTGCCATGCGTGGGCTGCCGGCGCAGCGTGGAGCATCTCTTCTCTCATCTCACAGACTCTGGGTACTTCGCACTGGAACCGCTCACTGTGGGATCCTCTGGAGTGCTGTCAGTCACACGAGTGTGTCTCACAGACCCCAGGAAGCTCTACACGCTCTTTTATGTTCATGGGTAAGTGCTACAGACACGGTTTAGTGTCCGACAGTTGCCTCAGACCAACTGAAGTCTGCGTAAAATCAAAACTGACCCCATTTACTTTTTTTATATATATTTCTGGTCTTATTGTGTGTGTGATTTGCACTGAGCAAGTTGTTCCAAAGAAAATCTTGGTGGAATGATGGGCAGGGAAAATATTAACTATTAATTATCATCATCATCATAGCCTCACAATCCAATGAAATTAAGCTTCAACCTACATTATGGAAATGTCACATTATGGAAGCTCAGTGCATTATGTTAAGGAAAGGATATGCAGTTTGAATCATTTTGTCTGTTAGTTTGTTTTCCTTTGCCTGTATGATTTAGTTGTGTTGTTTTTCATTTTAATATGTGTGCTTTTTCTTCCCTTGTTGTAGGTCAAAGTTAAACAACGTAATTGACTCTATTCCCAAGAGTAAAAAGAACAAACGCTGTCAGCTGCACTCTTTAGACACGCACAAACCGAAGCCTTTAGGGTGAGTCAGTAACTTTTAGTTTTTAATCATCATGTGACATTTGATGTTTTTTCTTCTGCGCTTCCTTGACAACATAACCAAACACAAATTGTAGCAGTGTTGTTCTTATAATGTAAATAGTTTGGGGTTAAGGAATCAATGAAAATATGAAGATCTTGGATGAGTAGAGGTCAGGTAAAAACTGAATGGGCGCTTGGGGCAAAATTGCCACCAAAATGAACAAAAATGCCTCCCAAATTCAACATAAGGGTTAAAAAAATGCCTCTACAGAAATAAACTAAAGCTATAGCGACTTGAAATTAATAAAATGAATAAAAAGTTAATAATAATGATTTTTTTTTGTTGTTGTCATAATACAGTTCCTGTTTTTTTATTTTCCATTATATGTAGGGCAGTTTTATGTAAGATGTGATCAATTACATTGATCTCATAACATTATACAGTTGTTGAATGCATAAGCAGACTGTGTGAATAAACGTACCATGTCAGATGCATTGGTAACAGCCTATACGGAATACATTTTATAAATAAATGTGACATAAAAGACAAAACAGATTCATTTAATGATGCAATTATAAAAAATGCACTTACAAAGCGCAAAATAAATATGCCACTGGAAATCAGTCCTGGGGCAAAAATTGTAAATTTCTGATCCTGGTAGAGATACAAGTGACCATATCAGTAAGTTGTTTGGTAACCGTGGTTCCGGTCCTGCAGGGGCAGCTGGATGGACGTGTGGGAACTGATGTCACAGGAGTGTCGTGATGAAGTGGTTTTGATTGACAGCACCTCTTTACTGGAGACTCTGGAGACGTACCTGCACAAACACCGGTGAGAGCTTGTGACCTCAACATATTTCTCTTAATCGGCTCAGTGACAAAAATTTATTTATTGGTTCTCTCTTTCTGCAACATCATTCTCAGGTTCTGTACTGACTGTAAGAACAAGGTTTTGAGAGCGTATAACATCCTAGTAGGAGATCTGGACTGCAGTAAGGAGAAGGGCTACTGTGCGGCTCTGTATGAGGGTTTACGCTGCTGCCCCCATGAGCGCCACATCCACATCTGCTGCGAGACCGACTTCATCGCACACTTACTGGGCCGAGCAGAACCCGAGTTCGCTGGTGGTTATGAGTGAGTGATCCAGTCCTCATGGAGTTTTTTTGATGCTGTGTAACGTGCATTAAAGTCACACCATATCATCTACTGGAAATGAGATGTATTAGCTATTCCAACATCGTAGATATACCTTCATTAAGAGTGTTTGGCTCATTTACAGGCGTCGAGAGAGACACGCGAAGACCATAGATATCGCACAGGAGGAGGTGCTGACGTGTCTAGGAATTCACCTGTACGAGCGGCTGCACAGAATCTGGCAGAAGCTGCGAGCAGAAGAGCAGACGTGGCAGATGCTCTTCTATCTGGGCATTGATGCGCTCCGCAAAAGCTTCGAGGTAACGCTCTCATGTGCTATTCATGCTGAGAATCATTTTATTTTTAAATGGTACTTTCCATCAGTAGGGTATAAATCCAACAGTCAAAATAATTAAATAGGATTATATTTTCAACACCTTAACAATTATGCTAGGAAAATTCTTTAAAAATAATGTAAATATAAGTGGAATATATATATATTATATATATAATATGTATAGTATAGTATATAGATATATATATGTATATGTATATATATATATATATGTATAGGTATATGTATAATGTATGTAGAATTGCAACCCTGTTAGCACATAATCTCTCTACATTTCTTTGTAGCACCTAAGGAAGTAAGTTTATATGAGAATTATAAGTTTATTAAAGGCTGTAAACCAACATTTGGTCCAAAACTAGTTGGTTTTTTTTTTCTTCAGTTATTTTTTACTTTTTTTATATTGTTTTATTTGCTGGAAAACATCACATTCACAGGGTTTTAAACAGTATATGTATATATTTTGTTCACATAGGTTGCAAAAAAGTTATATTTATATAAATTCAATATAAAATAAAACTGCTTGTGTAATATTTATATACACAAGCAGTTTTATATAAATCTTTTTGACCTTCTGAGATTCCATTTATTGACCTTTTGTTGTTTGTCTTCATTCAGTAAAGGAGTTGTCAGTGCAAACCCTCTTTTGCCATTAAAAAACGACTGTCAGGATTTACTAAAGACACAGTGGAAAAATTGTTATTTTTATTTTTGTGGCTGAACTTATTGCATATCCATTTGTAGGAGTTTCCCTTTCAGATGCATGATTTATGTCGGGAGAGTATTTAAATGAATCATGCAACATGATTTACTGGTATTTGCGCCATTATTTAACACCCATTTGATTGCATTGATCATTATGGATATGTGTTTTTTAATTTACACATTGTCTGAAGATCCACAGAACTTTCCCCTCCCATCTGTGCTTTTATGGGATTGCGCTTTCACACTAATTTGCCCTGTTTAGTTAACCTGCCCGTATTCTTAATTTGTGACTAAGAAAGTCATATGTGACCCTGGAGCACAAAAGCAGTGTTAAGTCGCTGGGGTATATTTTTAGCAATAGCCAAAAAAACATTGTATGGGGTCAAAATTATAAAATTTTCTTTTATGCAAAAAATCATTAGAATATTAAGTAAAGACCATGTTCCATGAATATATTTTGTAAATTTCCTACCGTAAATATATCAAAACGCCATTTTTGATTAGTAATATGCATTGCTAAGGACTTCATTTGAACAACTTTAAAGGCGATTTTCGAAAGGATGATGTATAAATCTCAATTTCGAGAAATTTACCCTTATGACTGGTTTTGTTGTCCAGGGTCACATATATTATAATGTGCACACTTGATTTATGTTAAATGATGTGCAGATGGCGGTGGAGAGGGTTCAGGGCATCAGCCGGCTGGAGCAGCTCTGCGAGGAGCTCTCAGAGGAGGAGCGAGCAAAAGAACTCAAACAGGAGAAAAAGAGGCAAAAACGCAAGAACCGACGCAAAAACAAGTGTGGCTTTGAACAAGAGGCGGAGGGGGAAAAGGATAAAAGTCTTGATGAGGTAATGACAGATTTAATGTGTCTCTATCCGTCCTTAAAAAAAAAAAAAAAAAAAAAAAAAAAGGATTTTTTTTTTTATCACAGCGCGTGCGTACTGCACTAAGATGTCTAGGGCTTAAATGGCTTAAAATTACTTTAGTGTTTAAACTGACAAGACTTAAAACACGTGAGAATGAAAAACTTTCTTGAGGAAGCAGCACTGGCCTGATCGTTAAGATAGTTTTGGGGGGCTAAGGTGACAGATAGGGGGGCTGAAACCCACCTAAAAAGGGTTTAGAACCACCACCCCTGGTATAGTGTGCGTAATTATACTGAAACATAAATATATAAGCAGTTTACCTGATTTAATGTGATGGCCTGTTTCTGAGATAACAACATGCCAATCTGTGGTTGGATTTCCGACACAGCTAACCTTAAATCATCTTACACTGTCAATAAGCGTGACTGATACTCGAGCCAACTCTGCTCTAACTGTCGACTAGCAGTGGGAGTCAGTGGATGGCTAAAGACTTGCTATCTCATATTCATAATCCTCAAGGGAATGTCTCTGAATTAACTGATGCTGGCGCCCCCTAACTGTATTGATGCATGATATATTTACCGTAAATACAACAAAAAGACAACGTGTGGGAAAACTGTTCTGTCAAGCTGCTAAAAAATGTAGTTATTTGCTCCTCGACACTGATCTTGAATTCCTCTTTCTCTGTCATCCTCATTCACTTCCTCTTGTTCTTTTTGTAGGGTTCGTCTGAGTCTGTGGACGGCTGCTGTAAGACGTGTGGCAGTGGAGAGGAGTCTATCAGCAGCGTGGAGGTCATCATCACCGGCGAGAGTTCATCCTGGACCTGCTCCGCCGCCTCCATCCTGCATTCCCCCAAAACCAAGAAAGGTAAAGAGAGCTTTTCATTTTCTTTAATCATGAAATTATGCATATAAGTTACCCAGAATGCACCTGACTGTCGAGTTTGTGTCTGTTCGTTCCTCTAGCACTGTTGCCTCACAGTAACGGCAGTGACTGTGGCTACTGTTCCAGTATGGAGGGCAGCGAGACGGGATCCAGAGAGGGCTCAGACGTGGCCTGCACCGAGGGCATGTGCAACCATGATGAAACGGGTATGGAAATAAATGTGGTGGACTATTTATCAATCTAGGTCTATTTTTAAAATGTATTAAGTAATAATGATTTCAGACGACTGCGTAAAGCCAGCCAATCAGATTTGAGCTTGCTGTTTTACAAGAGCTCCTGCCATTTTTATGTACAGTCAGGATCATATATAGAGGATTCCTTTGATAGACATTTGATAATGATCATATTTATGTTTATCTCCAGGTGAATACTCATGTAGTCACCGCTGCTCAGAGGAGAAGGAAGAGGACGCTGTGGACAGCTGTGTGGAGTGCTGGGCAAACTCAGAAGACAACACAAAGGGCAAAAATAAAAAGAAGAAAAGAAAAAACAAGCCGTCACTTTGCAGGAGTGAGCATGTGAGTTCCTAGTTGTTTTGGACAAAGTAGCCCCAAGTACTTTTGTATGGGTTGCTTAGATTTATTTATTTTTATCAGTTACTTTCAATGAAGATGCTTCTCAGATAAATTGATCTTGTTGAACAACATCTCTTTCTATATCTGTTTTTAACTTTTTTTTATTATTTTTTATAAACAGTTACTGGTTACATAACACATATCATAATAAAGAGAAAAAAGTATTATTAAATGATTTTCAAAAGACAAAAAAAAATTATTGGTAGAAAAAATAAATGTATGTATGTATATGTATATGTATATGTATGTATCTAAACCTGACAGCTGTTGCGAATAAGTATCGACACTAGCATCTGATTCAGCAACAATCAAATACAAAGCCTTAAATTATGAATTACTAATATCCAAATATTCCAGTTCTTTTTAGTGATGCATGCCATCAAGGCACTGGTTGTGATCTTTTCTTCTCTCTCGTAGGAATCTAAAGCGGTGGAGGGCTGTGTATCTGGATCTGCTGCTGTTCACCGAGTCCCCCTCCCCTTCACCGCATCTGTGCAGAAGCAAAGAAACTCCGTGCTGTGAATCCTGTGAGAGCTTCTCTCACCATGTGAGCAGCAGCAGGCATTTCCACAGTCAGCCTGTCTTACCGGACACCTGCGTACAGGAAAACAGCTGTGCCAAGAGCCTCACGGAGTTACTGGTGAGTCTGATACAACAAACTGACAAGTTTTTGATCTACGATGTGTGAACCAGTGTTATTTTAGTACTATTTATACACCAATATAATCGTTATGTGCTTCTGATTACTGCTTTTTACTGCTTTTTTTTTTTTACAAGATTTTAGAGCTGTTTATCAGATTTTAAGTTCACTTATTTTTACTCACTAAATTATGTTTTCACCAAATAAAACGTGTATCTAAAATGTGGCTGCTGATTTGTCAACTAAACTACTTTATAATATATTCCTATTTTCTCTATGAAGTAGAGTGTATTTCATGGATTGTGTTTAACACATATAAGAGTGATCATCACTCTGGGTGATAGATTATCAGATAGATTATTAAAAACTGGTACTGGTACATCCCTACTTTTTAATTTGCTTTTCAGTTCATAGTTTCAGTTTAGCTTAAGTTTTAGTAGTTTTGTTTTGTGCTTTTGTCACATTCATTATTTTTTTTCTTTGAAATCTTTAACATTTATCTTTAATTTTTAAATGTTAAATAATTTTAGTACTTAAAGTTCATTCATCCAAAAATTAAGATGTGATGTTTATCTGCTTACCCCCAGGGCTACCAGATGTAGCTGAGACCTTGTTTCTTCAGTAGAACACAACGAGATTTTTTAAGTCAACTGGGTTGCAGTCTGTCAGTCTTATAATGCAAGTGGATAGGAATCACGGATTTGAGTCAAAAAAACATACACAAACAAAACCAAATTAAACACGGCGGCTCGTGACGATACATTGATGTGTATAGACACGAACGGATCGGTCCTGTGCAAGAACTGAACAGTATTTTATAGTTTTTTTACCTCTGATGCTCTTCGATGTCTGAACTGTCCCTGGCGCGTCCTCGACGCAGGTTCAGACGCGTCTAATTCTTCTTGTTGCTTTACGGTGGATCGCAGACTTATTAGTGCATTACCGCCTATCTCTCAAGTGGACCATTGACATTCCTAATTGAGATTGTAGATAGTGTCAGTGTTCCATTTGGTGGCAGTAATGCACTTATAAGTCTGCGATCCGCCATAAAGCAAGAAAGACACGTCATGCGCCGGCTGTCGATGACGCGCTCAGGACATTTCGGACATTTGCGGGAATCAGAGGTAAAACGATATAAATCCTGTTCAGTTTCTTGCACAGACCGATAGTTTCGTGTCTTTACACCTCAATGTATCGTCACGAGCCGCGGGGTTTAATTTGGTTTTGTTTGTGTAGGTTTTTTTGACTCTCAAAGCCGTGATTCCCATCACTTCCGTTATATGACTGACAGACTGCAACGATTAGAGTTAAAAATCTTCGTTTGTGTTCTAACGAAGAAACAAAGTCACCTACATCTTGAAAGCCCTGGAGGTAAGCAGATAAACATCAAAACATCATTTTTGGGTGAACTATCCCTTTAATTTTTTTGGGACTTACATTATTAGTAATATTATATTATTAATATTTTATTTCCTTTATTTCAATCGCCGAAAAAGATTTTTAGTAGTTTTAGTTATTTATTCAACGATAACAACACTAAGTTTGAGCTGACTCTTAAGTCTACCTCTAATAGGTTGATACACTCAATAGTTAAATGTATTGCTGTGGACTGTAGAACAGTGATAGACTGATGATCAGTGATTTTTTAAATTATTGTAAATATTATATCAAGTTTTATATTAAATATTACATTTGATGCTTGCACAGACCTCTGGGATGTATTCCAGTCTAATGATGTACTTATGTCAGTTAATTAAAATGTAATTGTGAAATTGTTTATTACTCACTGCTGTTTGTTTATTGAAGTAGTTGCAAGTAGTGAAGTTTTGTTGTGATTTCTTTGTGCACAGAATGAATCTGAAGTGACCTCAGATGAAGAGAACTGTCTGACGCAGGACGAGATCCAGTCGTTCGTAGAGAACAACAAAACGTTCTACCGCACACGAGACGAGTACAGACAGCACCTTAAAGATCGCTTCACCAAATACTGCCGCGGAGAGTGGCTGCCGGCCACCAGCGTCAACTAGACTCGCCGCCGCACGCGCACACTAGCTCACACTTATTTTTATAGAGTGTCAAAACACTCATGATCACTGGTGCACTGAGTTTGGGATTACAAAATGGGTAAGAGAATCAATTTCAGCGCTGTATTTGATGATGTTCATGTTTGTTGGGTAACGTTACACGTCTTTCGCATCTATATACATGTCTTCCCATTCAGGCCCCTCCTCTTTCACTCTCAATCCTTCTCAACCAATCACAGCTGACTGTTTTCTTTCTCTCTTGACACACTGATTAGGGAGCAGGTGGTTAGGAACACAGCTGTTAAATGGTCATAGAGCTTGCAGGCCTTGACTGTAGGGTTAGGTGTTGGTAGTCTTAATGTATTGTTTGTTAAACATTTCTTTGTTTGTTTGTTTTTTCCTCCCAAATTTTCACTGACTGTGACCGTCGTAGTGGCAAGAATTGTACCGATAAATGTGTACAGAAATAAATATCTGAATAAAATGATTTTACAAGAAGATGAAAACATCCATTTATAAAGATGATTGGATGTGATGTTGAAAGCATTGTGCAAAATTTACTAAATAAAGAATATTTATTAATATGCATCAGATTTGAATGTGTTTTCTGTGTGTAATTGGGTTTCATAAATGCATGAATTATCATGTTTCTGGGTGTTTGTATTGTTCTGTAGGTTTGTAAATATCCTGTTCGGTTCACATATAAAAATGAGTTCATATAAAGGTTGCTAAAAAAAGTTTTTTTTTTTTTTTTACTTCTAACCTTATGTTATCATAAGCCTTGTTAAATGTTAAAAATATAGCCAGCCACTAGATGGTGTGTTTTGTTCTGCTTTTTCCTCCTTATACTTCATAAAAGTACAGATAATCATAGTGAGCTAGAAGATTGCTGAAAGCTGAAAAAAGGTTGTACAGTGACCGTAATAAGAATAGGAAAGCTGAACCAGTTACTAACAGTTATTGTAGTTACCTAACACCTCCAATGTTACTTGAAATAAAATTAATATACAGTATATAAAACATTATTTCATCTGGTTGCCAAGGCAACATTTCTCATTTTTATTTCAACTTTAATAGCTAAAACAACAAAAACTGAAATAAAAATGACTAAAAAACTATACAGACGTATTTAAAAATCAAATGTAAATGACGAAAACACAATATATAAAAAAATTCAACAATTAAAACAGGAGATATAAAAACTAATTCAAACTATTAATAAAATTATACTAAAAAAAACGGAAAATTAAATTAAAAGCTTGAACTTTGTAAAATATTTGATATTTACGCTTGGTTGTACGTTTATTTTGATTCCTATACTTGCCTCCTCCGGCACCTTTTCTGTGACTACTTACATAGATATATATATATATACAGATAGTAATTTTTGAGTGGTTTATACAAACTTTCATTAACACAGCGGTCGTGTACAGTATCAATTTAGGAGTGAAAAAAAAACGTACGGGCGGCGACAGCAACCTAAAGCTTTTTTTTTTCTTCTTATCACCGCCGCCGTTAATAATTAATCGCGGGTCCTGCGGGGATTGGATCCGTGTGTGTCGAGCTGTTCCTGGGTGTTAACCGCAGAAGATCAGGGAGGGCTGGATTGATTTGTGCCCGCCTTAAACCCGTTCACTGATCCCATTCTGAATCGGAGATACTACTGCACGGGCGCCGCAGTTCTGCTACACGGTTTCAGTCCGGCGCGAATTAGAACGCTCAGTGTTACATTGTGACATCGCGCCGCGCTGACTGTGATACACTGTATCTGCCGCCTCTGATGATGATGAGGATGGAGCGCTGGAGGGGGAGAGTCGCGCTGGTCACCGGAGCGTCTGTCGGCATCGGAGCGGCTGTGGCTCGCGCTCTCGTCCAGCACGGCATGAAGGTGGTCGGCTGCGCGCGGAACGTGGACAAGATCGAGGTAAGCGACGCTCAAACCAGCTCTTCGACAGATTGTCACCGCTCAAGGGCCTCGGCGCTGCTTATGTTTGCTCACTGCAGCCAGAGTCAATCAAGAGCTTCTCCTCAGGAGACAGACAGTTCATGCTTTATTTAGAAGTTCATTTGGAGCAATGACTGCTCGGCTACAGTCGACCTGTTACAGTGATTGATCGCGTGTGAAGTATTGATAGGCTTCGCCCCGCCCACTTTACACTGCAATGCAAAATCACACTACTACTGTACATATTACATGCATTTCAATACGTTTTTACATAATTTCACAAGCCTAGGTGAGTTTAAGGTTGCTTCATGTTACATTGTATAATGCTAAATATACTGTTATTTGAGTTTAGGAGTAGTTCACCCAAAAATGAGCATTTTGTCACTGTTTTCTCAGCTCCATGTCATTTTAAACTCGCACACAAGAGTAGCAGGATTCGTATTCTTCAAAACATCTCCTCTTGTCTTTCACATAAGGGGGTTTCGAACAACAGGACAATGAGTAAATGACACTATTTTAAAAACACAAGCACTGATTGTAGAGTAAGTGTCAACATTCCTCAACACTTGCTCATAAGCTGTCAATCAATTAATCATGTCTTATCAATCATAGATGGGATTTTTCATCCTTGCCCTTGAGTAAAACACTCCACCAAACTCTCACAAGCTGTGTAGTTGTGTATACAAGAAACTGAATTTTCATAGCTCAGTGATAATATGTATATGTATGTATTATATTGTTATATTATTAATGATTGTTTTATACTTTATTTTTACTATATTAAAATATATTATTATATTATTATAAATATTATATTATTATCTATCTATCTAGATTAATAATATACTAAATAAAAATAATATGTATGTATAATCTCTTTTTGTTATAATATTATGTATTATATTTTTACAATCGTTATTTATCTTATTTATATGAATTTTTTTATTAAATATAATATGTTTTTGTATATGATTATATTAGAATATTTTACATTACTTATCTTAATATTATATTATAACTTTTTTGTGCCAGTGAAGGATTCATTTTTTAAAAACGTATCTAAATGCTCTTTTTCATGGGGGCTGTATGGTTTACAAGTGCAATTTATTGTTGCATTGTGCCAGATTTATATAACAATAGCTGCTGAAATGTACTGCTGTAAAGATAATTGTGGAAGCTCATAATGACCCGTTATTGCAGATGAACTGTCTCTTTACGCAAGCAAGGAAGTCACAAGTTACAGAGTTTTTATAGTTGGTATCAAGATTTATTTCAAAAGATAAGGGCGAATTTGACTCCTCATAATATGAGTGCTGCTTTTTTTTTTAAATGAAACAAATGCTTTATTTCCTCAGTGCTGATATATAGTATGACTTCAAGTGTTTCTGCTCTTTGTTTGTCTGTCTGTACAGTGCAGTCCATTCGTAATGTGTGCTTGCCATATATTGTTATGAAGGACAAAGGTTGACATGGTAAAAGCTGCTCAGATTTACTGCAGCACTTTAAAGCTTTGATTTTCCCGATTAGTAAAGGTTTCATTCCTGGAAATCCCTCTTGTGTCATTTTGACAGTCTGTCTGTGTGTGTACATGTAAACCGTCATTGAAGAGCAGAGTCGAGGCTCTTTGCAGGTTTATCATTCAACAAAGATAGAGATACAGTAAGTGGTTACTTTACGAGATCCGTATCTGCATAGTGAAACGAGAGACAAGGCGAGCTTTGTGTCCATCCGATCACAAGGCTCCTCTCTAATTGTGTGTGTGTGTGACTTCCCACACAGCAGCCTGATGCTTTGAGTGGATGTAAAGCAAAAGTGTTGTCACCATACTCAAATCTGACACCAATCCCAGTGAAATCTCACCAGTGGATTTGCCTGTTGGGAACTATTAGTATAGTTGAGGCTTTGCAGCCCTGCTTTTGTATTCCAACCAAACAGAGAGACTGGGGAAATCATATAGTAAGGTTTAGATACAGGATAGTGATGAACAAACTGTGGGAGTAATAATGTGGTCGCTATGGGAGATGAGATGGAATGGGAAGCGGGTCTGATGAGGGGCCTTCATTGGCAGCATCCGTTACAGCAGATTCCCATTTTGTGTGTTCCAGGATCAGTTTTTCCCACGGCAACCTTTGAGCTGATGGGTCACTGATCCTGGACACACCAAACTACAACTAACTGCTGTTACGTGCTGTTTCTGTAATCTGCTGTTTCTTTGTGCTCCATTTTTGTGTTTGTATATTTACATACAGTATCTAAAAGTCATTGTGTGTGTGTGTGTGTGTGTGTACCTGTTTTTCTATTCTATCCTGGTGGGGACTTTAACCTGAATACACACAGACTCATGGGGACCTAAATTGAGGTCTTGTGAAAAGTGAATTGAGAGTTTTTTTTGAAAATCAAAAAATGCACAAAGTCTCCTGTGAGGGGTAGGTTTAGGGGTGGGGTTGGTGTAGGGCAATAGAATATACGGTCTGTACAGTAGAAAAACCAGTGTGTAAAATATGTGTTTACCTATTAGCCACCTTTCATACACTAGCAAATAGATGGCCTCAGGGCATTATTTATTTATTTATTTATAATTTGAGCCAAAATATAGATTTTTGCAGAAATATTAAATTTGTGTTTGTTTGTTTTTTTCTTCAAAATGTTTGTTACTATTTACACTGCTGGCCATAATAACGTGGAAGCTGTACTTTTTTTTTTTCTTTTCTTTAGAAAATTTGAGTAATGCGTTTTTTTTTCTTACTTCCAAAAGTTGTTACCTTCAACACTGTTAGCCGTAGCAACATCAAACTCTATTAACACATCTGATTAATGGTGCTTTTCAACACCGCTATGCAAAGCTACACGACTACAGAGGATGGATTGTTGTACAGTATGTACAGTAGTTGCACTACAGCCCAGTCCAGTCAGACAACAGTCTGTTCCATTAATACTACAACTCGTTCCACCCATACTGCTGTGAAAGCTCACGCTCATGTTGCAGCACTGAGCACTGGATGAGCGTTTGTGTCTGTGTTTGGATCGATCTTTATCACTTAATATGAGATACCTGATGCTCCAACATCTTAATCACTTTCCTTCAGTAGCTTTCAGTTGGGTGTAACATTACATCTTTTCAATATCTTGATTTAGGCTGAATCTGCGGCAGTGGAGAGTGTGTCGTTTGCTTGTCCTTCAAGCTCAGTCGATTCCCAGAAAACAAGTGGTGCGTGACACAGTGCATGCAGGCCCTCCACTGGTGTCATGATCTTTACATCACGCATGGAATCAGTAAGCTGGAATATTCCGCTGACCTTGGCAGCACTGAGTGTTTCGTTGTGATCATGGCTGATTGGGATGAACTTTCAGTGGCTTCTCAACTCAACCCAGCACTGCACATTTTGTTTGTCTGCCTTACTCACCTGATCAAGAAACACGAAAGAGAGCAACATGAACCAAACTTGTTCTGTTAGATACTGGATGTTAGCTGAAAATTAGTCTTCTTCATCAGAACAGATTTGGAGAAATGTGTAGCTTCCCATTAATGGATCATCTGCAGTGAATGGGTGCCGTCAGAATGAGAGTCCAAACAGCTGATAAAAACATCACAATAATCCACAGCACTCCAGTCCATCAGTTAACATCTGGTGAAGCCAAAAGCTGTGTGTTTGTAAGAAACAAATCCATCATCGAGATGTAAATTTTCAGCAAATTGTTGGGTGTTCCTTTAAATGAGGAAATCATTGAAACATTACACAGATCTTTGCTTTGCATTGCAGGTAAGATCAGAAGAGTATATTCAGTGGTGCTTGGTAAGATCAGTTTGATCCGCAGCACTTTAATCGTGACTTTCAGGCAGGCCCGGTACTAGGCTTGCTGGACTGGGGGGGGCAATCAGAAATTGTGGTAGGGCAGCACTTTCTAGGGTAATATATTCATAGTTTACTTTAATTTAGGCTACTCAATTTTCAGTCTTGCATTTTGTGTCTGTGTGAGTGCAGAAATGTTAAATATGTGTGTAGACAATATTAAGCGAATCAAGCGAATTACACCCACTGCTCCGGGTGTGTGTTCACGGTGTGTGTGTGCACTTTGGATGGGTTAAATGCAGAGCACTAATTCCGAGTATGTCACCTCACTTTTCACTTTCACTTATCAAAGCTATGAAAACCTAAAGCGCTTTAATTATGTTATGTTTTTTTTTTTTTATAATGAAGTGTCCTTTACATTTAGTCAGTGATTTTTCATGTCATTTGTCAGTTCGGTCAAATAATTGAACAAGATATAAATTTGCCATAAATGTTTGACTTCTATCCTATATTCTCCCAAAAGTTCTTAATAACAAGATCTAATTTATCTGTTAACATTAGGCTACAGAATACACACCTTTATTGAAAACATTACAATTTTGGCTGATTAGCCTGCTTATTCAGTTATTATTATTATTGTTATTATTATTAATTCTATTTACACATGAATGAAATGTACAACCAATTATATATAATTATTAATTATATATAATTTGTAAATGAAATTACTGACGGAAATGTTCGTTGACAGACATGGACGTGCAAGTCCTGCAGGTGCAGCACAGCTTATTTATAAATAGCCTATTTACAGACAAACAATAGCCCAGAATGAGTGCAACGGTTAAAGTTTCACATTAAGCATTGCCATCTCCCTCATAGAAAACCGTTAGCTTAAATAAAACACTTAATGTGGCTTAGCTATATGGACGAAGACAATCATATAAAAAGCCCAAATTTCGGTATGTTTATTAAAAATATGTACTTAACAAGCAGATGAGCCTAGAATATAAAGGCAAGGCTCTGAATTGCAAGCATTTTCTTACTATAGAAAACCATTATAAAGAAAACTCTTAATGCGGCTTATAATGGACGAACACAGTATATTCTGTATACAGATAATAAAAAATATATATATGTAGCCTACAGGCAGAATGGTACAGAATAAGAACGCAATGCGGTGAATTAAGCGTCCTCCCATAACCGTTATAAAGAAAACATTTAAAGGGGTCCTATTATGCTTTTTCACTTTTTCAACTTTAGTTAGTCTGTAATGTTGCTGTTTGAGCATAAAAAAGATCTGCAAAGTTACAAAGCTCAAAGTCCAATTCAAAAGGAGATATTTTATTTAACAGAAATCACTTTTCAAAAACTACAACGAACGACTCTTTTGGACTACAACGCATATTTTCCGGGATTTGTGATGATGACCGACGAATGGGACGAGACCTGGTTGATCTGCACTAGAGAAGGCAACGAGTAAGGTGGCCATATGCACCGTTCATACGGGACACGTTTGTCCAATAACATGCAGGTATTGTATATAATCGACCAATCGTGTGGCTGCGCGTGAGATGGTGAGATCTACAGGGAACGTTTAAAGCGATGCAAATATGCGCACGTGTTTGTTCGTTCGTTTGACTTGAAGCGTCGTTGCGCACCGATTAAAAAAAAAGACACCAAAGTAGGTGCAAGAGCTATTCGAAAGCATAAGGAGCCGTCTGCTCTGCTCTCTATAGCTCTCATGAATGTCACACAATGATCGACCTGCACAGTGCAAACAGCCAAAACCTGGATATTTTAGGCAATATTAAAATCTTGGCCGGGACATGTCCCGTATGAACGGTGCATATGGCCAACCTAGCAACGAGTGTTATCACTATGTCAGAGACATGCTAGCTTTCCCAAGGCAGACGAACTTAGAGTGGTTACAATCATCCGGGTTTAAATCACGCTCAAATTGATTTGATATTGACTCAATATTTACACTGAAGCTCGCAGGCGGCTATGGTAAGGGGCGTGACATTTCCCGACCAGGCGCCAAGTGGAGCCAATCACAACACACACTGGCCCAGCTAACCAATCACAGCACACACTGGCCCAGCTAACCAATCACAGCACACACTGGCCCAGCTAACCAATCACAGCACACACACTGGCCCAGCTAACCAATCACAGCACACACTGGCCCAGCTAACCAATCACAGCACACACTGGCCCAGCTAACCGATCACAGCACACACTGGCCCAGCTAACCGATCACAGCACACACTGGCCCAGCTAACCGATCACAGCACACACTGGCCCAGCTAACCGATCACAACACACACTGGCCCAGCTAACCGATCACAGCACACACTGGCCCAGCTAACCGATCACAGCACACACTGGCCCAGCTAACCGATCACAACACGCATTGGCCCAGCTAACCGATCACAACACGCATTGGCCCAGCTAACCGATCACAGCACACACTGGCCCAGCTAACCGATCACAGCACACACTGGCCCAGCTAACCGATCACAGCACACACTGGCCCAGCTAACCGATCACAGCACACACTGGCCCAGCTAACCAATCACAACACACACTGGCCCAGCTAACCAATCACAGCACACACTGGCCCAGCTAACCGATCACAACACACACTGGCCCAGCTACCCGTCACAGCACACACTGGCCCAGCTAACCGCTCACAACACACACTGGCCAGCTAACCAATCACAACACACACTGGCCCAGCTAACCAATCACAGCACACACTGGCCCAGCTAACCAGTCCCAACACACACTGGCCCAGCTAACCAATCACAGCACATTCGTATTTCAGAAGGCGGGCCTTCATTTGATACAGGAACTAATTGAGCCGTTCATGCCAATGAAGGCTAATGAAGGAAGACACACACTCACACAAAAACAAATTCAGTATACAGTTTATTTAAAATAGGATATACTAAGTAGGCTTACAGGCAAGCAGGTGATTGTGATTGTAATAAAGGTAATTTTATACTTCACTGAACAGAAATGTACTGTTGTGTTTTCTGCTTGGATGTTATGGTTAGCTTTTTATTATTATTTATAATAAGATTTTGTGGCTATGAGTTCAAATGTCATTATGTGCATAATTGTCCATTTTTCCTTTGAACAAAGTGACTGATCCTTATTTACAGTGGGTACGGAAATTATTCAGACCCCCTTAAATTTTTTCACTCTTTGTTATATTGCAGCCTTTTGCTAAAATCATTTGTTAATTTTTTCCCCTCATTAATGTACATACAGCTTCCCATATTGACAGAAAAACACAGAATGTTGACATTTTTGCAGATTTCATAAAAAAGAAAAACTGAATATCACATGGTCCCGAAGTATTCAGACCCTTTGCTGTGCACTCATATCTTTAACTCAGGTGCTGTCCATTTCTTATAATCATCCTTGAGATGGTTCTACACCTTCATTATTCCAGTTGTGTTTGATTATACTGATTGGACTTTTTTAGGAAAGCCACACACCTGTCTATAGAAGACCTTACAGCTCACAGTGCATGTCAGAGCAAATTAGAATCATGCGGTCAAAGGAACTGCCGGAAGAGCTCAGAGACAGAATTGTGGCATGGCACAGATCTGTCCAAGGTTACAAAAAAAAATTCTGCTCCACTTGAGGTTTCCTAAGAGCACAGTGGCCTCCATATCCTTAAATGGAAGACGTTTGGGACAACAAGAACCCTTACTAGAGCTGGCCGTCCGACCAAACTGAGCTATCGGGGGAGCAGAGCCTTGGTGAGAGAGGTAAAGAAGAGATCACTGTGGCTGAGCTCCAAAGATGCAGTCGGGAGATGGGAGAAAGTTGTAGAAAGTCAACCAGCACTGCACCCCTCCACCAGTCGGGGCTTTATGGCAAAGTGGCCCAACGGAAGCCTCTCCTCAATGCAAGACACATGAAGTTTGCTAAAAAACACCGAGGACTCCAATATTGTGAGAATCAATTCTCGGGCTGATGAGAACTTTTTGACCTTAAATTCTAGCGGTATGTGTGTAGAAAACCAGCACTGCTCATCACCTGTCCAATAACAGTCCCAACAGTGAAACATGGTGGTGGCAGCATCATGCTGTGGGGGTGTTTTTTCAGCTGCAGGGACAGGACGACTGGTTGCAATCGAGGGAAAGTTGAATGCGGCCAAGTACAGGGATATCTAGTACCAAGTACTTTCTCCAGAGTGCTCAGGACCTCAGGTTGGGCCGAAGGTTTACCTTCCAACAATACAATTACCCTAAGCACACAGCTAAAATAACTAAGGAGTGGCTTCACAACAACTCTGTGACTGTTTTGAATGGCCCAGCCAGAGCCCTGACTTATACCCAATTGAGCATCTCTGGAGAGACTAAAAATGGCTGTCCACCAACGTTTACCATCTACCCTGACAGAACTGGAGAGGATCTGCAAGGAGGAATGGCAGAGGATCCCCAAATCCAGGTGTGAAAAACTTGTTGCATCTTTCCCAAAAAACTCATGGCTGTATTAGATCAACTGGTGCTTCTACAAATACTTAGCAAAGGGTCTGAATACTTAGGGACCATGTGATATTTCAGTTTTTTTCTTTTTTAATAAATCTGCAAATGTCAACAATTCTGTGTTTTTCTGTCAATTTGGTGTGCTGTGTGTACATTAATGAGAAAAAAATTAACTTAAATGATTTTAGCAAATGGCTGCAATATAACAAAGAGTGAAAAATTTAAGGGGGTCTGAATACTTTCCGTACCCACTGTAGATAGTACAAATAATAAGTGTTTAATGCTTATTTTTTTATTTTATTTTTTTGGCTGGACATTTTTGGGGGGGCACAAGGAGAATCTGGGGGGCATTGCCCCCCCAACCCCCCCCTAGACCCGGCCCTGCTTTCAGGCAAAGTGACTGGTTAAATCATACTATAGTTTTTTTTTAATGCTCAGCTCTGTGCATTGGCAGATTGTTTCTTAATTTAGTTTAGTTGTATATTTGCACAGCTTATCGATACTCAAAGAATTAATCAAATCTGGTTGCAATGAGAGAATTTACTTGCACATGATCTTAGATCATCTTACATTGATTATGCTTACTCAAACTGTGTTGTTTTATTGGGAAAAGGGTGATTTTGAGTAGAGCAGTTCTACAAATCCCGATCAACACAACACAACTAGATTTGTGCAGATTACCACGGTTTTGGCTTTGCATGAGCACAAAACTTTTATCAGCATGTTCATGGTTTTATTCCGTTTATTCATGTCTTGTGCTCATATCTATTTTTAAAAAATTTTTGCTATCAGGAAAACCAAAAACCAAAAGCCCCAGTGATTTCAGTGTTTAATGTAATGTTTTATATGAACATTCCATTTGATCGTTTTTATCATTATGTGAATGTTACTTTTGAATGTTCTAAAGTTTGCTAAAAAACAACTGAAGGACTCAAGGATGGTGAGAAATAAGATTCTCTGGTCTAGATAGAACTTTTTGGTCTTAATTCTAAGCGGTATGTGTGGACAAACCAGGCACTGCTCATCACCTGTCCAATACAGTCCCAACAGTGAAGCATGGTGGTGGCGGCATCATGCTGTGGGGATGTTTTTCAGTGCAGGGACAGGATGACTGGTTGCAAACGAGGGAAAGATGATGCGGCCAAGTACAGGGATATCCTGAAAAAAACCTTCTCCAGAGTGCTCAGGAACTCAGACTGGGCCGAAGGATTACCTTCCAACAAGACAATGACCCTAAGCACACAGCTAAAATAACGAAGGAGTGGCTTCACAAACAACTCTGTGACTGTTCTTGAATGGCCCAGCCAGAGCCCTGACTTAAACCCAATGAGCATCTCTGGAGAGACCTAAAAAAATGGCTGTCCACCAACGTTTACAATCCAAACTGACAGAACTGGAGAGGATCTGCAAAGAGGAATGGCAGAGGATCCCCAAATCCAGGTGTGAAAAACTTGTTGCATCTTTCCCAAAAAGACTCATGGCTGTATAGATCAAAAGGGTGCTTCTACTAAAAACTGAGCAAAGGGTCTGAATACTTAGGACATGTGATATTTCAGTTTTTCTTTTTAATAAATCTGCAAAAATGTCAACAATTCTGTGTTTTTCGTTCAATATGGGGTGCTGTGTGTACATAATGAGGAAAAAAAATTAACTTAAAAAATTTTAGCAAATGGCTGCAATATAAAAAAGAGTGAAAATTTTAAGGGGGTCTGAATACTTTCCGTACCACTGTATATAGTGTACAAATAAATAAGTGTTTATGAGTATTTTTTATGTTATTTTTTGGCTGGACATTTTTGGGGGGCACAAGGAGAATCTGGGGGGCATTGCCCCCCCAACCCCCCCCTAGACCCGGCCCTGCTTTCAGGCAAAGTGACTGGTTAAATCATACTATAGTTTTTTTTTAATGCTCAGCTCTGTGCATTGGCAGATTGTTTCTTAATTTAGTTTAGTTGTATATTTGCACAGCTTATCGATACTCAAAGAATTAATCAAATCTGGTTGCAATGAGAGAATTTACTTGCACATGATCTTAGATCATCTTACATTGATTATGCTTACTCAAACTGTGTTGTTTTATTGGGAAAAGGGTGATTTTGAGTAGAGCAGTTCTACAAATCCCGATCAACACAACACAACTAGATTTGTGCAGATTACCACGGTTTTGGCTTTGCATGAGCACAAAACTTTTATCAGCATGTTCATGGTTTTATTCCGTTTATTCATGTCTTGTGCTCATATCTATTTTTAAAAAATTTTTGCTATCAGGAAAACCAAAAACCAAAAGCCCCAGTGATTTCAGTGTTTAATGTAATGTTTTATATGAACATTCCATTTGATCGTTTTTATCATTATGTGAATGTTACTTTTGAATGTTCTCTGAACATTCTGAAACAAGTAACAATATTTAAAAAAAAGTTAGATGAACATCCAACTAAAACATTTCAGAAAAACATTAAACATTGCATAAACGAGGATTATAAATATTTGCTAATTTGGAACGTTGAATGACATTCGTACGTTACTGGAAGAGCGTTCATATCTTTGAGAGAACCTTGCCAGAATGTTCTGAGAACGTTCCCTGTTAGCTGGGTTTACAGCAGCATAAGTGTTAAATAATTAAACCAACCTTTTTGATATCCTGAAAGACATTCCGAGCAGTGAGCGAAACATCACACACTTAAGTGCAAATGTCACATGCATGCTTGTGTTGGACAGTATGCATGAATGGGAAATGTCACTGTGCAATTTTGTTATTCCTGTCTGGAAGCTCAGTTTTCTCAAACCACAGTTCCCTGAACTGATTATTCCAGTTGTCAGTTACAGTAATGGATGGCCTTTGTGTATGTTTTGTTGCAACTGAAGCATGCACAACCAAACCAGTTGTGGGCACTTTTATAATGCGTCAGATTGCAAGGGCAAACATCGGACGATGACATCCATTCATGTTTGGGCGGTTTGGGGTGGGGGGGGGGGGTTTTTTGTTCTTTTTTTTTGGGTTTTGGGGGGGGGGGGGGTTTTTGGGGGTTTGGGTCAACATCCATCAATCAGCTCTCTTTTCATCTGGCTCTTAAAGGAAACAGTTCACTTGGAAATGAGTCAAGCCAAATATATTAATATATAGTGATTTTCATAGTACGCATTGTTTCAAAGCAGCTTTACAGAAAATAATGATGTTAATATTTATAATCTTAATATCTTCATTATAGTTGCATTTAGCAGATTAGAGTTGAGTGATAATATAGTTAAAATGAAAATTGCCTTTATTTATGATCATGTTGTTTTAAACTCATATGCATTTATTATTTCAGTTTTTTCTCGCTGTTTATTTACTCTGCTATTTTCCAGTTTGTAAATTGTCATTTCCATGCTTGTGACCTCAAAGAAAATGAATAAGTCGAATTTAATGTCATGCAAAAAAAATAAAGGACATTTCTACATTGTATATAAATCGTTAATCTTAGTTCTAAAATATTGTGTCGGCATAAAATTGATACTTGTCGAGCATGTCAATGCACTTTTTTTTTTTTCTGCTTTCGTAAGCAGCATGAACAATTCATTAATTATTTTGTGTTGCATGAGCAAAAGAAGAATGTATGGAAGCCCGTTTCCGCCACTGAATAAAAAATTAAAAAAGGTAATTGCGACTTTTTATCTCACAATTGGAGATATGAACTCGCAATTTGGGGGGGGGGGGGGGGAGAGAGGACTTATATGTTCTCAGAAATTGCAGGTATATACACCGTTCTGACTTTAGTTCTCAGAATTGCGACTTTATGTCTCGCAATTATGCCTTTTGTTCTCAGAATTGGACTTTTTAAGTCGCAATTGGGAGTTTATATCTCATAATTCGGAGGAAAAAAAGTCAGAATTGTGAGAAAAAAAGTCGCAATTACCTCTTTTATTTTTTATTCAGTGGCGGAAACAGGCTTGGAGTGACACACAAGTCTGAGAATTGTTCATTTCTACAGAGAAGTAAAGCCAGTGAGTTGTATGCAGTGTGAACTGTGCTCTATCAGATCAGAATCCGCCTCAGTCGTCAGATTTAATGCCAAGTTTCACGGCTCTCGTAAAAGGCACTTAATCAGACCTCAAATAGCCTTCACAGACTCTCAGTCGTCTTCCGGTGGCCGAGGATCGAGGCGCTGCAGCTAATTCATTCTGTCGTCTTGGCAGGAGGCTCATTGTATTTGTTTAAGCGCGTCACTGCGGTGCCTTCAGACGGACCCGACTCCTCTTTTATTTTTGCTTCTGCTGAGATCTCTGGGCTGTTTGCCAGCCGCAGTTTGAGTAAAGAGGGTTTTTCCCCACTGTGCTTTGAAAGGGATTGTGCTTCATTCACACTTGCTGATGTACACTCGCCATGCTTTCGCTCTTTAGCTCTGTTCCAAAATCTAGTGAGCTGCCTACTTAGACAGCATTATTCTAAGACATCATAGCTTCACTACAGACACAAATCTGCCTACCACTCAAGAGTTTTTGAGCGTTTATGAATGAAGTCTCTTCTGCTCACCAAGGCTTCATTTAATTGATCAAAAATACTGTAAAATCAGTAATATTTTGAAATATTATTACAATTTGAAATAAATGTTTTCTATTTGAATATATTGTAAAATATAATTTATTCCTGTGATGCAAAGCTGAATTTTCAGCATCATTCCTCCAGTCTTCAGTGTCACATGATCCTTCAGAAATCATAATAATATGCTGAACTGCTGCTCAAGAAACATTTCTGATTATATCAAAGTTGACACAGTTGTGCCTGCTATTTTATGGTATCGAGATTTTTTTCAGGATTTTTGGTGAATAGAAAGTTCAAAAGAACATAATTTATTTGAAATAGATTTTTTTTTGTAACAATGTAAATGTCTTAACTGTCACTTTGATCAATTTAATGTATCCTTGCTAAAAAGCATTAATTCATTTTTGTGGTTTATAATAAATAAAACATCTGATATCTGCAAATTTTCCGTTTAGTGTACCTGACAGCATCACCCATTACTGTGAGTAAAACACAAAACAACGCAGAAAATGCGGACAAGTGCACTGACTAACTCGCTATAGTGCCGGCTGGTTAAGTTGGCTGATGGTTATTTTGACTAAGATAGGTGATTCAGCAGTCTCAGATCTATTGAATTTCACAGAGAGAAGCTAAAGAAAGCGAGAGCGGCCGTGTATGTGACACCCAGCATGGAAAACAACTCCAATACTGCAACACAAGCAAAACATGTAGATCACACATGACATGACCACAACAATGCTATAATATTCTACACTTTGCAAGACTTTTTGTAGTACGTGCAATCATATCTGTGTCCCGGAGCACAAAAGCAGTGTTAAGTCGCTTGGGGATATTTGTAGCAATAGCCAACAATAACATTGTATGGGTCAAAATTATCCATTTTTCTTTTATGCCAAAAATCATTAGGATATTAAGTACAGATCATGTTCCATGAAGATATTTTGTAAATGTCCTACCGTAAATATATCAAAACTTATTTTTTTGATTAGTAATATGCATTGCTAAGAACTTCATTTGAACAACTTTAAAGATGATTTTCTCAATATTTCGATTTTTTTGCACCCTCAGATTCCAGATTTTCGATGTCAAACTTTGCATTAAAAACATGTAGCACTTCCCATGCTGTTATATGAAATATAAGTCATTTGAAAGTGCAACTGTGCAGATTAATAACAGTTCTGATGTCTATTGTCTACACAAGCATCTCTCATCTAAAACAGCATAACTTCAACACACAAATATTAGTTAAAACACAGTTTTCACTGGATCTGGGATTTCCTACTTAAATGAAGAGGCATATTTATAATCTACATTTCTTTCAGCTTGAACTTCCCAACATTTAGCCAAATTAAAACATCTTTCTAGTTCAAATTCCAAAATCGGCTTACTTAGATGACCTTATAAGACATCATAGTTTCACTGCAGACACAAAGCTTCAAAAGCTTATTCAGTAATATTTTTAGTTGTTTTTTTAAGAAGTCTCTTCTGCTCAAGACTGCATTTATTTGTAAAAACAGCAATATTGTGAAATATTATTTTTAGCCTACAATTCAAAATAAATGTTTTCTGTTTAAGTTTTAAACATATATAAAAACAGTCTTACTGGGATTTTGCTTAATATGTCCTTGCTGAATAATAAAAGTATTATTTCTTTAAAAAAAAAAAAAAAAAAGCCTCTGATTGGATCAAATAATATACATTTATCTAGCAAATATCATTGTTTGGCCGAAATAAAGCATCTTGTGTAAATCACCAGATCGTAGAGCTGAGTCAGATATCTCAGTATACCATGATTTTTTATTTTTTTCACAATATTGCATTGGTATTTTGTCATTACTTCAGAGTTTGTTTGGATCAGTAATGGTCGTGATTATGATACTGTGATATATGGCAATGGCATTGTACTGAATCATGACATGCGGATGCTGATGTGTTTTGTGTCATGAGGTAATGGATGAGACCGAGTCTGCTGCATCCTCCTGAACTCATGCAAATTGTGATAAACACTGATTTCGTATGCGTTAATGCATCATCACCTGATTTACATGATTCCTGTAGTCAGTCAGGTGCTAAAACAACACGAGCAGCACATGCAATTAAAGCACACTTTCAGTGAACACAATTCATTCTTAGTGAATAACCCCTCTGTGCCTTACATAAAAACGACCAAAGATGGCACAAAATCCCATCTCAACACTTTTGATGAATGGCTATGCTATTTTTAATCTTGTCATTCATCTGAAGACCAACATTTGTGAGATTTTGTCAGTTGAAACGGTCTTTATTTTGAACTAAACAGATAAAATTGGACCTTTGGGGTAAGATGGGCCACCAGCAGAAATTGCACAGAAGGAAAAAATTGAATGATGTATTTTTTTCTTTATACTTCTTCTTATAATTAATGAGCTTATTATTCAGTATTTCCATGAATTAGAGGACATTGACAGGAACCTCTGCTTTTCATTAAAACCTATAAGCCAGTTGAGTAAAAGCTTTGTTTGCATTCATACTGTTGCTATTTTGACATATCTTCAATTAAAATATGGACGGTATCTAAATATTCATATGCCTCTATATAAGTCATAAAATAAATGACCCTTTCAGATGAATCTCTTGTACTCAGATTTTACTTTGTCTTTCATCTTTATTCGATTATTTAACTAAATTGTCAAAACAGTTTTAAATAGAATAGTTGATTTAGTATTTTCCATTAATGAGACTATATACAAAGTAAAATAAAAGTTTAACCAGGTAGTAGAAGACATTTTAGGGTTACATTTTGTGCTATGACACCTAATTTAGAAAAATGTACTATTTATTTCCTTTAATAACACATTGGCTGATGCACATGCTAAACTTGTATCTAAATATGTTACTATTTAAAAATAAATACACTTAATTGTTTTTAAGGGCGGCATCTTCTCTCATCTTACCCCTATATAATGTATCTGTGTGTGTGTTTAGTCACGTCCAAAGATGCAGCGCATCTAATATTTCTTGTAGAAATGAGCAATATGAGCTTTATGTCCGCACAGAGGAGGCCTGAGATATGAAAGCAGATGTGAAGGGCCTCCGGGGGACGTCCCGTGTCTCCTGAAAGCCACTGTCTCTACTCTAAATGACATCACAATCCTGGAGCAGACGTGGACACGCACGGGTTCATTGAGTGCATGGAGACCCGCTGAGAGAGAGAGAGATGCAGAGGAGAAACAGCCCTGCAATAAATCAAATGCGATTAGATTTCATAACAAGTCTCAAAGCTTTGCTTATTTCTTATGGAGTAGTTTTTTTTCTCACAGTGAGCTTGTCGTGTAGTTGCATGAGGAAATATGCTGAAAGGTTTTGTAATCTGTGATTATACTGAGCTGTTGCATAATGAAACCCCCTCGTGCCGTGAGATGGATTCATCCGTCGGTGGTCAGACAGTCTGAGGACGTGCCAAGCGTCCATGCTGTCTTCCTATTACTGTGTGAACAGCATCTTTCTCTGAACAGCCCCTGGAGACCGATGTCGTGCTTAAAGGCATACAGCGCTAGAAATGATCAGGAGCGTCTGGTATGCAGTGCATTGAAGCTTTGCATTTAAACATTTCTCCCACCAGAACACTTCAGATCAAAATATACAAGATATTCGGGATTTTGTTGTGTGTGTGTTGTGAATGCGCAGTGCATACTGTAGCGGTATCCAGTTTTTTTCTCATGTGGGACAGGAAATATGAATAATTAACCATAACTAGTTATAATTAAATATGAATATTTAGATCCACTGTAGATATTTAGCTGACCACTCAGGGTCAACCGTCTTGTCAAGTCTAAGAACGTTAATTTCCTGGTTAAAGGAAATAACCTTCTTACTGTACAATTCTATAAGTTTGTAACGTAAATCTGCATGATTATTGACTCCGGTTATGAGTAAACAATGAACACGTCAAGTGTGATATAAGTAAGGTTTTATTAACTACATAAACACTTAAATTAGTCTAACATACTACATAAACACATGAAGCCGGTCTAACATACACATACACACACACACACACACACATACAGTTGGTATAGGAAAGGGTTAAAGTTTAACTCAGCATAGAAAGAGGCATAAAGAATGGATTTTATGGAACACTTTGCACGTATATTCAACAGATCAAAGCCTTCAAGGATACGTCAGATTCTTAGTTCAAACAAACATTGTAAAAAGGTGTAACTGATACTTAAAATATCAATTAATAAGACTAAGTTTGAAAACTTGCAAGTCTCATCTGTCTGAAAGAAAAGCTTGATGCAATCTGAAAGCTCATGTGGATCTTTGCTGAAGTTGGTTGATGAAAAGAACCAGTTTGAGTCAGTGTCACTTGAGGAATGGAAAGGACTAGGCCGAAGAAAGGCCTGGCACAGATGCTTTGGTATCCTGAAGCGTTTTTTCTCACATCTTCATCTTTGCTTCTGACCGAACCACCGACTGGGGCGGGTTCCTGGAGCTGGGCCTTTAAGGTCGGAGAAGATCTCTGCCTTTCAAGATGGGCTTGTCCAATGGGAGAGATGGAAATTTCCTAGCGGGAGTTGGCAATTGCTGGAGGGTTTACGACCATTTGTTCTCTAAGCATGGTATTTTGCAAATGGACTTAAATCGAAATTATTAACGATTCTTAGGGCCCTAATATATATTGCCTATGTTCCAATATATAATATACATGCTTGTTTTGATCATAAGAAGGCAAATTCATAGATGCTAAACAAGGTAAGATTACATATAGTTAAAAGGGATGATCAGGAATGGGTCCCCTAACAAGCATACTAAAATAGTCTAAGAATACCAAAGACAAAATACACAATGACAATAAAATACCCAATGGCCTGAAGAATATGTGTTCATTCAAATAACGGTTTTCCAATGAATTAACTAGAACACAGTCCATTCCTACTCTGCTTTTCCTTGGGACAAAGAGAGGGCTATCCTTCTCACATTCCTGGGGAGTCATAAAACCAGTGATATCATAATTAGTTGTCATGGTGACCAAGGTTGGGGATGGTGTTCAGCCGAAATCCTGGCATCCAGTT
>JADLZN010012140.1:212500-351150 GCA_018155175.1 Sinocyclocheilus anophthalmus | reverse complement strand
ACAACAGCAAGTTGAATGTTTCTCAGCAGCAGAGCTGTGTGATAAAAAATATCATTTTGAGATTGCAATAACATTTATGTCAGTAACGATAAGCTCTGGATGATAAAATGAGATTTTATGTTCATGTTAATACATTTAATCATAGACATACATTTTGTGTAAAGCTGCTTTGAAATGAGGTGCTTTTATTTTGAAAAGCTCCATACAAATTACCTGCATGAAATGCCTGTCTGTACTGTAACTTCAAGAAATTATGACAAAAATATTGCTACTGTATAACAAAATGTACTTCTTAACTACTTTTTTTTCCTACTAACTACATACAACCAAGATTTTTTTTCATCCATTAATATATGCAGTTCTGTTGTGCAAAATTGTGCACTCTCCCTGCAATCGCCGTCCAAAGCCAAGCCCCCTGAACGCATATACGCTCACAAACCAGAATACCAGAGACAACATTACTACAATAGGCTGCATTAACGCGTTCCCAAGAGGTATTCAGATACTACGTTGACAGGCAGTAGGAAACGCCAATACAACTCTTTTGGACCGTGCGTTTTGATTGGATGTACATTTTTTTGGTCCTACGCCTTCCACAGAATATATTAATACATTTAGACCACTTAACTTAATTGCTATCGGGATGTTGACTTTAAACCAGCATAACAAAAAATGTTTATGAAGACAATCACCTATTGCACCTTTAAAGTAATAGCTCTTCCTTAATTCCCGCTACTTAACAACTTTATAATCATTTAGTAGTTGATGATTACTATTAATTTCGGCCTTTAGTATATTATTATTCATATCAGCCCTTATTTAAGTATTGTCCTATCCTAACAACCATACATCAATGGGAAGCTTATTCATTGTCCAACTTTCAGATTCAAAAATTGAGCCTTTCGGAATTGACCCTTATGCTGGTTTTGTGGTCCAGGGTATCTTAGTCACACAATTATAATGGGTTTTCCATGTCAAATCAATCACATATTTAGAAACCTCCCCAGCTAATTTTTTTGATTTTGACAATATTTTTTTTTTCTGAAGACAGTAAATATGTATAGTGATGAAAGTATGCCACAGATGTATATTTTTGTGACAGTTCAAAAATGGCAAAAAAGCACTTATTGTGTTTTTTGCCTCGAGTTTGCATGCCTGTAACTCAAGAAGTATTAAAGATATCTCAATATCTTTTTAGATTCTGGTTCTTAACAAACTTCCCCTTTGGTGTCTTCATTTTAGAGGCCCTCAATGATTCAACCCCAGAAATATGGAGAATTTGGGTCTCCATGAGTAAATTGGTCAATTGTTCACATTTTCAGAGGTCAGAAACCAAATATGGGTCATTTTGTATACTTTTTTCTTAGGATTATTTGAGGAACAAATAATGTTGAAACTGTATAAAACGTATCTGGCGATTTTCTATCAACACAGTTGCATAGAACATGCCTGTCTGTGTGCCATAAAGATTATTTTTCTAAACTTGAGGAAAATGTGCTTTTTTTGCCTTTTTTTGACTGACCACCGCTGACATATAATGCAACAAAGATTGCTAAATTCAACAGATTTTACTAATAGAGCTACCCATCTTTGTGTAAAAATAACGCAATGATACTGCTGTCTTTCTAAAGTCATTTTACCCTCCTGTAATTTGGCTCCGAATCTCAGGTGAAAATTGTCATTTTGGCCCCCTCTACAAAATAGTGGATTACTGAGTAAATATACATCTGTGACATTCAATACTTTCATCACTATACACTATACATTTCTTCAGAAAAAAATATTAACAAATTCAAACATTTGAGGCAACTTCTGGTTGAGTTGACATGGAAAAACCCCCCAGCAAAATAACACATAGCGAGCAAACAAACAAAATAAATAAATAAGGTTTAGTATATATTTATAAGTACTTATGTAAGTACAAATCCTGAGGAAAAGCTTGAAAAACAAGTTGCATCTAAACTGAAAAGCTGATCTGATAAAAGATCAAGGAAGTCTGACCAACAGACACTGAAATAAAATCAGAAAATCTCCAGTAAGACACTTCTGAGAAACCATGTGTAAAGCAGATATTTTTGTTTTACGTCTGACAAAATGCTCTGATCCTTTCAGCTCATCGGGACCAGCAACATATTTATAATAGTTCATTGCAGTGAACTGATAACTGATAATAACTGATAATAAGTACATGCATGGCTGTTCTGGAGGATTGGCTCTGTTTTGTATGTTTATATGTGGGTCTGTTGACATATTTGGGGAAAATGTTACATAACAGGCTTTGTAGAAAAAAGAAAAAGAAAAAAACCCCAGAAATGGTCACCCTACAGATCAATCATGGAATTAGAAACTGATTTAATCCAACTTTTATCCATCTCTTGTGTGTAGTACAAACCGTGGGTGAAATGAGTGACTTCCAAAAATGTCCAATCATGGCAGCCAGCAGGAACATGTGTAAACTTAACAGACTAGTTGTTTGGTTTAAGAACAACAGTCTTAACACTTATGACTGCATATACAAAGCATGGAAAGACTTCATCTGGGAAGAATAATAGTGGTCGAAAACTAAAAGTGATACAGGGACCATTGAGCACTAAGAAGGATCGTGTCCAAACAACACAGAAGCAGCAGCAAAGTGACAGCAAGCCTCGATATTCACTTTGAAGACCCTGTTTCCACAAAAACCAACCACAGAAAACTTCATAAAGCCAGCATCCATGAACGATCTGAAACTGATAAAACTTTAGAAGCAGATTCCCTCCTTCAATATTCGAAGCAACTGGCAGATTTTCTGCAGATTCAGACATTCAAAAGTTGTATGAAGTTGCTTCTACACTGTAAAAAGTGACCGTGAATTTAACGGTAAAAGACTATAAAAATGCTACAGTAAAAACCTGTTAAATGGTTAACGGTAAATTCCCCTACTATATACGGTGAAAAACTGTACTGGACATTAATTTTACAGTAGTATACCGTTTTTGGAAGTGTAAAATTCCGTATCATTTACAGTGAATAACCGTAAAATGACATTCCCAGAATTCCATGCGTTACATTTCAAATTTGATGTTTTTTTTTTTTGTTGAAATAACTATGTTTCTTCTTAGTTCTTTCTTATCAGTTGTGTGTATTAGGGTTGTTGTTAAATGAATGTTTATTGCATTATTTCATTTCATGTGTGTTACCGTGATGGTGTTTAGTGTTTGTGTGAACGACACTGTGCACCTTCTATATATGTTAATATTTAAAAACTGCTGTTTGTGATGGGCTTTGGTTCATCATGTGCCTTTCTCATCACCACCTGCATTTGGTGGTTAACAGTGTATTACAAAGCTACAAAACAGATTTCAGTACTTCAATAGTTTGGTATATTAACATTATATCAGTTTTAATGAAATTACGGTATTTAACTGTAAATTTAAGTTAAAACCGTAAAACCTAATACGTATTTTTTTACGGTAAAATGCCGGCAACCACAGCTGCCGTATTTTTACTGTAAATTTTATGGATTTTTTTTTTTACAGTGTATTCTAAGAGGGCTGGACGTTAAGGCAAATGGTTGTAAAACACCTTAACTTCCAAGGTTTTAACATTATGTTGATCTACCCCTGTATAAATAAAACCCAGAAATTGCAGTTATTGTTTTGCCAGAAATATCGGGTATTTCCACACACTACAGCTCCAGAAATCAAATGAAATGATGACAATTTATCAACTTTTTACCATGAAGACATTTTTATATTTCCACATACAAATGTCTTAAAAACGATTGAGATCCTGTTTGAGTTAAAGAGTCCAGCCTTTTTCTTTTTTCTGAATTATACAGTAAAATGATGACTGTGAACTACAGTATATACCATGGGTTTAGCACGATCACTGGACGCTTTCATACACTTTCAAACTGCTGTAAAATGTGCAATAGGTTAAATGTAATATAATTTAGCAAAATGTATCCACAGGTATGCTTTTTTATTTGCTTAGTTAACAGGGACATTTTACATTAATAAAACATTTCTGTAAATGTACCAGAATTAGCCAAAGGCTATTTTTCATCCATAGTCCCTTCATGAGACTATTTTCAGAATTATGTGTCAAACTTTCTCCAAAAGCGGAGTCATCCACATATAGTCGAACACAAGGAAATAATCACAGGTTAAAAGAACATTTACATTGTTAAACCTTCCTACGCTATATTCAGGGCTACATATTCACAATCAAATATTAATGTATGATTTTAAAATACACAGTTATGCATTAATCTGCTTTCAGATCATGACTGCTTGTATCTTGTAATGGAGCTCAGTGAGAGTGGTGATCTCGTTTAGAAAATCAAGGACAAAAAGGAAGGAAATGGGAATTTCTTTGTGAAAAAAGGTATGTTTGTGGATACAGATGGTGAAATGTAATAGATTGCTATGACTTAGAGAATTCATTTTTAATTGGCAGGTGCTCCCATCTAAAGAAGACAGCTGGATGAGAAAGAACTTAAAATGTAAAGTTATATGTAAACAGGAGCTAATATTGTGATTTTGTTGCGGTGCTCATGTTGTTGTAAGGATGATAGTTTTCTATATTTCTTTATTTTATTAATCTAGGATGAGACTTGATCATTTGGGGAATTCATTAGATAGTTTGCTATTGGTCGATCTCATATATGAGTTACAGGTTGTTCCACCAAAAACATGTAATCAGAGAAAATAGAAGAGAGTTCGCTGCAAGAGGGTGGGGAAGTTATTTTGTTTCAATATTATAAGGCACGTGAATTTAAAATGATGACGTGGATTGATAAATAATTCATAATAAACACCACAATATTCCATTAAGAAACTGTCAATTTTGGTTTGATGTGACATTAAACTGATCATTCAGTAAATTGTAATCTTCAACCCAAATCACATTACAAGCATTGATCTGACAGTCTAAGATAAGCATAGTAATTTTTTAAAGGTCCAAACAGTGAACTACACTCTTAAAAAAAAAGGTTCTTAAATGGTTCTTTGGAAGGGTGTATGGTTCCATGAAGAACCTTTCGGATCCAAAGAACCTTTCCGTTGTACAAAAGGATCTTTGTAGTGCCAAATGGTTCTTTAGACTAGGGTTTTTCACCCTCAATCACATGTGACCTCATATTGTTGGAATAAGTTCCAGAATGATTTGATTGATTCTTAAGAAAAAATAAAGTGATACGAGGCACCCTATTATAATAAATAGCACAATGTCATTTGCACAGCCTATATCAGTGGTTTTCAATGCTGGTCCTGCGGGGACCCACAGCTCTGCGCATTTTATGGCTGCATCCGAAAAGTGAAAAATGCTGCCTTCGGTGGACACATTCCAAGGTAAGGCATCGAGGCACATCCGAATCCAAAGTTAGCTTCACTTCCTGTCTCATGAGATACCTTCATTTGATTGATTTTTGAAGGCAGCATAGTAGATGTATCCTTTGCTGCCTTTGATATTACACAATCCTGTGCGTTCCATTCCGTGACGGTTGAGCTAAAAAAAATAAAGATGGCATCTGAAAGTTGCGTTTTGTGGCTAGTTTGTGTGTAAATATATATTTCTGATTAACTTTTTGCACTTTTGATGTTATTTCTAGCGAGAAATTAATATTACAGTAATTAAATGTGTTTAGTTATCACCAAAACTCGTTCTATTTTGTTGTAGATCATTAAACTGTTACGCTGCCTCAGAAGCCTGTCCGAAATCAGTTTCATGAGGTGCCTTCGTGCAAAAACGCTGCCTGGAATGTCATTTCCTCATAAGGCAGCGAGGCAGCAAGTCAGCTGCCTAAGTTTTTGGATGCAGCCTGTGGGTCTCCCTTATAGGAGGAGGACCTATTGCACCTGAATGAGTGTGTCAGATAAGAGGAAACACAAATGTGGGTCCCCAGGGCCAGGACTGAAAACTGGCCTATTTGATTGATAGGAAACGTCAAGATATCTTGTCATTTCATATTAAAAATAAATATAAGTCTACTTCATGTAAGCACACAATATACCATCTGAGATAGAAGTTACGAAATTATGAAATTAATAAATTTCATGTAGTGTTTTAAATGCCCTCCTGTGTTCACATAGTCTTACTTACTGTTTAAAAACACACATACTGATTAGTTAAGTAATTATTGTCGTCCTAACAATATTAAATTCTGCTGTTATTTTGTTTAATAGGCCTATATGTTTTGAGTGAACCTGTTTATTAATAATTCAAAGATTCACACATAATACTCGTGGTTGCCATGGTTTAATGCTGTAGTCTAAAACAGTCACCGAATGAATCAGTAAATGAATCTTGGAGAACGGCATTGAACAAAATCCCCACTAGTCGCTGTTTACGGGTTCTCTGGTGGTTTATAATAGTTTAGTAATGAGGAAAATCACGGACATGACAGGTCTTAGCTTGCAGTTTGGAGTCGACTCTCAATTTCTGAAGCCATTAAATAGACGAAGTGATTCTTTGTGCAAAATGATTCTTCCCCTCCCCCTCCTTTCAGTCTTTTTCGTGCCGTATGGTTTTAGAAGAGTCTGATAAGAAGTAAAATGGTGTGTTTTAAATAATAAAACATTTTAATTAGTATAGCATAACAGGATGGCTTTTCCAAACTTTATGAATAAATTATCCTTTTTTTGCCAAATGCAGCTTTGCGCCGTTTCTTCCTGCTCACTTCACTTCATGTTAACGTTACGCACGCGCTGATAGGATGCGTTTCCTCTAAGAGTGACTGAAATCGACGGTAAGTGTGCATAAATAGAACTATTTTAAATAGCCAGAACAAAATATAAAGGGTTATTTATTGTTGTTTCTAACTGGTGAAAAATAATATCATTTTAAACGGTCTTATCTGCCCAAAATGAGGTTTAGAGAAGTTTCTTCGCTCCATTCACTGCAGTTCGAGGCATTGACAAGACTGTCCGGTATTTTTGAGAGTCTCCCCAAAAGGGGCGCACGCGCCTTTGCTATTTTGATACTCATTCCTACGGTAATGAAATTCGGGAACATTATACATGCTATTGTACTGAAATAAAACCTTGTTTATATTTTTTTTTTTTTTTTTTTTTTTTTTTTTTTTGTTTTTTTGTTCTCGTTTGTGTGGCCGGGAGTGGTTAAATCGTAAAATCAACCTCACTCCAGTGAGGTAACGTTAGACTAGTCTGGTAGTTATTAGGGATGTGCGGGTCTAGTCGACTAAACGGTAACGTTACAGATCCTACTAGTCGACACTGAAAACAATAGTCGATTACACGACAGAAAAAAAAGAAAAACATGATTTTATCATTCAAATTACCATCATTTTAACATTTGCATTTAAAACGTTTTAAATAAGTTAAAATAAAACGTTTGAGAATACATTATTTTTAAAAGTTTATCTGGGTGGAAACTACTGAGCCGGTGTGAATAAATATAGATTTAAATTCAAAGAGACAGGACAGTCTGTGCATGATCTGATGTTTTATTGGGACCCAGAATAAGGCGAGATGAACATCACACTCGTGCAGTGTGTGTTTCATTCATACTCGAAGCCGGAGGGCCTCTCCCGCAGAAAGTCATATGAGGAAATTCCTAATATGGACAAAAGCGTCCAGCTATCGCTGTATAAAAACAGTTGTTTTCACAGAAAACAGAAACGTTTGGAAACATGAAAACTTTAAACATACGATTGCGACAATATATAGTTTATTTGTGTTTTTCAAGTCATCTCCAGGTAATAAATACAGTATATGAACAATGCAGTGCTAGCTGACATAGCATTTATTACAGTATTGAAACTATTCTGCCTTATTATGTGATAAAAAAGTGTTTGTAGTATATAAGCAAATAATTATTATTGGTTATTGTCCAGCAGTTTATTTGATTTCTTAACCAATTAAAAGTAAGAAATAAGAGAAGAATAAAACTTGTCAAATAAAGTTTTGAACAGTAAGATTTTATTGTTTTAAAGAAGTCTCTTGTTCACCAAGCCTGCATTTATTTGATGCAAAAACAGTAACATTTTGAAATATGTTTACTAGGCTATTTCAAATAACTGTTTCCTATTTTAATACATTTAAAATTTTAATTTATAGTGATTTCAAAGCTAAATTTTTTGCATCATTACTCCAGTCACACTATCCTTCAGAAATCATTCTGATATTCTGATTGCTGCTCAAAAAACATTAATTATAAAAATAATAATAATTTAAAAAGGTTTCTTGAGCAGCAGATCAGCATATAAGAATGATTTCTGAATGATCAATGGAGTTGGATTTCTGAAGGATCGTGTGTCACTGAGACTGGAGTAATGATGCTGAAAATACAGCGCTTCATCACAGGAATAAATTACATTTAAAAAAAAAAATTTAAATAGAAAACAGTTATTTTAAAAAGTAAAAATATTTCACAACATTACTGCATTTGCTGTACTTTGGATCAAATAAATGAAGGCTTGGTGAGCAGAAGAGACTTCTTTTAAAACATAAAATCTTACTGTTCAAAAACTTTTAAATGGTAGTGTATATTGTTACAAAATATTTATTTGAATGCTTATATAATTATTTATATTATATATACAGTGGGTACGGAAAGTATTCAGACCCCCTTAAATTTTCACTCTTTGCTATATTGCAGCCATTTGCTAAAATCAGTTAAGTAAATTTTTTTTCCTCATTAATGTAAACACAGCAACCCATATTGACAGAAAAACACAGAATTGTTGACTTTTTGCAGACTTATTAAAAAAGAAAAACTGAAATATAAAATGGTCCTAAGTATTCAGACCCTTTTCTCAGTATTTAGTAGAAGCACCCTTTTGAGCTAATACAGCAATTGAGTCTTTTGGGGAAAGATGCAACAAGTTTTTCACACCTGGATGTGGGGATCCTCTGCCATTCCTCCTTGCAGATCCTATCCAGTTCTGTCAGGTTGGATGGTAAAGTTGGTGGACAGCCATTTGGTGGTCTCTCCAGAGATGCTCAATTGGGTGTAAGTCAGGGCTCTGGCTGGGCCATTCAAGAACAGTCACAGAGTTGTGTATAGAAGCCACTCCTTCGTTATTTTTGCTGTGTGCTTAGGGTCATTGTCTTGTTGGAAGGTAACCCTTCGGCCCAGTCTGAGGTCCTGAGCACTCTGGAGGAGGTTTTCATCCAGGATATCCCTGTAATTGGCCGCATTCATCTTTCCCTCAATTGCAACCAGTCGTACTGTCCCTGCAGCTGAAAAACACCCCCACAGCATTATGCTGCCACCACCATGCTTCACTTTTTGGACTGTATTGGACAGGTGATGAGCATGTGCCTGGTTTTCTCCACACATACCACCGCTTAGAATTAAGGCCAAAAAGTTCTACCCTGGTCTCATCAGACCAGAGAATCTTAATCACCATCTTGGAGTCCTTCAGGTGCTTTTTAGCAAACTCAATGAGGGCTTTCATGTGTCTTGCACTGAGGAGAGGCTTCCGTCGGGACACTCTGCCATAAAGCCCAGACTGGTGCAGGGCTGCAGTGATGGTTGACTTTCTAAAACTTTCTCCCATCTCCCGACTGCATATCTGGAGCTCAGCCACAGTGATCTTTGGGTTCCTCTTTACCTCTCTCTCACCAAGGCCCTTCTCCCCGATAGCTCAGTTTGGCCGGATGGCCAGCTCTTGGAAGGGTTCTGGTCGTCCCAAACGTGTTCCGTTTAAGGATTATGGAGGCCACTCTGCTCTTAGGAACCTTAAGTGCAGCAGAAATTTTTCCTAATCAAGTCCAATCAGTATAATCAAACACATCTGGACTCAAATTTAGGTGTAGAACCATCTCAAGGATGATTAGAAGAAATGGAAAGCACCTGAGTTAATATATGAGTGTCACAGCAAAGGGTCTGAATACTTAGGACCATGTGATATTTCAGTTTTTCTTTTTTTAATAAATCTGCAAAAAAAAATTCTGGCAAATGGGGTGCGGTGTGTACATTAATGAGGGAAAAAATAACTTAAATGATTTAGCAAATGGCTGCAATATAACAAAAAAATTTAAGGGGGTCTGAATACTTACCGTACCCACTGTATATATAATATGTATATATATATGTATAATTATATAGTATTTTTTATTTTTTTATGTAACATTTCTGTCCCCCTCACATCTGAAATGATGGCTACTATTACTTAAAATGAAATTAAACTAAGTGTATGTACTCCGTAAAGTATGCACTTTCCAGACATTAAAGGGGTCATGAACTACCCGTTTTTATTTTTTACTGTTCTCTGAGGTCCACTTATAATGTAAGTTAAGATTTTTTATTTTTTTTTTATTAAAAAAAAAAAAAGTATAGAATATGTTCTGCACCGGTTTATGGCTAGATTGTGCAACAGTTGTGTGTGTGACAGCTCCTCCTTCATAGATGGACGCTAGCTGCTGGATTAGATTAAAATGCTTAAATAACCTCAGTACATATCAAACGAATCTGTAATAACAGGACTTCAAAGAGCATAGGACCACATATAAAACTGTTTTCAGTTCTGAACCTTTTAAAAATTAAGTCAAATAATAATGCTAATTATATATATAATAATAAATCTTGCTGTCTTTTATTTCCTGCAAACCCCTAAAAAGTATGTTGGTGCACAGGGTCCTCCATACCAACACCAACATCACCCACTAAATGCCTGTGAAGATGGGAAACATTTAGCAGTGGCCCTTCCATGCAGATGGATGGAGAGAGGACAGGTTGACGATGAGGGGCCATTGATGTTCCCTGGCTGTCGCCTACTTTACTCATTGTACAGATATACATGTGGCTACCCAACATGTTTGAGAAAGACATGCGTTTTTTGGAGGCTTTAGTTTTCAAAAAGGGGTACCCTGTCCCTAATGTGTACAGAGGGTTTTAATTCGTGTAGGTATAGTAATTTCAAACACCACTCACACAGACAAACACACTCCACACAAAAAACAAATGCAAACACACACTCAACACCCCACACCCTCACACCGACACACACCCACACGTTATAATTCCCTGTAGGTATAGTCATTAAAACACACAAACTCTCAAACAGAACACACACACACTCAAAACCGAACAATGTAGATACTTTCAGTTATTCCGTCTTTCCATCACTTTTGGATGTTTGTTTTAAAACAGTGGAGCTATCCCTATTTGTTTTTAATTCATTGTTACAATTAATTCTTGAGCCTAAGATGTATCAGTTTTCGAGGCTTTCTTTTTGAAAGAAATGTATGTTTCTCTGTGCAGAGAGTTTTTAATTCCCTGTAGTTAAAATTAATCATCTTAAGTCTGTTGCATATTTATTGTTGTTGCTGATGTTTGTCTTACAAGTAGCACTACTGTTTTATATTGTACTGTTTGTATTGTTGTATTTCTGCTGTTTTCAGTTTGATTTTGTGCAGTTTATCTAATTTATTAATTCTGGATGCCTATTCATATGATTTTATGTGGCACAAGGGATAAAAGCATGAATAAACATTAATTTATCTTATTCCTGGATTTTCTTTGTGTTTAACTACATTGGAGCCATAAAGAACCTTTTCATGAATGGTTCCACAAAGACCCTAATAAAGTGACACGAAGAACTGCTAGGGGTTCTTTTAAGAACCTTTGAAAAGGGTTCTTTGCAGTACCGAAAAAGGTTATTTATGGCACTAAGAAAAAATTGGTTCTTCAAGGAAACGCTTAATGAAAGGCTTCTCAGGAACCAAAAATGGTTCCTCTATGGCATCGCCGTGAAACCCCCTTTTTGGTTCTTCCTGGCACCTTTTTTTTTAAGAGTGTACACATCTCAAAGCATTGCATCCAAATTAAAACTTAATTTGTGCCATTTGTAGTACAATAATGGCAGCATTAAATACAATCTTTAAAAATCATAAATTTTTTTAGCACATTCAAAGATGTGAGCTTGTATTAAATCAGAAAAAAACAACCTAACCCTAACAATCAAGATAAGATACTTCTGAGAAACCATTTGTGAAGCAAATATTTCTGTTATGTCTGAACAAAATGCTTGTATCCTTTCAGCTCATCAGGACTAACAACGTATTTATAATAGCAGTGAACTGATAACGGATAAGAAGTACATTCATGGCTGAGGTTTTACTTTTGGTTTGTATTTGGGTTGTTGACATATTTGGGGAAAATTGTTGCATAAAAGGTGTACAGTCAAACCAAAATTTATTCAGACACTGTCAACATTTCTCACATTATCACAGTTTATTCGCTATAGTTTAGAAAATGGTAATAAAATATGACAAGAGCTCAGAGTTACACTGTCAGAACAAATGTATCTCGATAATGTCAGATAACTTTGATAGAAAGGTATGTAAAGAATTAGGTTAGCTGTCAGCTGTTAAATTTAAGTACACAATTACACAATACAGTGTAGTCAACCAATACCAAGCAATGCTTTATTTAGGTCAGTATGTGTAAAAAAGGTTGCATCAGCAAAAATAAAGGAGCAACAAGTGATAAAACACTTAAGCAAAACAATGTCAGGTCAAAGTGTCTGAATCATTTTTGGCATGAACAAAGGAGATCTCTGAGGACCAGAGACTTGTTATTTGGTAAAATAACTTGTGTGCTTGGGGTCGTTGTCTTGCTGCATGATCAACTTTCTCCTGAGATTCAGTTCACGGACTCTCCTGGCCCAGATGCAGCAAAACAGGCCCAAACCATGATACTACCACCACCATGTTTCACAAATGGGATAAGGTTCTTATGCTGGAATACAATGTGTTCTTGTCTTCAAAAATAAAGCTTCTCATTTAAACCAAAAAGTTCTATTTTGGTCTCATCAGTCCACAAAACATTTCTCCAATAGCCCTCTGGCTTGTCCACATGAGCTTTAGCAAAAATGCGAGTGAGCAGTGGCTTTCTCCTTGCATCTCTGCCATGGACACCATGGTTGTTCAGTTTTCTCCTGATGATGGACTCATAAACATTTACATTAGCCAGTGTGAGAAAGGCCTTTAGTTGCTTAGACGTTGCCCTGGGGTCCTTTTCAACCTCGCAGACTATTACACGTCTTGCTTTTAGAGTGATCGTGGTTGGTCGACCATTCCTGGGGCAGGTACTAACAATGGTCTTGAATTTGCTCCATTTGTACACAATCTGCCTGACTGTAGATTGGTGGAGTCCACACTCTTTAGAGATGGCTTTGAAACCTTTCCAAGCCTGATGAGCAACACCAACTCTTTTTCTGAGGTCCTCAGAGATCTCCTTTGTTCATGCCTTGAGTCACTACTACAAACATGATCAGACTTTGATAGATCCCTGTTCTTTAAATAAAACAGTGCACACAATGACACCTGATTTGTACTGTAAAATGTACTGTACTGTAAAATGTGCTCACAGGCATTTTTTCCATGAGACTGGACTGTTTAGTAAACCTGCATCTACAACAGAGACAAAATTATTTCCCTTATAGGGCCTCTTTCATTAAAGTGCAGCGAAATGTAGTCGGAGCAACATATTTCACGTATTTCCACTGGCATGGTTTATATGTCGTGCTCTAGAGTTAAAGTGTATCTGCCTTACTTACCATTTAAACAGTAGGCAATATACAGTAAATACGTCTGTCTCATGGTCCTCCTCTGAATTCACATGCTTGTGATGTTTCAATTTAAGAATTAATTCAGATTAAGAACTTCCTTGTTCACTCTTTTGTAATAATCATGTGAGGGGCCAAAAATAACATAAGTAAATAGATATGTCACACAGGTGACATACTTTCACCTATATGCTACTTCCTCATTTTCCTTACAATAGCCATGTACATAACTTGGATCAATTACATTAGATGGCAGATTCTGTTCAGTGGAACATATAGAGATCTTCCCTCAAGCCTTAAAAGAAGAAGGTACTAATTCTAAACAATTTCCCCCATTTCTAAACGCAGGGGCACCTGAAGAACAAATCACTCTCAGTAATTTACACTGATCGGGTAAGACGAACTAAACTGAATGACTTGCCATTTTTATTTCAGGTACCAACATTATTGAATTACTGAGTACTACTCTTGAGTACCAACAGCTGAATTGACTATCATAGATAAAACATAAAAAAAAAATGATTTGAAATTTTGAAATTTGAAAAATATTTGAAACATGTTTGATGTTACAAAGATTTTGGTGGTACCATTTTACACTTGTTTGTGACATCAACTATTTACTAATTATGGCCTCTAATGATCTAACTATTTATGAAAGCATTAGGAAACTTATGCAAGTGTTAAGAAACATCAGAAAACCTTGAATCTTCTTACCCATGCTTTTCTCAGTCACAGAAATCTTTAGAGATGGGGAGCAATCAGTCAGTTCTAAAAGACAAAGGCTACACATTAGTAAGTGAACAAGACAATAAAATCCTGGTGAAAAATACGGGTGGTGATATGTTTGTCATTAAGAAGCTGAATGCTGAGCAGGTAAGACAAACTCTTTGTTTATAATGATATTTAAATGTAAAGATAAATTCTGAAATATGCATTTCTGTCTGTTTTTAGGACAACGTATCAAGATTTATCCAAAAGCTCAATCATCCACACATAGCCGAACATAAGGAAATCATTCCAGGTTAAAATAATCTTTACATTGTTAAACCATTGTTGTACCTAAAGCTACATTCAGGGCTATGCAATGATATATGCAGCTATTAATATATGATATTAAAGTGCAGTGTAATGAATGAATCTGCTTTCAGATCGTCGCTGTCTGTATCTTGTAACGGAGCTCTGTAAGGGTGGAGATCTCCCTCAGATCATCAAAATCAAAAAGGAAGCAACTGAGGTATGTTTGTAAAATTCAGAGATGAAGAAATTTAACCCATTGCAAAGATTTAGAGAATTAAACTGTAGTTGACAGTTGTTCCCATCTTTATAAGAGACAAAAAGATCTGATGAGAAATAACTTATTTAAATTAGACATTTACAGTCAAACCAAAAATTATTTAGACACGATTTATAATGTTTGATATTTTTTACTAGTGGGTGCATGACACTATAGTTCATTTATGTAAGTGAGGAGAGCAAAATAAAGTGAACTGTGACATGTTATACCAAAATATGATTCATATAGTGCACTACCAGTAAAACTGATGAAAATCTGAGACCAAAAATATTCAGACACTTTGACCTGACCATGTTTTGCTTAAGTGTTGTTTCTTTAATTGCTAATGCAAACATTTTACACCACAGACTGAACAAAATGAAGCATTGCTTGGTAATTGGTTGACCTAAATTGTTTTTTATCTAATTGGTGTTCTTAAATTTAACAGCTGATAGCTATTCAAACGAATGCATTACATACCTTTCTATCAAAGTTATCTGACATTATCGAGATGAATTTGTTCTGACAGTTTAAATCGAGCTCTTGTCATATTTTATTACCATCTTTTAAACTATAGTGAATAAACTGTGATAATGTGAGAAATGTTGAAGGTGTCTGAATAAATTTTGGTTTGACTGTATCTACAAATGTAATGTTATCTGTAAATGGGAGCTGCTATTGTGATTTGTATTGCAGTGTTCGTGTTTTATGTTGAAACATTGGAAGCTTTAACGTCAGCAACAAAAGCAGAGCCGATCCTCCCTGTATGTGAAGTACACATGTTGCGTAGGGCCACCAAAACACCAGGGGCCCCTTGCTCTCAAAGATTATTTCGTTTTAGTTTCGTTTTTGATTTTGGCCAGAAAACATGAATGTTCCTTTCCTTTAATGCTGTGCACTGTCACCCTTTCTACATAACATTCAAATCAGTCAAATCATGTAACGTGACTGTCGTATAGCTAATCGATCGTTAGATTAAATCACCATTGGTAGCGCGATTTATTGTAATGCTTTTTTCCTCAGCTGGTCAGAACAAAAGTGGCAGACTTGTTACTTACTCGTTCAGATGACAATATATGGTGAAAACTCTTATTTGGTCATATATTCCAAGACGTAGGCTAGAAATAATTTATAATAAAATTATATATATATAATTATATAATATATAGGTTTAAAGGCTGAAATGAGAGTTTTATCATTTTATAATTAATTTTGTTTTTGTGAAAACCTATATCTCAACTGTAAATCAATTTTGTATGGTGTTTAATGTACCACGACATTGCCCTACTTGATCATGCATTATCATGTTTCATTTTATTTGTCAGGCTTAGGGGTTCATCAAAAGGCCTTAAATTTTGATTTAAATTCCTGCAGAGGCTCATAAATAGTGAAATAAACCTCCTTTCTTGGTATTGGATAGTTTGTGTTGTGAAAATGTTTTAGATTGATGTTTTGACTTCTGTTCAGTGTTTTTTTTAATGGCTTTTCAAATTCAGCCTAATTAATGTCTATAGTTTCCAAATAGCTTACATCCTAATCGTGCAGCACAAAGGACTAGCAAGCATTTTGATGTGTGAGCCTTGCAAATAAACAATATAGTCATCACTAAAAAAAAAAAATAATAAAATCTTATTTTGTACGATTGTAATCAATACCAAACTACTGATACCTACTAGCTAAGACAGCATTATGATTATTTTTCTTTTTATAATAATATACCATAATAATAAGTAATAATAAGACCGTTATTTTATGACATTCAAAGAGGTAGAAATCTATCCCACTTATTGATAAAATGCTGTCACAAACCTAGTCCTTGACTTTAACAGCTTTTTCTTAGCAGAAGACAACACAAGGAGACCAAACAGATGGGAAACCCACAGTCACCAACATGCCTGAAATGTGGAGAGAGAGAGAGAGAGAGAGAGAGAGAGAGAGAGCGAGGAGAGAAGAGAGGTGCGGGATAAGTGCAGTTCTTGATGAGTGTGGTAATAAGATATGATTAAACTCAGAGTTAAGTCTGTATCTGTAAAGTTAAGAATCCATTAACTATTTACTGGAAGATTTGTTAGTTTATTAGGTCACTGTCTTCGTCAATAGCCATAAAAAAAAAACCAATGAAATATTGTTTTTCGCATTTGATCTATTTACAGGTTCTGGACTGGACTGTGAATCTGTGCATGGCATTAAAGCACCTGCATGATCAACAGATCCTACATAGACACTTGCAGCCAAAGGTACACATTTAGTTAATGCACAATTAATGCATATAATGAAAATTCACTTCTGTTTTCTAAATTCATGTTTACAGATTTTATTGTGCACAATTAATTTGAGCATAGGTTTATTTATATTTAATGTTTTGTGTAATGTTTAATCAGAGTGTCATAACTGAAGCTTCTGTTGAAAGAAAAGACTTCTGTCTCAGTTTTAAATCTGGCTTCACTGCACTTTTAAAATCAATGTAAAGTTTGTTGTGAAGCTGATAAATAATTAGATATGTTTATGCATCTAAATTAATAAGACATTAATCTGCTTCGTTCTGGTCTTGTGATTTCTATAGACTTCTTAGAATGAGAGCAGCAGAACACAAAATATCAAATACAACAAATGTTTAGAAAGCAAATGATGATGAAATTACACATACACACACTTGCATGCTTATAGACAGAATATAGAATATACTGAAAAGGCAAATTTCTGAAATTTCAAACTAGACGTCATCATTTCATCATATTATTTATTGAGGCAAGACATCCCAGGTGATAGGGTAAATAATAATAATCATAATAATAATAAAAAAAACTAAATTAAAATATATACCATACTTCCCAGTTGATTTTTTTTTTAAATTAGACATTTTCTGAAATGTTAGATTTGAATATGCAAATTATGCATTATATAATTAAATATGCACTAATTTGCATTAATTTCCAAAGCATAAATCTGAACATTGGATAAAGCCAAGTTCAATTGCATTTTTTTAGGAGTAACTAGTGTATCAATCATACAATTATCAAAATCTCATTTTGAGAAAGTGGCCTTGCTGTTGTGTGTTTGAAATCTACAGACGCACAAAGTCAAAGTGCAACAAAAGAAACACCTAAAAGTGTATTTTAGAAGTTATCTTGTCACCATTCTGGGAGGGAAAAACCAAAAGATAAAATAAAGAGTCATCTTTACCCCCCGCTTTGTAGTGTCTCACCTTAATTATTTTAAACTAATACCGCAGCTATAACTATATCTTCCTAAAGGCGTATGTTTTCTTATGCCAGAGCATATTTTTCACTGCATGTCGAACCATTCGCCTCGGAGAGTTTGAAGTGATTCGTGAATGGTACTGTATGTGCTCATTTAATTCAAAACATGACTTGTCAAGAACTATTCAACATGTACTACATGGCATACTGTTTAGTCCAAACACAGTGATCTATAACATGTATTTCTCTTTCTGTTTCTGTCAGGTCCACTGATGCACAAACAGCAGAAACTGAAGCGCTCTCATATGTTGCACCTGAGATTTTGAGTGGCGAACCTTACGATGAGAAATCGTAATAAACATAATACATTTCTGATATGTATTCTAGTGTGACTAAACAGTTTCCATAGCTGAATACTGAAACTCTAAACTTTATAATCTTCTCTTTTTTTTACAGAGAAATATGGAGTCTGGGCTGTATCATCTATGAGATGTGCATGCTGAAGTGTGCTGTAAGATTGTTCTTTCATTAGATATTGAGCATGTTTAGATCAATGTTAAGCTTTAAAAAAAATAAAAAATACATTTATTTTGTAATATAGATATACTGCAGGTTACTCTCATTGAGGCAATCAACCACTCAACTAGAGATGCAATGATATCAAAATTTCAATCAACAAAATTGACGGGAAAATTTGACAAAACTTTTGGTCAAAACTCTTTGGCAAACTCTGACCCATGCGTACAGACTTTCTTTTCCTGGAGAGAGAAAAGTTATGAAGTAAACAACGATTTTAAACTGTTTTAATTTCATCATATTTAACTATTAAATATTCCACTCTCATTAATGGAGATAAGCACTGAAATTACAAAGTCATTACGCAGAAGTTAAACCAAAATTATATGAATTTAGATAGCCTATTTGTAGTGGATGCACGATTACTTTTCCTGTGGTATGTTATGTTTTAATGACAGCGATGAGTGCCATAGGTGCACAATAATTTATCTTTAAACTAAACTGCATATCTCATGTTATGAGAAAATATTTTTAGCGAGAACAATGATCAATGATGCGCACTTACTTCGATATTGTGGCGGACACTGCTGGATTCGGTGGAACGGTCTATTGTCCGGTTTGAATAGGACCAGTGATAATAGATTACTGTACAACCGCAGCTGCACGAGGTGTTAATGTCGTGTGAAGGCATCTCTACAACATTATGAAAAATACCACTGTATTTGAAGGATACAACTTGAAAAAACCGTAAGAGTTGCACGTATCCTTTTTAAAATACATTGTCAATGACAGATTAATGAGACAGATAATTGAATTTACACTGCAATAAATATTGGCCTATATTTTTCCACTAAAAATAGTTAAACGATGTTCACCTTATCAACAAAACTGCATTAATTTTATTTAATTTTATTTTTTTAAAACAATTGAAATATTATTTGGTCAGTGGAAATGAATGAGATCTATTCTATTCAAAATTATTTTTCTGTTAACTATTTTAAACACTTTTTTATGGATATTTTGATATATTTACTCTAAAACATAAGGATACTGGATGATTTTTAGCAATACAAATGTATGTGTATGGCACAAATGGCATTTATAGTCCCTATCTCATATTTACTTAATGTCTTGTACCTTTGACGGTGTTAAACATGGTGTCACGTGGATGGGAATATGCATGAAAATGATATGCAGACGAGGTTATGCATAGTAAAACTAGGCACTGTAAGCACCATATATAGTGATGTACATTTCCATACAATCACTCAAAGACATCATTGCTAATAGTAAACCATATTTTTGTCCTTATGACATTATACATCCGAAATGTTTTAAATTAATTGCTGACACTGTTGGGCCAGGATTGGTGTCTTTTTTTAATAAGTGCCTTTTAACTGGCTCTGTTCCTGCTACTCTTAAAGTGGCTACTGTCACTCTGCCTCTCAAGAAGCCGTCACTAGATCCTTTTATTCTGAATAACTTCCGTCCCATTTCTGTTTTACCATTTATTTCAAAGGTTTTTAGAAAGAATTGTGTTTGACTAACTGCAGTTCTTTCTGAATCTTAACTGTATTACTGAAAATGTTCAATCTGGTTTTACATCTGCTCATAGTACTGAAACGGCTCTTCTCAGAGTGTTAAACGATATCCTTTTAGCTACCAACTGTGGTGATTCTGTATTCCTGGATCTGTTAGATTTATCAGCAGCATCTGATACTGTGGACCACTCTATTTTGATATCTAGATTAGAGTCAGACGTGAGCCTAAAAGGTACAGTCCTTAAGTGGTTTCGGTCATTTTTATCTGACAGAATTTTTTTTTGTCAAACTAGGTAGCTTCTCTTCCTCTGTTGCTCCTCTCACCTGTGGCCTCCCTCAAGGCTCGATATTGGCACCCTCCCTTTTTTACATGTACATGCTTCCTCTGGGTGTCTTTTCATTTCTACACTGACGATGGCCAGATTTATTTACCTATTAAGAGAAATGATCCTTCAGCACTTAGTACTTTACTAAGGTGCATAGACGAGGTCAAAATCTGTCTAGCTCCAAAAAAATGTAAACGTTAAATGAAGATAAAACAGAGGTGATTGTTTTCAGTCCTACTGATCATTCTCAGGCTACCAGCCTTGATCTGGGCAGCTTACCGGCCTTCAGATATTCTCGTGTGCGAAATCTGGGTGTCCATCTTGATGAGTCATTCAAATTGGACAAACATATCTCTTCTGTAACTAGTTCCAGTTTTTACCAACGCCGCTTGCTGTCTAAAATCAAACACTTTTTAAATGCTACGACGTTAGAGATGGCTGTCCACGCTTTTATTACTTCACGCTTAGATTACTGCAACTCACTATATTGCGGTATTTCAAAGTCACAAATTACTCGCCTACAATTGTTCCAAAATGCTCCTGCTAGATTTCTTCAAAATAGTCACAAATGTGACCATATTACCTCTATACTGAGGGCCCTCCATTGGGTGCCTATTCAATTTAGAATCGATTTTAAAGTTCTCTTACTGGTGTATAAATCTTTACATAATCAGGCCCCTAGTTATCTCTCAGAGCTGTTGCATTTTTATACTCCCCCTAGAAGTCTAAGATCCAGTGATCAGAATCTCCTTTTAGCTCCTCGGTCCAGACTTAAACGTAGAGGGGATCTATGGTTGGGCCTCGGCCTCGGTTATGGAACAATCTGCCGCTTGAGATTAGATTAGGCACCTTCCCTATCCATTTTTAAGTGAAGTTTAGTTAAGTATTATGGTATTGATTATTACTCTGTCTTCAGAATGTTTATCTGTCATTCCTTTGGTTTCAAATTCATATGTTTTATTATTTCTGTTTTATGTGTTTATAGTTTGATTTTAATGTACAGCACTGTTTATAAATGTGCTTTATAAATAAATGAACTTGAACTTGATGGTGATTTCAGGGAGGAGTCAGGGTGGAGATGCACGTACGCACAATCTTCCCCTGATTGGGATTTATAAAGGGATTTTTGCGCAGGTTCTGGCAATCTAGCTTTTGAGCGTACGTACACTTTTAGGATGAAATCTACGGAGAGTTTTATAAATCCCCAAATAAATTTATAAAGACCCCAGATTATTATACATGTTTCTCTTTACTCATTATCATATTCCAGTTGAGTTAAAGGTTTAATTTGGTTTTTCAAGGTGTCAGAAAAGGTGTGTTTTTGAAATTATTATCCTGGCTTTTTTCCCCATAAAATAGTAGGAAAGTGGGGTTGTCAAGCTCCAAGAAAGCCAAAAAAAAAATGAACATAGGTACTGGAACAGTTGTCTATACTATTTGCATATTACAGTATAGTCCAAATCCTCTGCAGCCATTCAGTAGCTTTCAAATCTTACACATTCAAATATGGTATGCTGAAGAACCAAAGTGTGTATAGATTACTTTTATAGCATGACAGATTCAGTTCCTTTTCACTTGTATGGAAAAGTGGGTATGATGACAGAGCTTCCATTTTGATTGAAATATTTCAAAATAACTACTTCATTCTAGTCCTGTTCATACTGTTATTTAAATGCTTGAACATGAGCTTGTCCAGATTACATTAATCAAACACTGTTTTCTCCTTTGATATTGCAGTTTGGATTATGACAAATGTTCAAGAAAAATGCATTGCTTGATCATGAACTGACACTTGAAACATGCATTTCTTTAAAGCTGCTTTGAAACAATATGTATCATTTATTTTATTTGATCTTATTTTATATTTTGTAAACTACTTACAAACTTGTTGACTCATATTTTGTCTGTCTTTAGTTTGCAGGAAAAAACACAGTTGATATTATTCCAAAGATACTAAGAAGCTCCTATAAAGCTCTTCCTGAGACCTTCTCTCAGGATCTTCGTCAGCTGGTGAGAGACACACTTCAGAAGGATCCAGCGAACCGACCATCTGTCAGTGAGATCTTGATGAGGCCTTTTATCATTAAACACCTTTATGAAAAGGTGAGTTACTTTATAAAAATTTGTAATTTTTTTCCCCACATTTTTTTTGCTGTATTCCCCTAAAGTCATAAAGTAACAATGTTTCAGACACTGGCACTGATGGTAATGACATTATACAAAACATTGGACCGTCAAACAAGGATAATAATTTTTTTTAACTTTATTTTTTCAGAGCACACAAACTATTAAAGAGCTTAATGTGCGTAAAAAGTCTAAAGACAGTCAAGAGACACCTAATGAGTCTGAAAGCCAGGAGAAAACCAGTGAGTCTCAAGTCAGTCTAAAGGTACTGGAAGAGCTGGCCGACGGTTTGGAGAGGGTCCACTACAACACAACCGTCAGCAGTCTCACAGGAGGAGTAATAGGTTTGGCTGGAGGAATCACCTCTATAGTTGGATTTATTCTCACTCCTTTCACTCTTGGAGCCTCTCTGATAGTAACAGGAGTGGGAATCGGTGTAGCAGTAGCTGGTGGAGTAACAGCTGGTGCCAGCAACATAACAAAGATGGTGAACCAGAATTCAAACCGCCAAAAGATCAAAATGCTCATTACAGAGTTACAAGAAAAAATTACCTCCACAAGCTGCTGCATCCAAAACATCCAAATAGCAGTGGAAATGCAACAAAGATATATATCTAAAAGCAATCAATCATGGTCCAATGCACAGTCTGGGGCAGATGTGTGGGCAAGTGCTGGAGCTCGACTTGGTCGAGGACTGGGAGGGATTTCGGAGCTTGTCCGTTTAACTGAAGTCGCAAGTGTTGGGAAAGTTGCAGCTCAGGCCGCAAGAACTGTACGTGTGGCTGAAGCAGCAACAGGGGTTTTGTCTACACTTTTTGTAGCTGTTGACATCTTGTTTATTGCCCTTGACTCCAGCGAAATTCACAAACTCCGCAGAGATTATGCTTCAATAGCGACTCAACAAGAATCAACCAATACAGAGTCTAAAAGCAATCAAACCCCTCACAGTGAATCAGAGCACAACGACACACAAAATCAGCCATCACCAAACAATAATGAGCAAGAGCTGCGGTCTGAGATCATGAAATTTGTGAAAAAAATAAGGGTAACTGTAGAGGAGTTAAACAAGCATCTCAATGAATTAAAACATGAACTGGAGGTACTAAGAACTAAGATACCAAATACAAAAAATTAGGAGAATGGCAATCTATAATACTCAGTATACTCTTTCATCATAGATAAAGTATATGTATTGATGATAGCAGCAGCAGCAGCACATGAATGGTGATGGTTGAGCATATATTCTTTTAATGATGAATTTCTAGTTCGGTTATTGCTCAGTGATATTTTTTCTAGAAGAAAATAAAAAAAACATTTATCTCACTGCACTTCTAATGGTCTTAATTTTAATTATGTTCGGAATGTATATTGGGCCTTTTTCTTTTTAGAATATAGATGTTTGTAAAACTAGAAAAATGGAAAATGTGAGCAGAACATTTTTTTCTTATAGTGCATGCCAATCATTGTGACTGTACCTGTGATTAAATGCAAATTTTGTTCTGCAGTGTAACTACAATCTGCAATGTACATTTTCAGGAAGATATCAGTTGAATTGCCATTAAAATGGATGATCAATTAAGACTTTAGGCTGTGTTTAGTTATTCAATAAACAGTTAATTTACTACTGTTAATAATAACATAGAACAAATACAAACATGACTCCTTCTCAATGCAAACATCACTTTGTGAAAGTGTGAAGTATTTCAGACATTAATTCTGTCTTTGAATGCAAGTCAAGTAATAACAAAACATACACTGGTTGCACTGAGTACCTGTATCTTAACCTTGAGCATCTAGTTTTCAACAGGTTCGTACCGATTCTTGAGGGAAACAAGTCTAGTTTGCATTGGTAAGCATTGTTGCTCTTTTAACATTTCTATAGTAAAACAATGATCAAATACCTGTTAAATACCTTTTAAGATCTTCTGACAGGGCTTTCTTAGCTGTCCCTCATTCACGTTTAAAAACAAAGGGTGATAGGGCTTTTTCAGTTGCCGCCCGCCGTCTTTGGAATCAACTGCCACTGGACATCTGCCTTGCACCTTCTATTACAACTTTTAAAACGATGTTGAAAACATATCTTTACTCCCAGGCATTCAAATTGGATTTTATATTTGTTGTTTTACTGTTTTATCGTTTGTCTTGCTTGTTTTATGTTTTAACCCTTTGAGTTTGTTCAAACAAATATCACAGCACTGTTTTGTGTCTCTGAGCAATGAACAGTGTTTACTTATTGAATGAATCAGCTTTTTGAACGAACTGGTTGAATGAATGATTCGGTGACTCACTCATTAACACAGTCAAATGTTTTGTTCCTGAATGAATCAGCCATTTGAATGATCGGCTATCAAAAGGGGAAAAAAGGAAAAAAGGGGGGGGGGGGGGGGGGGGGGGGGGGGGGGGGGGGGGGGGGGGAGGGGGGGGGGGGGGGGGGGGGGGATTGTAATGAAAGAGACTAAGTACTGGATGAAGTGCCTCTTATGCTTACCCAAAGATACAAAATGGAAGAAAGAGTTAAAACTGAACACAATCTTGCTACTCAAACTGTGTATAAACTTTATTTTTGATATATTTATTTGCTCCTTTTCGTATTGCATTTACTTTTACTTTCAATACTTAAGTACGTTTAATAAAGTTAGAATCACAAGTACAAAGTATGTCAATGATAACAATACTACAATAACAAAAATAGCACAACATTTAAGTGCATGTGTGGTAATGCAGGTAGTAGTCTGACCTTTTAGTTCTATAAATAATGGTATCACAACTATTTATTTATTTATTTATTTTTTACATAAAGCAAACTGTGAAATTTGAGAGATGGTGCAATTTTACACAATTTGTTACAACATTGCTTTAAGCTTACTGAATTCTACTGAATATAGTATTTTATAGAGCTGCCAGTCTGCAGCTGGATATATCTAATTTAGGGACAGGACAAACAGAAAGAGAAAGAAGACAGTGAAGAGAAAGAAGAAGGGCGTAGCAACATGCTGGAAGTTTGCTGTTTTTGTTCTAACTTTATTTTGTGTAACTTTAAAATATTTACATCTTGTTTATATTTGATTTGCTTTATGCAAATGGTTTAAAAGTCTATAGTGTACATTGCGTGTTTACTGAACACTATTTCTTCCTATTTGGATGAAAAAATAAACACAACCAAAAACGTACTCTGTTACTAACGTAACCTCGGTTCCCTGAGATATGGGAACGAGTACTGCATCTGCTAAGACGCTATGGGGAAAATTCCTTTTTCTCCGAATACTGAAGCCTTTTTAATAATGCAGTGTGACTGCACGGCCATTGGTTTTGCCATATGGATGGCGAGGCCCAGCCGGCCGTCACACAAATCTCTGCAATGGACACACCGCTAGACCAAGCCCAGTTAGAGGCGACGTCTCTTGTTGAGTGGGCTCTTACTCCCATAGGGCATTGTAGGCCCAAAGAAGAGTATGCTAGCAAGATAGCATCGATTATCCATTTGGAAAGTTTCTGCTTCATGACCAGAGACCCTTTGGTGTGGTCACCGAAGCATACACAAATATGTTCCGACTGCCTGAACGGGGCGGAACGCTCAATGTACATTCTCAATGCCCTGACGAGGCAGAGTAAATTCAGCTCTTGGTCCTGCTCTGGAGGAAGTGCTGTTAGAGCTATTACCTGTGCTACCTGTGAGTCGAGAGCACTTTTAGGTAGATAACCATGCCTCGGCTTCAGGACGACCTTGGAGTTGTTAGGCCAGAATTCGAGGAAGTTGGGGCTCACCGAGAGCACCTGCAGATCTCCCATACGCGTTACCGATGCTATCGACAGTAGCAGAGCAGAATTTAGCGTCAGGGGATGAAGGTTAACGGACTGTAGAGGCTCAAAGGGAGGACTTTTCAGAGCCCTGAACACTGTGGGCAGGTCCCATGTAAGGATGGTGATAGGGCGAGGCGGGTTGAACCTCCTAGACCCCTTCAAAAAACGAACAACTAGGTTGTTCCTGCCCACCGACTGGCCAGCTATAGGAGCATGTGTGGCTGCTACATAGACCTTGAGCGTGGAAAGGGAACGGCCCTTATCCAACAGCTCTTGCAGGAAGGACAATATCAGAGATATTTTGATGGAAAATGGGACTGCGCTGCTGGCCGTACAACAGGCGAAGAAGACAGACCATTTAAGGGCATAGAGCCATCTCGTGGAGGGTCCTCTAGCCTGAGATATTGTATTTAGCACACTCTCAAAGAGGTCCGCAGGCTCCCATCAAGAAGTCAGAGGTGCAGAGCCCACAGCTCGGGCTGGGGGAGCCATCGTTCTGTTCGCCTGAGAGAGGAGGTCTCGTCTCAGGGGAATGGGCTACGGGGCTGCAGAGAGCAGCCGAGACAGCTCTGCGAACCAGTGTTGGTTCCTCCAGAGTGGGGCCACCAACAGAACCTTGTGTTTCTGCTCCTTGATTCGCCTGATTACCTGTGGGATCAGGGCGATCGGGGGAAAAGCATAAAGGAGGAGGTTGGGCCAGTTGCGGGCCAATTCATCCCTGTCCTTCGAAAAGTAAATTGGGCAGTGATAGTTGCCTTCTGATGCGAAGAGGTCGACCTATGCCTTGCCGAAAATCTCCCAGATTCTCTGAACCATATGTGGGTGGAGCAACAGGGGACAGTTGCTTCCGAGTAGCATGTTTGCTCCGTGGTTCAACCTGCCGCACTGCGCTGCCTCGAGAACGCCAAGTTTAGCTGAGGCCATTCCAAGAGGTACTCTACCAGAATGAAGAGGCGCTTCGAGGAGAGACCGCCCTGGTGATTTATATATGACACCACTGTCATGCTGTCTGAGCGGACTAGCACGTGGTGTCCCCTTAGGTCTGGCAGAAAGGTGCGAAGGCCCAAACATACTGCCAGCATTTCCAGGCAGTTGATGTGAAGTCGACCTTCCTCTTTCGACCAGTGACCGAAAGCTGGTATGCAAATCGCACAGTGCTCCCCAACCTGTGTTGGAAGCGTCTGTTGAGACCACCTTCCTTCTGCAGACCATTTCCAGGGGCACGCCCCGTTCCATCCACTGAAGTTCTTTCCAGGGCGCAAGAGCTGCTATGCAGGCCTGGTCCACCTTGAAACTAAGGCGTCCAAGACGCCAGGTGTGAGACGGAACTTGTGGTTTCAGCCAGTACTGAAGGGGCCGCGAAGCAAGCCCAGCTGAAGTATCGGCGACACAGAGGCCATGAGGCACAGCATCTTCTGAAATGCCTTGAGAGGGCGAGGGGCTCTAACTTTGAATGAGGCCGAGAGCTGCTGAATAAAAGTGAAAGTGAAGTGACATGTGGCCAAGTATGGTGAGCCATACTTGGATTTAGTGCTCTGAATTTAACCCATCCAATGTGCACACACACACAGCAGTGAACACACACACACCGTGAACACACACACACCGTGAACACACACCCGGAGCTGTGGGCAGCCATATTGCTGCTGCGCCCGAGGAGCAGTTGAGGGTTCGGTGCATTGCTCAAGGGTTTCACCTCAGTCGTGGTATTGAAGGTGTGAGAGAGCGCTGTACATTCACTCCCCCCACCTACAATCCCATTAGGCCACGACTTCCCCAGAATGGCCAGTGCACGTTCTGGTGAGAACTGTTCCCAGGAACGATATCCGTTGGCTGGGGGACAGCACGCTCTTGGCAAAATTTACCCTGAGTCCCAGGCATTCTAAATGGCTGAGGAGGAAGGATCTGTGAAATAGTATGATAGATGGGAATCCATGCACTTCCTAAAAGTGTGAGGAGATATGTCTAAAGGGAAGGACCGTGTATTAATATGCCACTCCCTCGAAGGCGAATCTCAAGAATCATCTGTGGTGGGGGGCTATCTGGATGTGAAAGTAGGCATCTTTCAGATCCAGTGAAAAGTACCAGTCCCCTGGGCTGGGGGAACCATTTCTACGGCGCCTATCACAAACAAATTCATGGGAACCACGCCGCTGAATCGCGGGGGTCTTCGAGTGAATTCCAGTGAATAACCTTGTTGTATTATCCCCAAAATCCAGTCTGGCACTCCGGGGATGGCCTGCCAGGCCTCAGCCCACGTGACAAGGGGTTGGATTAATTTGAGTGGCTGGTCGTGGTATGGGGACCCCACACTCGTGATAAACAGAAGAGGCAATGTGCTCTCTTTTGAAAATGCTTTAAAAAAAATGCTTCGCTAGACTTAATGCTCTTGTAGCGAGAGCAGTCAGCCCCCGTACACGCTGCCTCAGCATGGGTATGGCCCAGACGGGTCCAATCTGAAGCTGTCAGTGATAATAATCATTAGTGACAGCATTCTCCTTTAATCTGCCTAAAAAGATCAAACCGCTCATTAGAAGAGGGGTACTTATGATCTTTATGTGTAAACACACCGGCAGATCAAAAGTAACAAACCGGCAGATCAAAAGTGCTGTGCGCATTCTCTCAGATCCGCTCGTAGAGGAAGAGGGGAGGGGTGGGGCTGCCTTCATTGAAAAAGGCGAGCCGCGAGCAAAGCAGAGCGAGACATAAACTCTTATAGTGAGAGCGGTCTGTCCCAGCGAGCGCAGCCTCAGCGTGGGCATGGCCCAGGCGAGAGGTGCATTCAAATATGAAGCTGTCAGCGATATTGAATCAATGGTGACAGCGTTTTGCTCCGAACCCCCTCAAAGAGCTGCATGGAGAGTGATGCACGCGGGGGCTTTGCCGGCGTTAAATCACTCAAGCTTGATCGCTCATCCCCGTGAGTTCGCCATTTCTTCCTCCGAGTAAATGGGAGGAGAGAAACACAACAGCGGGGGAGGCGGGGCTCACCGACGTACACACAAATGCGAAGCTGCCAGCGTTCTGCTCCGATCTGCCTAGGCAAGGCAAGTTTATTTAAATAGCACATTTCATACACAATGGTGATTCAAAGTGCTTTACATGCTGGGTTGTTTAATTTAAGTCAACTATTGTTGAAAAATTACTACATTGCTGGCTTAAAATAGGCTGTAAATCAAAAATCACACATAATTATTTGAGGCAACAGCAATAATCAAAAGATGAACAATTATTAATAAGAAAGAACACCCGTGGACAAAAATAAAAGACAAATTGGATTTATTTGGGTGAACACAGCATCATTTACAATATTACATACATTTAAACTTGTTTAACAAGCATTATAGAAATAAAAATTAATTAACATTTAAAAGACGCATTTTAATTTAAGTGTATTCTCTCTCATCTCTTTTCAACTGAAATAGTGCTAATTCTCGTGCCGGTGTGTCGCTGAAATCTGAGCCAGTAATAGGCTACTGTTCAGCGGGGAAACTGCGAACCTCAGACCACCGCCTCGCGTTTCGCTCGTAGCTGAAAGATGCTGTGACTGACTACATAACCTGCCCATAAACAAACAGTACTGCGATTAGAGTACATATTTTAACATTAAATGAAATTATATTCAGTTTTATTTTAAATAAAATCAGTTTGTTATGCAAGGCAAAATGCGTTTCCATCGTGCGAATCGACCGTTGCTGACGCAGCTGACTGGCATCTCGTACTTGTAGGTTACATTATAATGCAATAATATAATTTACAGCACAGTAAAGACTTTATAAATTAAATACAATTTATACAAACTTTTATTTTGCTGAAAAAGTGCACCAAATCGGCGGTGCTGAGAACTGCTCTCTCCTGTAGAGAACACAAAAAGCCCGCTCTCTGACTGTAACTCAGCAGCTGGGTTGTTTCGCCAAAGGGAGGGGAGAGGTGTAGTTGACCTAGCCACTAACCCAACGGCTGGGTAACACAAAAACTACCCAGCATATATTGCAGGCTCAACCCAGCGGTTGGGTAGAATAAATATCCCAGCATTGACATTGAAAGTTTATTCAATTATAACAATTTTTGTTTATTTCATTATAACAAATTACTAAAGTTTATATTCTTATATGTGGTCTTCATTTGAATGATTTAGGTACAGTCCTGGAAAAATTCTCACTTATGGGAGGTTCCTGACGGTGGTCCTTTAATAATGCTGAATCCACCATTTTGTCTGACAAACAAACCAGTCAGGAGGGTTAACACAGTATAGCCGGTGGACTTACACATGAAAAATGGTGTGTATTCATGTCTTTCTGCAGGTGAAACAATCATCATTAAATTTTTTATTTCATGCTATAACACGTAAAGTAAGAGATGATCGGTTCAACTGCTTGACCTGAGGCACTAACAGCGCTCTGTCACGAGACTTTATAGAGCCACAAAACTGTATTTATTGTTTGAATTTCCCAATACCCTCATTAAAAGCTGAAATTTGTTTCATAGCAAAAGTAAGCTGTTCTGTTTTGGCTGTCGGCACGCTGTCAGTGTCCTCTTTGTTCAATGTATTTTCCACTGTGTGAGAACATGATGTTTGTCGGATTTAGCAACAGTAAGGGGGTGGGTCTTTGCGAAGGGTCAAATGATGCCTCATCTTCTTTAAATTATAAAAGTTTTAAAACAACAACAACAACACGTGTCAGAAGAGAACCTTTTTTAAATTAAAATAATATATTACTGTTACACAAGTAAATGACACACAAATTACTGCATATTTCAATACTGACACTATGTAAAAGTGTACACTCTAAAAAATGTGGGGTTGTTTCAACCCAACTTTGGGTCAAATATGGACTAACTCAACCATTGAGTTAATTTTTAAATTAGATTTTTAACCCAAAAGTTGTGTTAGTCCATATTTGACCCAAAGTTGGGTTGAAACAACCCCACATTTTTTAGAGTGTATTCTGTATCTAATCAAAGCGGTTTTTGCCTGATGTTGAATCCATGACACTAGGTGTCACTATGAGGACAAGACATCTACTATATAAACCAGTATTATCCAAACAGAACAAATTAAAAGATCAATACATAAAAGCAACCTGTGTGTGACTTCTAGAAGGCATTGCATTTCTGGTTTAATTTATTTTGTTATACATTATCCCTTCATTTTATTAATCTATTATATTGCTCATTTGCAATACTGCTATTTTTGTTTAATCTTATGATTGTGAGGTTAAAGGAGTGCTGGTCAGACAAAGTCAGACTAGGCAAAGAGGCACAATTATGATTATTCAATAAACTCTGACTATTGTTATTATTACAATCACTTTGTCTCCAGTTTTGTGTTACTGGCTTGCTCTTATTTGCCTTTTAAACTAAGAGAAAAAAGAACTTCCTGTTGTTGACTGTTTGGATATCAAGACCAACATTATGATGGTGAGAGTTTCAACAGCCCTGGTGATTCAGCATCCTCTTCTGACTCAAGTAGGCCTCTCTCTGCATGTCTTTATGTCTGCCAGAACAATATGAATATAAAATGTATACACAATTCATACACGCAGAATAAAATATATTAACCAAAAGCCTATATGTATTCTTTATGAGAAGAATAATTTATATAATTGTCTCATCTCTTATATTCTCCTGCCCATTAAATAACAAAAAGTTTTTTTTCCTGAATTTGACCCATGCATTAAGTATGATGTGAAAGCTGTTAACACAGTGTGAGCATAAAGGACCACAACTTGCATAAAATAAAAACATGGGTGCATCTGATGACAATTTGAACAAAGCCATTAATGAGTTTAAAAGAAACATCAATATGTTGTGATAAAATAATATACCAAATAACTAATTAGTATTATGATAAAAATAGAATTAACTAATTAATACTGAAGTAATGAATTGCTTAACTAATTACCATTAACCAATTAAAATCTTTTTGCCATATTACCAACTGAAAGTAGGCTCCAGAACAGTGAGCATATGAAATAGGTTACTGAATATTGAGGACATGACAACAAAAACAATGTGTCATACATATCTGTATATGATGTAGTAGCCTACTCTGACTGGCTGACTTGTAAAGCCTGGTAGAAGTCCACATACTGCTAGACTGTGGGATACTGCCATTTGTGCTCAGTGTAAGTACGTCTTTCTTTTTCACAGCGGTGATACCAGGCGAACGTCTGCATAACTTTTTAGATTCCATTCCATGATAACCTCTGGTCTCCTGTTTTCCAGCTTTAAGTATTTTAAATGCTTGGTCAGACACTTCATATTTGAGCTGAATAACTTTTGGATCCTCTTTTGTGTAGCACAGCCACTTGGATTTTCTTCCAACGAACCGTTCATTGTTGTATTTCTGTACATAGAGGTCATACATCTTAGTCACATTAAGATTTTCCTCAATGTACTGCTTTGCTGTGTTTTTCCTGCAGAATGAGAGATTAAACCAGGCTTTTATAGGGTGAGACTGATGAGGTAAGAGACACAGATGAGTGCAATCAATGATGAGTCTGGGCAAATGATTATGGGGAATGCAGTCTGAAGAATGTTAGAATCCTCTGGAGGGGAGTGCCCTCTTGTGGAGCTCATGGGCACTCCAGCTGCTGATCGTAACACCATGACACAACATCATTTCATTAGGATTACACATGTTGATGTCAAACCCAGATAGCAAAATTGCTGTGGCCCAGATCCAGCCCATACCTTACACTTTCATCTGGCCCACTTTTGGCATGGAATGATGGCACTTGGGCGGTCCGCTCCTGTTTCCCAGATATGGACCACAAGCAACCCATAGCAATGCTGCATGTCAGCCGAGAACAAAACAAATAAAGTAGAACTGGCCCAAATCTGGGCCAAATCGATTTTAATTCTGGCCCAGATCCGCCCCGATCTGATACCTTGCTCTGGTCCCACTACCACAATGAATGAGGCCTTGGCGGTCCACTCCTGTTTGCCAAATTTGGGCCACAAGCTAGCCATAGGAGTGCTGCATGTCAGCCATGACAATAAATAAAGTAGAACTGGCCCAAATCTGGGTAACAGTTATTTTGTATTCTGGCCCAGATCCGATACCTTGCTCTGGCCCACATACCATGTGGAATGATGGCACTTGGGTGGTCTGCTCCCGTTTCCCAGATTTGGGCCACAAGGAAACCATATCAATACCACATGTCAGCCAAGAACAAAACAAATAAAGTTGGACTGGCCCAAATCTGGGCAACAGTTCATTTTAATTCTGGCCCAGATCCGACCCTTGCTCTGGCCCACATACCACGCGTGGAATATGGGCAATTACCGGCCCGCTCTGGATTTGCCAAATTTGGGTCTCAAGGAAGCTTAGCAATTCCACATGTCAGCCCCACAACAACCACATAAACCACACCTTACGCTAGATGTGGCCCACATGTAGCATGGAATGCTGGAACTTTGACAATGCATTCCTGTTTGTCTGTTCTGGTCCACAAGCGGGCCATTGTACAGACACATGTTAGCTAAGAATGAAACAAATAAACTGTAACTGTGTATGTGTGTGCGCGTGTGCATGCTGTGCCATTAAAACCTTGGACATTCAGTGACTGAATATCAATGACATCAAGTGAGTTCTGCATCAACAATATTCAACATACAGTAAAGAGAAATGTAAAAATGGCCTACCTAAATATTAAGATAAGTTACAACAGATGATCCAAACACATTTCTGAAAAAAATGCATAATTTATTAACATTGCCAATAAAAAAACCATTGCATGATTACATTTCCAAAACTGGGAAGCAATCTAAACATGAAAAAACAGAAACAGAACAATAGACAAAATAGGTGTATAGAAAATATTGTAGAAACTAAATAAAAACTAAAAATATTTTCAGTAGCTGTGAATAGGTTAGCTTATCCAAAAAAAAACTAACTTGTCTGACAATGCAGAAGTGAAAACTACAGAACCTTAGCAACAGGAACAATCCAAACGTATAGGATTTATTGACCTCCTTGACTGGGCCCATCAGCGTCATGGCAATCTTGCAGGCCTTTAATTGACACACAAATGAAAAAAAAAACAGCTGACTCAGTAACAGAATGTAGATAATACAATGGCGTTGAAGTCACACACACACACACACATATATACACAAAACAATTTAAAAGCCAGATTAAACAAAATCCCCTAAACAAAAAATATAATTACAGGAAAAATAAATAAAACAAAAACAAAAAAGCTAGGCATTGTACTTATTTTTTTGTTATTGTTAAAGGTACATGTAAGGTAATGTAACTTTTTTTCACCATCTAGCAAGAGTGGCTTGATCTGAAAATGAATGCGAGCGTGCATTCAAGAAAGATCTTGACTGGGGAAACCTAGTCCCTATGTCTTTTGGTCTGACTCCCCCTTGTGCCTAATAAAACAGTGCAATCATCACAGTTGTCTGAAAAAAAAACGTGGTTAGATCAGATAACGCAATCCGTTATTTAACAATCGCGACATGTCTAAGACAGTGAGAGATTAGTTCATGAATTATTCTGCAGGGTCTTTCTACTAAGAGTGAAGCTGCAAGTTTTAAAAACTTAAAAGACAGCAGAGTGTGTGTCCTTTAATGGAAGCATCATATTAATATTGAATGTTGATTAAATGGACTGGAACTACCTGCGCATTAAACAGTTTGGTAACACTTTACAATAAAGTCTAATTTATTAGAGGGGTCATATGATGCAATTTCAGTGTTACAAGCTCTTTGTGCATAAAGAAGATCTTTAAAGTTGCAAGACTAAAGTATCAAATCCAAAGAGATATTCTTTATAAAAGTGAAGAGTCACACGGCTACCTAAAACGGCTCGTTCTACACGCCCCCACATGTCTACGTCACGATTTGGGAAGTTTTGCATAACGCCGCCCAAATGTTCGCTCAAAGAAAGAAGGCGTAACTTTTAGTTTTGCTGTAGTATTGTTGACGCTGCAGCTATTTCGTGAAGACGCTGTGTGCTTCGTTGTGAAAGTGAAACTACTTTGTTTGGCTTTCCAATAGAGGACACGACTAGAAATCAGTGGTAAAATTGTATTTACAACACTGTTCCAGAACACTCAACCCAAATATTCAGATGTGTGCAAAGTATTTTATGGAGGACTGTTTTTCCTGACCTTGAGAGTAAGACGACAATTCTGTCTGTTCTGACCTCCCCCCCCCCCCCCCCCAAAACAGACTGTAAGTACGTTTTTTATATTTAGAGAGTTTTTATAATATTACGCCACGCGTAAAAAGAACAGTATAAGTCATTATAATCCGATTCTTTCGCCACTGGATGCACCGAATGCCTCGTTTATAATGGGTTTTATGTTTTTGTCTCGTCGCTCCGGCCGGACAGGTCATCACAGTATGGTAGGGGTGTAACTTTTCCGTCACACGCTTGAGGAATTCGGCAATCACAACACACTGGATAGCGGCCAATCACCGCACACCTCGCTTTTCAGACCGATGAGCTTTTGTAAAAATCGACGTGTTTCAGAAAGCGGGGCATAGAGGAGAAACATTAATATACAGTATGTGGAAAATAATGCGTTTTTTACCTTAACCGCATAAACCATATCATTACACCAATACACAAATAATGTTTCTTTTTAGCACATCATAGACCCCTTTAATCATTAGTTATGTCTTACCTCACGTGAACTAACATGAGCTACATTTGTTACAGTATTTATCAACTTGTTAATGTTAGATAAAAAATACAGGTCGATCATTTTTTGTTCATATTAGTTCACAGTGCATTAACTAATGTACATCATCTTTTAATTTTAATACTGTTTAATAACATGGGTAATTAACATTATCTAAGCTTAATAAATGCTCGAGAAAATTGTTCTTCTTAGTTCATGTTAACTAAAGTGTAAACTATGTTAACTAATAAACTTGTAAAGTGTTACCAGGTTGTAATGCCCACCTTAGATCCGATCTGAATCAAGTATTCAGACAGACCATGGTAAAATACAAATTATTACACACATATAGTAAAAACACAATGTAACTGACTTACAGGTGTCTTGGACACTCCTTCGTTTCTCTCGTTCTCTTCTCCCTCCGTCTCGGTCACATGCAAGATGGAGCCATTTTTTCATATAAAATTCTATCTCTTGATCGGTGGCCGTCGCTGTTAGCCTGTTGTTTCTGACAGTTCCTAAAATTAGAGAACATTGTAAAAGCATGGATGGATTATACAACTTTTAAAATCTTAGGACCCAATTAGGGGACCCTGCAAGCATCAGCCAAGTATAGTTTGCCAGCGCCAATGTTAAAAACATTTTGGCCACGGCCAAGGGCATCCTTTGCTTCCAGATGCCCAACAGGAACAACTTTAACGCCTGCTAGGAAGATCGGACTGCATCTGCTCTTGCTGACGCCACCCAGGCCTGTCAACATGTGCAGTAGTAATTGTATGGCCCAGCCTCAGTTTCCCCCTGGAACTATTATGCCTTTGCTTAAAATCCAACAAAAGTTAATTTGTAGATCTGTCAATGTGTTGCAGTGTTTGACTAAGGTCTCCTAGGACATTGCATGTATTTCAGTTAAACACAAAAAAGATTTTGAGGATGCAAAAATTCTTGTTTTCTGGCCTCAGTTGAACAATTATATGACAACATCAGCAACAAGAACATAATGCTTAAACAAAAAGAATGATTACAGCTCTCAGACACCACCAAGAAGGGCTAAGATGATGGCTGAAGATCCCATGCAACAGGTAACGGAGGATATATCCATTGAATTTGTATTCTTCACCGCTGAGTTGTTCAGTGAGTGCACTCTGAATTCTGAATCTTCATTTGCTAAAGTAGTGCAGTCAGCTTCAGCGATTATTTATAACAGTTTTTGCGAAAGTGCATACATCACATTAGACTGAATTCATGAACCGCTTGATTGTTCTTTGCTCGCTTTCTTTATAATTTATTCCCAGTTTGAATAACCGTTGTTTTTCATGCTGCAGAAATAACAATATTGTGAAATCTTGATTGTAATTTGTTTATATTGAGTCACCTGCTGATTTTTTAATTTTTTTAATTTATAGGCTATTTACATTATGCAATGTTTGTGTAAATGCATGAGCAGCATTAATCTGTGTAAATAAACAAATGAGCCAAATTTGCAGGTTCTGCCATTATAATTTATCTTCAAATAGAAAGTATAGCTAATAATTTGCTAAATTATGTCATTACATCTAATACCATGTGGACTCCAACTGAATATAACGAAGAATTCACTAACAAAAAGCTACATTTATCAGTTATCTTACCTTGACTTTTTGCAGGTTCCGTCCTCCCTCCAACTGACGTTTTGGTTTTGGGCGCCTTTTCCACGCTTTCCGGCTACGTTTAAATTTAAAGGGCTGGCAACAGGAAAATCATTCCAGTTTAAATTTTTTATTTATTCATTTATAATTTATTTATTTTTTCCCTCAGACAGAACAAACTACATATACATCCGTGCTAAAGATTTTATTTGAACAAAATAGATATATTATCGCTAACAAGTTAGCTCAAAGCAGCAAGTGGGACAATTATTATTAGAGTTATATTTGACATGGACATCACAATTACACTGGATGAACCATTTGCATCTGCTTGAGCGTTTTAGCAAAATTTAGTTAATTTTCAACACCTGTCCACAGTAGGCTTTTTAGAAAAATAAAAAAAACAGTAATATTAATAATAATATTTTGCTGACAAAGGGGATTGAAATGTTAAGTCAAATAATAATTAATGTGTCTCATAGCAGCTTCTCCCGATTTTGCCATTAATATACATATTACTCCAATTCATTCATTAGTATGATCATGTTATAATCTTTAGGAAATAAATTGTTATTCATAAGGATGACAGTTGTAAATATAAATGATATTAAGAGAAATTAAAAGATGTATTTATTTATTTGTTTGTTTTTTGTTAGAATATTACCCTTTGGGGCTCACTTGACACACTCTAGAACAGTGGATCGCAACCTTTTTGACTTCAAAGCCCCCCTATTTGAAGGCCCCCCTCACTCACAATTTGTACCTGATAAAATATTACAAAGCTTGGCATAAGAAAGATATACATTTGTTATAAAAATAACCAGATAAGAAATAACTATTTTTGGTTGTTTTGTTTTATTTTAAATAATTATAAGTCATTTAGAGGCCCCACTGGAAGATTGTTGAGGCCCCCTGGAGCCTCTACTCTAGAAGTTAAATGACACTGCTAGCAGATAAACGTGGTTTCACCAAGTCAGTTTATGTCAAGTTGTGTGCTTTTAACCAGAGTTAGGTGCTTCTTCGTCAGTGTTATTCACCTATCATTTCCCTCTGATTGTAGGGTTATAGTTAGGGTTATGTTTAGGGGTAGTGGATATGGTTAGGACTATTTTTTTTTTGGACAGGAATGTTGCTCCAAGGTCAACAAAATATGATGATACAGGAACATGTTCTACTTTGCAAAATCATTGCGACCCAAGCTTTGCACAAACAGCAACTCAAAATTATCTCATACAAATATTTAAAGGCATCCCAAAACCATAAAAACTCTTCATAAGTTTGAACCTAGACACTTGAACTTTTCTAGACACTATCTAACATATGCCAGCTGATTATAAGAGCTGTCACTGCAATACATCACATTCCTCACATTCACATTCACAATATTGTGAAATATTGTTAAAAAAATAAAAAAATAATTCAGGCCATATTTACGGTTTCAAACTTTGGCCTGTGACATCTAAATTAGCCAGTGTCTAAGTGTTGCATCCAAGCCAGAAGTGGTCCATGTCTGTTTTATGATATTTGGGGCATATTTGCCATGTCAAATGTAGGCCAAGTTAGGCTTACATCCTGATTTGACAATGCTGACTGTGCCATCTATCTATCCAAACGTGGCCAAAAATGTTATAAATTATTGGGCCATATTTGCCATATCATATGTGGGCCACTTTAGGCTCACACCCACATGAGCTATGTGCTTGCTGTGCTCTATCTTTGCCAAAACTGGTCCAGAAATGTTTTAAGATAACTGGGCCACATTTTCTGCATTACATATGGGCCACTTTTGGCTCACACACAGATGAGCCAATGTTTAATATACCATTTATTTGCCAAAACTGGCCCAGATATGTTTTACGATAACTGGGCCACATTTGCACCATTATATGTGGGCCACTTTTGGCTCACACCCAGATGAGCCAATGTTTAATATACCATTTATTTGCCAAAACTGGCCCAGGTAAATTTTAAGATAACTGGGCCACATTTGCAGCATTACATGTGGACCACTTTAGGTTCACACCCACATGAGCTATGTGCTTGGTGTGCCATATATTTGCCAAAACTGGCCCATATATGTTTTACGATAACTGGGCCACATTTGCACAATTATATGTGGGCCACTTTTGGCTCACACCCAGATGAGTCAATGTTTAATATACCATTTATTTGCCAAAGCTGGCCCAGGTAAATTTTAAGATAACTGTGCCACATTTGCTGCATTATATGTGGGCTACTTTTGGCTCAAACACAGAAGAGCCAGGGCTACTGTTCCATATATTTGCCAAAACTGGCCCACGTATTTTTTAAGATAACTGGGCCACATTAGCTTTAACATATGTGGGCCACATTTGGTTTACACTCAGATTTCCCTTCATCAGTTGTGCCACATTTTTGCCAAAGGTGGCCCACTTTTGTTTTGTGATATTTGGGCCATATTCATTATTTACCACATGGGCCAGTTTAGGGTCACATTCAGATTACACATTGCCATAAGCACCGCATCTTTGCCTAAAAAGGCCCACATGTGATTTGAGATATTTGGGCCATATTTGCTATTTTACATGTGGCCCACTTCAGGTTCACATCCATTTTGTCTGGGCCATAAGAAGGCCTACAGTGCCGCATCAATGCCTGAAGTGGCCCACATCCGTTTGCTATCTGGGAAACTATATTAACAATGTCCGCCCTATATCAATATCTGCATCCTGGCCTATTCAGCGAGGCCTTTTGTTCAAGGGATCAGGTTTTTCCTGAAGCGAGCCCTTCTGCACCTTAGTACTCTGTATCTACGTCCTGAAGGGAGTGGGGTGAGGTACCAATTTAATGGGTGTGTAATATCCTGTCCAATTGAAGTCGCCATATGTGTAATGGCCCTGTTATTTAATTCTGTCAAGTTTGATGTGGGAAGACCAATTATTTTGGAAGCTATTGTAGTTATACTTATGAATTTGGCAACAGAAACAGAGAAACAGGTGGATCAATATAGAATAATAGATTGAATCATGTTCTGATACAGCAGCAAAAGGAGACGAGGAGCAACATAAAGTCCTTTTAATTTACGGATGACTGACAGTCTTTGATGGCTCATTTTCTGAATGTCACTGGTTTGTGTGGCTGATAAAGGTACGTGCTTTTATCGACTACTTCTATTACTTGGTTGTTAATGAGGACAGAATGCTGAGGTGAGGAAGAACTGATTATTAATTATTTTGTTTTGGTGACATTAAGATGGAGATATTACCCTCCACACCACGAGTGAAGTGGCAGGTGTTTGGGTTTTAAAAAAAAAAAAAAATAATCAGTATAAAGTTGTTGTCTGTAAGCAGAGCGAGGATAGCTGTGTCATCTGAGTATTTGGTATGTGGTCGTGGGTGATGGACTGGTGCTATCATTGGTATAAAAAGGTAAGAAATTGGCTTACACACAGCCTGCGTGCTCCAGTGTTTGGTTGAATTACTAACCACCATTATAATTTTTCTCATCCTGGTTTATATGGGCAAATAGTAATCCCTTCAAAATTTTTAACACTCTCTTGTCCTACGGTTACTGTCAGCAAATATTAATTAATATAATTTTTTAGTCTTACAACCCAGACTGAATGTTAAACTTTTTTACAAAACAATATTAGCCGCACAATGTTTTTCAACATTGATAATAATCAAAAATGTTGATTGACAGCAAATCACATATAATGATTTCTGAAGATCATTTGACACGAATGACGGAAGTACTTTATGCTGGAAAACTCACAGACATTAAGTATCTTTGGCGTACATCGACATGTAAATTCGCTATTTTAGATTGCAACATATATTTCACGGTTATACTGTTACTGTATTTACCATAATCAAAATCATCATCAATTGGAGCTCTTTTCTAAAAAAATGATAGGAAATTTCAAGCTCCTGCAAAAGGACAAATATAAGACTAGTGGAAAGGCACAATAAAAGCAGTCCACATTCTGCACTACATTCCAAGTCTTCTAAACCATATACAAGTGCATTGTTTCATATGGACTGATATTATAACTTTAGTGATATTAAACTGTCCCTCTATGTAAAAGAGATGTGTAAAATGATTTACCATTTGCCATATACACCAGGAAAGACATATTGTAATGTAAAGAAGTGTGCCTGTCATTTATGGTGTGGACCGGGTGTGGTGGGCTGCTTTGTCCAGGGCCACTTTTTGGCCCCAGTCCGCCCCTGCTACGTACACTTACTATAACTCATTCTTTATATATATTTACGAAATGGGCCGGCCCACACTGTACAGCAGTCCACCGGGAAAACGCCGGGTGCTCCAGATGGCCAGTCCGCCACTGCTTATAGATAAGTCAGGAGAGATGATTGGGCAAGGTGGTGTCTATGCTCTTTCTTTGAGAATTTCTCTCCAGATTAGTGAGTTCTATTGTTTTATTGTTTTCTATTGTTTTTGATATTGTGTCGTAACAAGAAAACCATCCTTACATAATGATAAATTAATAATATTAAGAAGAGTATCTTCTGGAAGCACCTCTTCCAGTAGCTTTGTTGGTATAGTGTTCAACATACATATCGATTCAGATAATTTATAGCAGAGAGAGAAGGGAGTTGTTCCTCAAGGCTTATGTTAGTCTCATATTTTTTCTGAGGTTACTGAATCCAGTCCGCATCTAGAGGAGATGGTGGATCAGCACCTAGTGATGACCCCAGCTGCCCTGAATGTAAGCAGAGACCACTGCCAGTGCCAGAGACCACAACTAGACAAGCCATAGAGACAGATCCCCTGTGAAGACCTCACCGACTAGATAGCCATCTGCACAGAGCCTCAGCAAAGACCGTGAGAACCAGACGAGTCCTCTGCACTGACCCTGTGGCCAGCTTCCTCTCCTTCACCATATTATGCATCACAGTCATCAAAGAGAAGGAACTGGATGAACTTTCTGAATGATATCAATCCAGTCTGACTTGTGTTGCAGCCTGGACTTAAACTGCTGGTTTCATATGGCCAGAGGAGAGCTGGCCCCCTGTCTGAGCCTGTTTTCTCCCAAGGATTTTTTCTTATTTCTGTTACCGATGGAGTTTGGGTTCCTTGCCATTGTCTCCTCTGGCCATTGTTAACTGTTAGGCATATTCACTGATGTTTCTGAAGTTGATTGGATTATAACTGTATTTTTTTTGTATGATACACTGTTTTCCAGGTAGAGGTTGCATATGATGTGGTCTACCACAATTGCATAACTACAATTAGTCTTGCAGGAAAAAAAAGATAAAGTCATTGTTTTTGCACAATATGTGTGTAAAGTGAAGGCTGTGAAATAAAAAAAAAGGGTTTTGTTCACACGTCCAGTTCACAGATGTTAAGCTCCTTAAAAGGCAAAGAAAAGAATAATAATAATTATTCGATATTCGATAGCTTAATGTGTGGGACAGATGAATATCTGTCTGTTGTCAGTGAACTGAATTGATGATTAAAACTGATGTTTACGAAAATGTTTCTTATAATTACATTCATGTAAATGCTGTAAGAGCTACAGAAAAGCAGAGGAACAAAGAGGTTATGTATGATGTGGTCTACCACAATTGCATAACTACAATTAGTCTTGCAAGAAGAAATATAAAATCATTGTTTTGTGCAATATATTTGTAAAGCAAAGGTTGTGAAAGTACACACACACACACACACACACAAAATGAATTTGGTTCACACACTAAAGCTGAAGAAATTCAGACAACAGTGCTAATCGGCGTGTACTGCATTAATATAGCCATAGGTTTGTGGAATAAGTGCATTTCATTAAAATAGATAATCACCAATTGGTAAAGTCACTGTGTTACTACACTATTAAATTCCATGGTATTCTTTATCAAGACAAAATAATAATTACAAAAAAAATCATCTGGTCCTTGGCAGGTCTTAAAGATTGGAAAATTAAACCTCAGATCAACAACAACAAATGACACATCACATTGTGTCATTATTTATTTAAGAAAAATAAAGCCAAAATGGAAAAGCCATGTGAAACAAATCGGTTAAGTATGTAACCCTAGTTCACTGAAGGAGGGAATGGAGACGTCACGTCAGTAATGACCGACGAACTGTACTCAGAACCTTCCGACTCCAAAGGAGGAGGTTGCGGGCGAGTTGCGACATGCGACGGGAGTTAGTGAGGTGCAGACATTCTTGGCGGGTTGATGTACGCAACAGTCGCAGTGTTGTTCATCCGGAACAGCACGTGCTTGCCTTGTAAGCGCCCCTTGAGACGGTTCAAGGCAAGGCGGCCCTGCTAACAACTCTAGGCAGTGATTGTGCCAGTGCAGTTGCGGCTGCCCGTCATAACCGACACTGCATGCCTGTCGTACGTGGCCCCCCAGCCGGTGGCAGAGGCATCCGTGTGATCCAAGCATGCCTGGAGACCTGCTCTAGGGGCACGCCTACCTGGAGAAACACAAGGTCTGACCATGGGATGAAGGTTTGGCGGTAGGCCGGTGTGACTCGGTCTCATATGAAGCAGCCACAGGAGTGTAACTACCACTGCAGCTCCCATATGCCCCAGAAGCCTCTGAAATTGTTTCAGTGGGACCGCTGTCCTACCCTTGATGATTCAGCAGTTCAGCACATATAGTTCGACCGAATCAAAGGCATACGCGAAAAGATATCCTCTGTATCGGAGTTGCTCTTTCCCAGTTGACCCGAAGAATCGGGGCCGGAGCACCAGGTCTGTGTGCACACAACTATACCGAACTGTGATAGTATAAGCAATCGTCGAGATAGTTGAGAATGCGAACACCTTGCTCTCTGAGGGGAAAAAGAGCCCCATCCGAAACGTTCGTGAAGACACGGTGGGATCGGGACCGAAAATTTTGCTCTCTCTAAAAAAGCTCTTGACGTCGCCGAAGAGGCCGGTCTGGGAGGGGCATTGAGGAACCAAACTTTGCAGGCCTCCCTCATGTCGGCCAGACAGCCAGAGATAGCGCTCCTGGATCACAAGTGTGGACATTGTGCGACCTAGAGAACTCGCGGTGACCTTTGTCGTTCGGAGTGCGAGGTCAGTGGCGGTTCGGAGCTCTTTCAGAACTTCCAGATCATGACCACCCTCGAGCAGGTCCCTCAGTGCCTTGGCCTGAAGAACCTGCAGTAACACCGTAGCGTGTAAGGACACAGATGCAGATCTTCACAAAACAAAACCCCGAATAAGCACTGCCGGTCAGACCAGACGAGTGCCTACATGCTCGGGAGGGAAGTGCAGGTCTCCCCACCAGGAGGAGACGGTACTAGGACACAATTGCATCGCTACTGACCACTCCACCAGGGGGATCACTGCATACCCCTTAGCTGTACCAACATCAAGGGTGATGAGGGAGGAGGAATTAACAGGCCGGTTTCTGCCAGTAAAAGGTGCCATCCACGACCTGGTAAGCTCCTCATGCACCTCCGGGAAGAAAGGAAAGGGCGGGGTTCTCACGACGAGCAACCCCAAAGAAGAAGAAACCAATCGTCCAGCCTCAAGGCTTTGGGATTCAGTGGAGGGTTCCACTTGAGCCCTATCCTCTCGGTGGCCCGGGAAAGCATAGCTGCCATTTCCTGATTCGATTCAGGCTTTGCCACCATCCCAGAAGGCGGCAGCGCAGCCGAAACTTCCTCCAGAAAGCTCCCCCTCCAATGCAATGATCGACATTCGGTCATTGGGAGGAGTGCTGAAGGATACCGCTGGTACGCTCTTTGAAAAGGGCCAAGCGCATTCCTTTGGCAGCTTGACTGGTTGTGGAGCGTGAGAGGAGCGATGGTCCCCTGAGGGTTGGTTCCCTGGAGGATTTGCCACCACTGTTACTCTCAGACCGGCCGTGCTACTGCCTGAAGTAGAGCTCCGCCCCCCTCGAGGTAATGAAGCTTGGTCCGCAGCTCTGAGATGGTCATCTTACCACAATGGGAACATGATTGATCCATGAACGCCATCTCAGCATGCTTGATGCCCAGACACGTGAGGCAGCAATCGTGACCATCACCCATCGTCTTTACAAAGACGCACCGATGTATGCTCTTTTAGAGAAATTACTCTTTCAGGGAAATGCTCTTTTACGTGCTGAGACGCACAGGGGAGATGGCCGCTTGCAACACAACAGGGGGTAGTGTAGCCTGAAGTGCGCAACACACTCGACACTGGAACGACCACCGCCAACACAAAAAGCTCCCTTAGAGAGCGTTGAACTCATCGTCACATGAACAGTTTGGCAAGAGTAGAATGAAGTTGTTGCTCGGCTCTGAAGTGAAAAGTTGGTATGCGTTGCACCTGCTACCTTTTTGTGATCAGCGGCAGCTGGATGCAATAATCGCATGCCAATGTGCATTGGCTCGTTTGGTTTACACTCGAAGTGGATTGGTCTCTCGAAGCGAGATCCCAGTGAAATGTGTCCAGTGACATGACTCGTAGTGACCGACTGAAAGGAAACATCTCAGTTACACACACACATTTTTCACACTGCGTGACTATCTGGGGTGGCATTCAGTTGCTGCTGTGTTCACACTGCAGGATGGATCGACGACAGGGGGTTTCATATTGCATGACTTCACAATAGGAAGAATCGCCGACAGCTCTGTCTGGTGCAGGGTTGCCAGGTTTTCTCTACAAAACCTGCCCAATTACTACTCAAAATAGCCTGAAAATAGCCCAATTTCTTTCGAGGGGGTCCCCCAGTAAAAATCGCATTCGGGGGGTAAAACACAATTTTTTTTTGGCGGGGTTCTCCTGGTACAATTCACATTCCAGGGCCTAAATATCACGTTATTGGGGTCGCTTCAACCTGCTGACATAAAACACAACCGGCGTCAATCGCAGATTTGGCAACACTACGCAAACTACGTGTCATATAACTCCTCCACGAACTTCCCGCTGCCCTGTATCTTGGTCTCTCATTGGCTGTAAGTCATCGCCGATGTGTTTTTCAGTCAGAACTCATTGCACACAGCGTGATTGTGAATCGCTGACAGCTCCAGATATTTAGCATGCCAAATATTTCACGGGCGTCAGCAACGTGTCGGCGATTCCCTCAAATCACGTCTTTGATAATTCACACTGCGTGATTGTCACTCGCGTGAACGAGCAACGATTTGCCTCCGATGTCGGGCATTTGTCGGCGATTTCACAAAACCTGTCGGCGAGTGAAAAATCGGGCTAATATCGTGCAGTATGAATTCGGAATAAGGACACCTCATGATTCAGTTGCTTGTAGATCCACTTTTAGCAGTAATAAGTTGAATTAATCATTTTCTGTGTGACTTTATCAGTCTCTCACATCATTTTTGTAACATTTCATAAAATTTTGATACAAGTTCAGTTCAGCTATAAAGCAAAAGGCAGCTTCGGAAACAGCCAGGGTGTTAAAATGTGCGCTTGGGATTGCACATGCACATTAGCTGGACCAACCTTACACATACAGTACACTCTTAAAAAGTCTGTAAAAAGGGCACAATATACTGCATTAATATGTAGGATTTTAAATTTTTTTAATGGATGCACCTATCCAAAACTCTACTCAATACTGCCTTTTTTTGTAATTACTTAAAGTGTAATTTATCACTGCATAAAAACAGAAAGCACAAGCTCCTGTGTCAGGTTGTTGTGCTTTAAAAAAAGTAAATATATGCGACAACATGAGAAAATATTGAAAGTACAAGGAGAAAAGGTCAAGTCAGGACCGACGCTAGGACACTTGCCTTGTAGGGTTTTAACTTTCCCTTTAGAACGCAATTAAGTACATTTGCATTAAATAGTTTCAAGTTAGGTGCACATCCCAGCATAAACGCTCCAGATAAATTATTTGTTAATAAAGCATATATTTTCACAAACCACTGTTAATTTTAATAGAAAACAAGCATACTGTAAGCATGATATGACATGGTAGCTAATACGATAACAATTGCATTACCTAATGCAGAAAAATCCAGCATTTCGACCAGGCCTGGTTCCAGAATCAAATCACTGAGGGTGCTTCTGAAATATGTGAGTGGACTTTTATCTTGGTTAAGCTTGTCCTAATCTAGCCTTGAGGTCATGAACGCATGAATTGACATTTCTGCATTTGACATTGAGAGTATATGTTATAATTTAGAGATACTTTTAAGGTGCAAAAATGCAGTTTCACAAATGCTAGACATGTGGCTTTCAAAAGAAAAATTATTATCAGATAGCACACTTAACTGGCAATGGAAACTTGACAGAGCAGCCATCAAATGTTAGAGACTATTCTATGATATTATGTGTGGATGTTTTTGGTCTAATAATTAACACCTCCGCTTTTATGTTAGTTTTGTGAATTGGTATGTTTCATCAGGCTATAAAGAAAATACAGATCTGAGTATCATCAGCATAAAGTGAAAGCTAACACCATGTTTCCTGAAGATATCTCTCAGGGGTAACATGTACAGGTTGAAAAGCTACAGTCCTAGTACTGAGCCTTGTGGTACTCCATACTGTACTTGCGATCGATATGATAACTCTTAATTTACAGCTGCAAGCTAATGACGGTCCGATAAGTATGATTTCAACCATGCCAATGCAGTTCCACTAATGCCAAAAAATTTGAGGTTATTCAAAACAATTTTGTGGTTGATAGTGTTAAATGCAACATACTGATTACAGTCATACAATAATGTTCCAAATTATGTATGTAAAAAAAAGGGAACTATTTTGTAATAGGTCAATTTAATGTTGAATATTCAGATATCTCATTTGGTTGGGAGGAACTTATTTGGCAATAAATAAAGCATTATTTCTGAGCACAATCTTGTTCAACTTGACACTCTTACAGACTGCTGGTATGTATAAACTTTTATATCAAAAATAGCACATTTTTGGTTTGAAATGTTTTATCAGGGCATAATATTCCACATGTGAATAATGTATTGGATATATAATAAATATAGCAATTGTTTATAAACACTTATTTATAATACAATTTATTTATTGTATAAAACATGTATTATTTTATTTAAAAGCAATATTGGAGGTTTGATACATGATGTATTCCCAGTGAGTGAAAACGTTTTATAACCGTCTCTACAGCATTTAAACTTATATTGGAATATATTCGATTATATCTATATATATTTGTTGTGTGGTGTGTGTGTGTGTGTGTGTGTGTGTTTGTGTGGGTGTGGATAATAGCTTACCGGTTTTAAACAATTAGCTGTGCTACAGTTCTTTAATTACTGTCGGATACTGGTCGGTACTTCACAATAACACAAAATAATAAACCAAGTGTGTTTGTTGATAATTACGAGCAGCTAGCTTAAATATAATAATCAAGAAGACTGAATTTGTGAATATACATGTGTGAAAACAGATGCAATTGAACAGTTTTATTAACTACATTGAAAACTTCTAAATTGTATTAGGTGGCAATTGTTCAGTCTCTCAAATGGACTATATTTGTTTCTTTGTGTAAATGAGGATAATAAATTGAAAATGAGTCCTTCATATTTTGAGATGATGTGATGTGTTATGTCTTAAATCAGGATGGCCATACGTGTGATTTTGTTACTAACACTTTTTACTGGGCTCTGCGTCGCTTATTTCAAAGGTACGTTTAGAATAATACAAGTAAAAATGTCTGGATTTAAAAATCTGTAACCATTGTTACAGTCCTTTCATTTTACATATCATCAGATTAAATTATCCAAATTATAGGCTGAAATATGGTAATTAGAATCTTGTGATTGATTGATTGATTGATTGATTGATTTGTATTGCTTTGAGGCTGTCTTATCATTATCATAACTGATTGAACAGGGAATGTTGCTCTTAATGCCAGAGTGGTGCAGTCATCTTTATACCAGCGAGAGGGAGTTGCTGAACATGCAGTAGATGGAAACAGAGACACAGATTACAGGAAGGGCTCATGCACTCACACTCAAATGCAGCTTAATCCATGGCTGAGAGTTGACCTCGGAAATGTCTACAGCATAAGCAAAGTTGCCCTCACTAATCGTAGAGACTGTTGCAAAGAGCGACTTAAAGGAGCTCAGATTCGTATCGGTAACACCGGAGACACGGAAACAACACTGAGCTGTAATAAATGTTTAATTGTTTTTTTTTTCATCTCCCCCATGTTTCTGATGTTGAGCTGGTTTTACTAGGGTGCCCTATATGTCCTTTTTTTTTCCTGACATGTTTCTCTTTTTGGGGGGAGCTAAAAAAAATTTTCCTCTGGAATTCTAAATTGTCCAAATGTAATTTCCCATTGGCAGTCGTGGCTAATGGCCTGCCCCCTGCCCTGTTTGTGTTGTTTCACAGGGTGTGTGTGGGTGTGTGTGTGTGTGTGTGTGTGTCATTGGATGTAAATGCAGCATTTATTGTGAAGAGTGTTATACAATCTAATTTGATTTCAATAGTCTAATTGAATTTGTTAAACGTACATTGTATTGAGCGGCCTCTGGTTTCCACTTTCAGCACTGTTCTTTATGTAATTGCAGGGCTGTAACTGTTCTCACTGTTTTTGATGGCACAAAAACATTTGAGTTTGAGCCCATTAGTGGCCGATATGTCAACATTTTTTTACCCGGGAATGATGAAATCCTTACTCTGTGTGAAGTCGAGGTGTTTGCAGGTAAGGGACAGAGAGAGAAGACAACTCTGTGATAGCATTTGTTCATGTACTTGCTAATGTGTGTATGACTGTTGTTATTCTATTAACAGAAAAGGACAAACCACTGTACATTTGTGTTCCAAGTAAGTGCTCTTCATGACTCTGAATGCTGTCAGTAACACATGTATTTGGTAATCAATAAGGGATCACTTAAGATAGTTGTTTTCTAGGCACCAAAGTGTACACAGTGCCCCTTTGTCAAGACAAAATATCAGGCAATTTATTATTTATTTATTTTGGTAATTAAAGGCCCTTTTCTAAAGGCCTGCTGAATCAAACTATTTGTAAAATTAATTAATAATAATTTAGCCATAAATAAAATGACCCAAATGACGACCTTTCACTTGACGGCCTCATCTGACCTCAGTACCAGGGGCGCCGCTAGGAATTCTGGGCCCTGTGATGAGCTCTGTGATGTTCTCATCGCCTCATTTTAGATACGAATAAAATGTCAGGTCTTACATAGACTACCCTGCCTCTTTGAATTTAAATAGAATTATTTACACTGTCCCTGTTTCACGGGCGTCGAGGGGTCTGGTCTTTTTTATGCTATTTTTGCTCAAAATTATTCATACTGTGAACTATTATTATTACATTATTTATTTAAAAAAACATAGAGTGCCTTAAAAAAAAAGGCTATCACAGCACTGGTAATCCAGGAAAAAAAGCCTTATATTGATTTTTCTCATCCCCTGAATTACACTAATCCTGTTTTTTATTTGCATTCCAAATATACATTCAGACAGGATTAGAGAGATTATATCTTTTAAATAGACAGATTTAAAAAAAAATATTTGAACGCAACAGTAGTGTTTCCATACAGCAAAACCACCATACCTGTAAACTATATAATAATACGTATAACAATAATATAATAGTAGTTATCATAATAGGCAGTTTCTTCTAATCCCAGATTTATTACTAGATACCACGAAATATTATTTAATGTAAAACTTTCACAGTTGATATTTTTTTTCTGTTTTCTTTCAAACTGCATCATGGCATTTGCCTGCTTTATCATACAGAAGCATCCGTACGATGCCTGTACAGCAAGCATGTGTCACATATATTGCGTACTTATATTTATGAGCACAGCCCTATATAAAGCCTTTTTTCATGTGCCCCCTTTAAATTCAAAGTTGGTACATTACGAAGTGCATTTAGCTATTACTGTACTTAAGGCACTTTTGGAGTATCTTACTTGACTTGAGTAAATTATTTTTTCTGGAAACGTATTACTTGTAAACTTCACTACAATTGACAGACAACTTTCATACTTTTTCACTCCACCTACATTCGACCAGGTCTCGAGGTAGACAGTCGCGTTTGCTAGTAGCAGCCGTGAAAGTCAATTGTCCCTTCTCTACAAAGTGCTTTTTTTAGACATCCTATCAGGAATCACTCTTTGTAGGGTTAACGTGAGTGATTTCCCATCATTTTTTTATTAACCTGATCAGTTCCGAATGTGATATTTATTTACAACAATTCAGTAATAAGAAGTTGATATTGTGGTTTATATTAGACACAATTTTGTCTGATTTTGCAAAATTGTGTAAACGAAAATATTACCAATAAAGCCACAGAAGAACTGTTGTGCATCTCCTAACAAAACACAGTAGGTGTTTGACTTAAAGCAGCACTGCACAGACTGTTCTTTGGGTGACAATAACTGCATGAACGCAATCGGAGAGCTTTTTTTTGTTTTTTTTTTTTTTTTTTTTTGTAAGTGTTGTAAAGTGTGATCACTGCCATCCTGCTTTTGTAGGGGTGTTAAAAAATTTTTTTTGGGGGTCAACTCATTGTTTAATTTCTATAGGTTTTTAACATTCTAAAAGCTCTTTATTCCAAATATATTACAAGCTATTCAGTGTATTCAGTAGGTGTAATGTATTGTAAGTTCCTTCAGAGGCGTAAGGTATTGCAAGTATTACAACAATAATAAAACCAGTGCATTGACATAAAAAGCAAGTACTTCTGTACTTTTATTTAAGTAAAAATCTGTCTTTACAACTTTTACCTGTAATGGAGTAATATTTGACCAGCAGTATCTGTACTTTGACTCAAGTAATGGAGTTGTTCTTTGTTCACCTCAGCCTTTTATACTTTGAGCACCGGCCCTTCCAAAGGTCTCTGCATGGCCCTGGATTTGAGCTGAAATATTTTATTAGCTCATTGTAATAAATGCAAACTTCCATGAAGAACAATAATTCATTGCAGAACAAACAAGCAATAATATACAGAGATAATATACAGTCAGTTATACAATTGATTACATGACTTTTCACCCCAAAAAAAAAAAATTACTAAAAAATTGCATGGACATATTGATGAGATTAAAGTGTTTTAAATTCAAGAAGGACCAGACGATAAGTATAATCCCCATTATGTTGGGATTATACTTTAGAACATTAAAGTTCATAATAATTGTCTGTTGTTTTATGTTAAACAGGGAATCTTGCTCTTGGAGGCAAAGCTGTCCAGTCTTCCAGATACAATGCATTAACAGCTGCTCATAATGCTGTCGATGGCAACAGGGAGTCAAATTACGCACGCGGGTCATGCAGCATTACTAACGAGGACAGGGACCCCTGGTGGAGAGTTGACTTGGGAGACATCTACAGGATAACCAGGGTTAGCGTCACTAATCGTGGAGACTGTTGTGAAAAGAGGATCGAGGGGATCCAGATCCGTATTGGCAACAGCCTGCACAATAACGGCAACAATAATGAGCTGTAAGTGTTGTCTCCATCTCTTAATACTTACACAAATGATTAGAAAATGAGTAAATATGATAAAACACAGCTTTTGAAACTAGAACCGCATTTCTCAAAACTAAAGATTAGGTTTATGAGTGAATGGCTTCACTAAGTGGGCCGCTTTTGGTGTCTAAGCAATTTAAAAAAAACTAATACAGACAGAAGTATATTTAATATGCCCCTATTTCTGCGTATTTTCACAGTGCAGCAGCTGTTGGGCCCATCCCACTTGGAGGCACAAAATCATTTGCATTTAAGCCTATTAAAGGGCGATATGTCAACCTTATTGTGCCTGGACGCAAAGAATACCTCACACTGTGTGAAGTTGAGGTATATTCAGGTAAGCGATAAAAAGAAAGAGATGTGATGTGTAGACATGTGTATGTGTATATGTGTACTATGTGTATGCTGCCTTAATGATTATTTTTTCTTTTTCTGATTTTATTGCCAGAGTAAGTGGAATGAAATGACGTTACACCACAGTCACTGATCCCCCCCCCCAAATGACTGTTTTCTAAGCAATACTAATATTGCACTTTTTCATTGTTTTCATTTTACTTATGTACCTTTATCCTTCCTCCAATTGGGTGGACCTTGTATTTACACCCCCACCTTTGTTTATCTTTGCTTTCTACATGAATAAATTACTTCAGCATTGCATGTAGTTTTGCAGTTTTCTGAATCAAAAAATCATTTGGATCTTTACAATGAGGAGGAGATATCGTGATATGAAATGTACTCCTGTAGCTAATGTGTGAGGTTAACAGCATCCAACATCAATTTTAAATTGTGTGTTCTGACACACACCTGACTTTAATGACAATAATAATGAATGTTTTATTTCTTAATACCATTTTGTGCCACTGTCTGATCATTACTAAAAGAATAAAAACACATTCCCGCTTGCACTGATTGACTAATAATGTACAGGATTTCTAAAGTCCCCAGTGACAATGGTTTCAGCTAAAAACCTTCTTTACTCTTCTAAGGATGCAACAATGCCATTTTCTTTTCCTGAACTGATCCAGAAAATTCGGAGTATTGGCCAATACCAATACGATTCGATACCAGCGCAGTTTTGTTTGTTTGTTTTTAATCGATGTAGAATTTCTATGCTTCTGTGTGTTAAACACGATCTACAAAATACAGGCAACTTAATTTTAATGAAAAATAACAAATGAAAAAATATATATTCATAATCGATGACAAAAATACTATTGTAAACTAAGTTAGTGGATTATTTAGCAGCAAAATATATTCTAATAAAAAAAAACATTTAGTGAAATAACATTATTTAGTGGGTAAAATAAAAGTGAATAATGTAGTACTAAAATCGGTGAAATGTTTAACATTGCCTAGAATAGGATAGCACAGATTGAATTTGGTTAGGGTAAGGGGTAAGTATATGGGATATTAAAAAAAGCCTCAAACCAATTAATCATATGCAGTGGGGCGCTTCTAGACCACAGTTAACAGCCACAATAGCACCCTGTATTACTGAATATAGCCTTGTGTTTTTTTTTTGTTTTTTTTCACAATATAAATTCCAACTATATCATGAAATATCTTGATTCTCGAATATGTGTGTTAGTAAATGCATTTTGCACTTTTATAGATTATGTTAGTTGATCTATGATGCGTGATGGGCAAAGTAGCATAATAGTGTAAGCTATTAACTATGCAAAAAAAACCTTGTTTTACTTAAGTGCCAGATATGGGTGTCATACCATAAAATATTAGTTTAAACGACTGACTTTGTATTTAATGTGAATTTAATAAAAACATTTTAAGTTACTAATTATAACACTTTTATTCTTGAGACGTGGGACAAACAGGTCCAGGAAGGGTAACTGCTATTAGGTTTAAAAATACAAATATTTTCAATTTTAAATGTCATGAGCAATTAATAATAGAATGTATTTAACACAGTTATCACCTTCAATTTAATGTTCTCATTATTATACCAAATCTGTGTTTCTCAATGTCCTCTCACTACATCTAAAACAAGTGTGTCCACAGAGAAGGGTTCAAGCATTCATATGCAGTAAAATGGATAAAAATGTTTTTTTTTTTTATTATGAAAAAGAGCTTGTTTTATCAAAATCAACACTTAATAATATCTCCTATCAAGGTTGTTTTTTAATGACACATGTGTGTTTCATAAGATTTTAAAGTTGCGTCTCCACTTTTTGTCAACACCTTCAGACATTCAATAAAATGTAATAATATCAGGGAATATCAGGGGCAGCTGTCCCTCTAAAGGACATCAGTGTCACACAGGCTCTGGTCAGTTTTAGTTTTAGAATATTTTTAAATCCTAATGTTAGTATTTCCTGTGTCACAGCCATGATATGTCAACACCATCTTTTAATGAATAGAGGAAATGATTTGAAATATTTAGATCATTGTATTCTCCTGAAGCAGGTGTCATTAGCATCTAGCGTCAACAGAAACAAATCAAATGCTACTACATGAACTTTTTTCTGCAAGAAAAATGCCATTCACCACCGTCAGATTTTGTGTTCCAGTGATATATCAAAATACTTCAATGTGACTCTTGAATAAAAGCTTTATAAACAATAACATACTTACTGTATTAAAACAAACACAACAAACAGTGAGTATGTTATTGTTATTGGCCGCTGCATTTATAAGCTCAACAAAGTTGTGTGTGATTGATTTTAATGCGCAGCCCTGTAAAAAAACGTGTCCATTACTGCCACCCACAGGACAAACTGCACATTGCACCCAAAAATGTTTTGTGTGATACGATTCCAAATATAGGGGGGCCAGAGCGGGGGCCAAGCTTGTTGACACGGGGGCACTGTCCCCCTGACCCCCTGAAAAATAATGGCGATAATAATTTATGAAATCACCACCAGATGGTGCAAATGGACATATGGCACATTGTGCACACGTATGTGTTTATGTATGTATAAATAAATAAATAAATAGTAAAAACCGGTCAAATGACTGGTAGTAATAGCTTCCAAAGGAAAACCGTGGAAAAAAAAGCAATATATCCTCATTTAAATACATTGCAAAACAGTTATTTTATTTTTTACAGAAATTTGTATTAAACATTTCACAGAAAAATGTTGTTATTTCACAGGTATTCCCTGAATTATTTTTTTTGTTCTGATCAAAAAAACAAACAAACAATGGAACATTAGATAAGTTTTTCCGGCTGAGAATTAACAGAGGTTTGGATGTTAATATTTTTATGAAAATAGGGGGGGGTGCACATTACTAAGCACTGAAATATAAAACAAATAGAAAAGGAAAAAGTGTTTTTTTTAAATAATAATTAAACACTGCGTCGTCAGAGTTGGTATGTGGCTTTATCAGACGCTTGCACTTAACATTTTATGAAAATCAACATCAAATGGAGTTAGTTTTTTACCAGCGAATGACGGAAGTCTGTGTTTTGTCTGTCATTAGAACAGCTGACTGTATCTGAGGCAGTAAGTGCATCGCATTATACGCTTTCATCACCTTACAGGTTATAACATTTATTGTAGCTATATGGTTTTTGATACACTAGGACTAGGCCAAAATCCCATGATAGATGACGAAGCGCTATAGCCAGGATATTTAAACATAGCCTACAAATAAACTCTTGGTTACACTAGACGGCAAAAAATGCTATTCTCTGCTCTTCCAGCCACAAAAACATTAGCCTCTATAGACAAGTGTTTTTTAGTGACGAAAAACTGTACTTATTCACACATCATTGATTTTTACCCTTGCATTCGACCAGCGAGATCTGTCTCAGCAGCATCACGCTGCGCGGTGTTTGTCTGATGAGCAGGTGAAGTTAAAATTTTTTAGCTTAAAATTTTAGTGACAAGCTCTTATTGATGCCATACTCTGCCATTCGGAAAACGCCGCCCCTGTTTACAACACGGGTTCCAGAACACTTCAACCCAATATTCAGATGTGTGCAGCACTTTATGGAGGACTGTTTCCTGAACCTGATAGAGTAGACTACAATGCCGGCTGTTCTGATTCACAGACTGTAAGTACGTTTTTTTAATTTAAAGAATTTGCCACTGATGATTCAAAAGCGAGTTTTTTTTGGGCAGTGTAGAGTAGCACTTGTTTTTTTTTCATTTCTCCGATCACAAATGCAAACAAGGTTTTATGTTTACGCGGCGCGATGCAACACAACGTGTAAAAGACAGTATAAGTCATTATAATTAGTAATTATGTCCCCACTGGTTGCAACAAGTGCCTCGTTTGTAATGGGTTTTACTGTTTTTGTCTCGTCGCTTCGGCTGGACACGGCATCAACAGTATGTTTAGGGGCGTAACATTTCCGTCACACACTTTAGGTATTCGGCCAATCACAACGCACTGTATAGCTGGCCAATCAGAGCACGCCTCGCTTTTCAGACAGATGAGCTTTTGTAAAAATCGACGCGTTTCAGAAGGCGGGCATAGAGGAGAAACAATAATGTACAATATGTGGGAAATAATGTGTTTTTTTAAACCTTAAACCACATAAACAACTCATTGTACCCCTTTAACTTCTTTGATTCCACTTCAATGTTGACTACTGAATAATAAACCATTATTTTAAATAATCAGCTTATGAGGCAGCAACATATGATAGATTAAACGAACAAGAAAGGCTATTAATAATCTTTCATTGCACAAAAGTATTATAATATGAAAGGCTCCACTCCAGTACAGAGAGGCACAAAGCTCTTATGTGCATCCCGTGCACAGAATGATGCGCTTGAATTCCGAGCGGATGTCCAAGTTGAAGAGATATTGATGTGTAGATGTATTACATATTTGCTTTAGTTTATTGCGCCTTTTTCTTTTTACAGTTTTACATTTCAGTTACTGTGCTCGTGAAGAACAATTCATAGTGCTCTCTACTTCAGTGTTGTGATCTAACACGGTAGAAATGAACACGATTTAGAAACAAAATGAAACTCCAGCAAGATAAAGTCTTGCAAAACCATTTATCTTTATTTACAGATCAAGTATAATATTAGGAACATTTAATCATCTCGGAGAGCGTTTCGTCGTCTTGACTGTCATAACTGAACGTGACACACAGTTTGAATGCTGAATGGAGGATGACAGACAGCCGCAGCGGAGATAAGAGTTTACGTGAACTTGACTTAAATATTCATCTGTACTTCACATTATACTATGGAAAAGCTTCAAGAACACTTGAAATATAGTGCACGAAAACTTTATGGTGCTTTATAATGTTTTTGTGGCTTTCCTGGAGCTTAACAATAACACAGAATAGTATACGCACTATATCGGATTTGGATTGGTCTCGTCTGACCGATACCCCGATCCAGAAGAAAATGCCAGTATCGGAGCGATACCGATACTGAATATCAGATCGGCGCACCCCCCTACTAATTTACATAACAGTGTTGGGGAAGCTAATCTGAAACTGTCTGTAGCCTAAAGCTACAAGCTACTCATAAGTAAAAGTAGTTAAGTTACATTCAAGCTACACTCAAGCCTTAAAAGTAGCTACACAACAAGTTGCTACCAAAAAGCTAGCTACATTGAAAATACTTTTTTAAATACATTTTTACAAATAACAGATTTTTTAAATAATTTTTTTATGAAGAACGTTATAAGTAAAATATTTGGGGTTTAAAATATTAAGCAAAATATTTGTTAAGTACCACATAACAGCCAATCACAAAATTGGTGTGATATTCAGTTGAGATCCATTTTCTTTTTTTTTCTTCCCAACTGCCTCTTATATACACACACACACACACACACACACACATATACAGTATGTTGACTGCAGACCAGTCAAGTTCTTCCACAATAACTGAATCAATCATTTATTTTTTAACCTTGACTTACAAACAGAGGCATTGTCATGTTAGAATAGAAAAAAATTATTTTCAAACATTAAGATTTGTACTCATGGAAATTATTAGATCATTAGAAGGGGGTATCACAATACTTTTGTCTATATAGTGTATAATGTGTGTAACATGAAATTTTTTTTTTTTGATTTTGTCAAATCATTTTGAAGATATAATTTAACAAACAGACCTACATTAAACTTTGTAGATCAGGATATTCTGGGAGCATAAGCCTTCCTCTTGTTAAACTCATAAAAACCCACAATTAGAAGAAGAAGAGGAGGAGGAGGAGAAGAAGAGTAGGGGGGGAGAAGATGAAGGGTATAAAGAAAAAGAGGGGATGAGGAGGAGAATCAGAGGAATGAGGAGAAAGAAGAAGAAGATGAGTAGAATACGAGGATAAGAAGAGAAGAGGAGGAGGATGAGGAGAAGAAGAAGAAGAGGACGAAGAAAGGAGAGGAGAAGAATAAGAAGAAGAAAAGTAGAAGAAAGGAGTAAGAAAAGAGAAGAAAAGGATAAGAAGAAAAGAAAGAGGAGGAGTATGCTAAGAAGAAGAAAGAAAATTAAGAAGAAGAGAAGAAGGAGAAGAAAAAGAGAAGATGAGGAAGGAGGAGAAGAATAAAAGGAGAAGAAGAAGACGAAAGACGACGAAGAAATAAGAAGACGATGAGAGGAGGAGAAGAGAAAGGAGAAAAAGAAAATAGGAGGAGAAGAAGAGGAGAAAGAAGAAGAATAGAAAGAAAGAAGAAGAAAAAAGATGAGCGAGAGGAGGAGGAGGAGGATACGAAGAGAAGAATAGAGAAGAAGAAAGAAGAAAAAAGGAGATATTAGGAGAAGAATAAGAATACAAGAGTAGAGTATAGATAGAAAAGAAGAGGAAGAAACTGAGAAGCAAAAGAAGAAGATGAGGTATGGGAGCTGAGATAAGAAGAAGACAAAGGAGAGAAGAGGAGCGAAGAAAGTAGAATAAGAAGAAGAGGAGGAAAAAGTAGGAAAGAAGAAGAAGCAGAAGAAGAAGAATAATAAGAGGAGGAGGAGGAGGAGGAGGAGGTGAAGAAGAAGAAGAAGAAGAAGAGGAGAAGAAGAAGAGATGAAAAAGAAGAAGAAAAGGAGAAGAAGATGAGAAGAAGAAGAGAAGAAAATGAGAAGAAGAGGAGAAGAAGAAAAGGAGAAGAAAAGAAGAAGAGGAGGAGAAGAATAGGAGAAGAAGAAGAAGAAGAAGATGAGGAGGGAGGATGAAGGAGGAGGTGAAGAAGATAATAAGAAGAAGCGGAGAAGAGAAGAGATAAAATAAGAATCAAAGGAGAAAGAAGTAGACGATAAGATAACAGCGAAAAAAAAGAAATAGGAAGGAGGGAGGGGTAGGGAGGAAAGGAGAAGGGGAAGAGGAGAAAACTAATAAGCACAAGATTAGAAGTTCGGGATAGATAAAAAAGAAATAGGAGAATAGCGAGACGACGATTAAATGCGTAATATGTATAAACTAAAACGAATAAGGGGGCTGTTTTAGGATGATGGAATTATAAAAAGAGAAAGGGCGTTGCTCTCTTTGTGCACCCGTGCATCATGTGATTCACTGAGATCGTCCCGCAGCATATGGTTATACGATCTCGGATCAGTTTGATCAAGTTGTAGACATTTTTAATGAGACATTTATGTAATTAAAAGGATGAGTAGTAGTTAATAGTCTCTTACTGGAGCTCTGTTACACAAGCTCTCCTAAACAAACAAACACCTTTGCAACATTAATAATAATTATTTTAAATACCATAGACCTATTACCGACACTAACCTTCCATTTTAATGGTATTTTATTATTTTGATTGCATTTAATATATTATACTTTCAAGAAAGCACTTTCATTGGGTTTGTAAAAGCTGTTTTTATGAATGTTTTGGTCTGAGTTTTTGTTGCATTTACACAGTTTTGACCAGCAGGTGTCACCAGCGTGTGGTGTTTCGAGCGCTTTGAAATAGAATAATTTTGCGAAGAAATTGTTTCAATTGATTCGAAGCTTCGAAATGGTTCGTTTCTCCCATCACTAGCAAAAACAAGACAATATAAACATGGCATACGCTCAGTGGTGTCCACATACAGCTGAACAAGACTTCACGATCTGAGAGCCTTTGTGTGCAGCATTTATAGTCCTGCAGACAGGAAACAAGAGTGTATGCAATTAGTCCCTGGGCATGGGGTGTTATGGGAAATGGAGTCCAAGAAACAGTGGAAAAGGTCTGAGATGGAGTGCCCTCTAGAGGAGCTCATGGGCACTCCAGCTGGACATTGTGACATTACCATGTTTGAAAATGACAATATATCCTAAATATTGACCTAATAAATCAACAATCAAATTTAAATTATACACATTTGTATATATAATTTACAGCTCCAAATGACTTTGAGGGAAAACCAGGAAATAGTCTGGAGACGACAATACTGGCTGTAGAAGAGTTTATTTGAGCTGATGTTATGTTTCCATGTGTTTGTGTTAGAAATATATGTTTAATGCAAAACATAAAGACTCATAACCACACCAGATATATACATGAGTCTCTTAAATAACACATATAATGTTATTAAATTAGACAAACTAAAGAATATTAAACTGGTGTTTAACACAACAAGCAGATTCACTCAGGACTTACTAAAGAACAAATGAAACAAAAGAAAATCAGAATAACAACAAAGTATGAAAACCGTTAATGTAAGTAAACACAAACATTCACATGCTTTTTACTCTTAGTAGCTGCTGCAGATGAAGTTGAGTTTGTGAGTTTCAGGACGGCTGATCCAGCGCTGATCTCCTCCAGACTGAACTGCTCCTTTTCTCTTCTCGAGTTTACAGTTTTCCGGTTTTGTTCCGTTCCCTGGGGCCCAGTTCTGATAGCACACGATCTCCCCACTCACCCAGAGCCACATGTTCATGATGCAGTAGTTGTGTAAACCCAACCACACCGCCGCAGTAGACGCCCGTTTAACCACGTTCATCACACGACGCTGAATCTCTTCTGAATGAACCGAGACCAGATCCACATGATTCTGTCTGCAGTATCTCAGAGCTTCAGACCACGTCAGATTCTCTCTGATCACAATCAGTTTATCTGGAAACCAAACAAAGCACAAGAAGAGACTAAAGAGAGACTGATCAAAAACAACATGCAGAACAAACACTGTGGATGAATTTGTCATGTCAGACATGTAGCGTCAACTTTAAGAGATCTGGAGGTGATGGATGGAGTGTGTGTGTTTTGTGAGGATCTACTCACCTTCATGACACACAAAAGGAAATGTTTGGATGCAAGAGCAGTCATGCCATTGTCCCTGATCGTTAACAGCTGTACAGTTTTCACCACCTCCATTATTATCAGGTTCACCAGACTTCCAGTATCTGAATGAGGAGTCACTCTGATCTGACCACTGCCATGAGTCTCTGACTCTGAATAGACCGATCCAGACTTGTGATTTAGGTGATTTGGTTGCTCCGACCATGATATTAATGAGCTGCTCAACCTGTTGACTCTCATTCTGGTTTCTTACACTGACCAGATCAGTGTGATTCTGTCTGCAGTAACTCTGAGCGTCTCTCCAATTCAATGTCTCATTGACAAAGACGAGTCCTGTATTCGCTTTAAGAAAAACAAAAAAAAAGGAGAGAAGATTCATGAATCAGTTTGTTCATTATTCTTACGCTGCTTTATGGTTTGGATGTGAACAGGAGCAGCGGTGGAAACATCAGAAACACTTCATTCAAAGACTTGAGCTGCTTCTACAGCTGGTGATATATTGAATATTCACAATATAAGATATTTTAAAGTTATACCATTGTCTATCTAAATTCTCAATTCTGATTGGCTGGAATGAGTGCGTTCAAACTGTTAAGTGTTGCACACAGAGAAACATTTAGGAGCACAGAAACTGAATGTCAACCCTGTGCTGACTTTTATTAATACAATAGCTTCATGACAGAATCGCTATTTTATATTTCTCTGCAATTGTTTCACCTTTACTCACTGCTTTATTTTTATTAATAATAAATAAAGCGTGAAGTAAAGGTGAAACAATTTGCAGAGAAATATAATCTTAGAAATAAAATATCTTAGACAATGATCCATATGGATCATATAATATTAATTAATATTATAAGATCCATATGGATCACTGTCTAAGATATTTTAGGCTGTTTAATTGCAAGTTTCCTTTACCACATAGTGTGACAACAAAAGATCAAAGTTTGTTCAGTGAAAGTCTTTTGTTTAGGCAAATATTGTGTCTATACAGAAATTGTCTGAAATAGCACCGAAAGTGTGACACATATGCACAGTCCCACCTATAACTCAAAATCAAGATTACAGTAAAGTGTTTCAGTATTGCATTATAAATTAGGGTGACCATATGTCCTCTTTTTCCCGGACATGTCCTCTATTTGGACCTTGAAAAATGCGTCTGGCCGGGATTTCTAAATCGCCCAAAATGTCAGGGATTCGGATTTTAATTTTAGAGCCCTGAAGAAGACTGTGTCCAGTCCCGCCCACTCCTGCAAACATTCTAACATTGCATATATTTTTCGTGCATCAGTGGGCCGCTATCAATATGCGGAGAATATAATCTCTTTTGAATGAGCGCTCGCTCTTCACTTTCATCACGCGTGCTCTAAGGAAAATCATATATTTGTCTATGAGCTCAGGATCTGTTGAGCAGCAAATCTTCCAGCATGATCTTGTCAGTCATTTCTCCTTACTTTTGACCTGTGATCAGTCAAATCTGACTCTTGCAGCTTGTGTTGGATGCAGGGTTGTCAAGTTTATTTATTTTTTCGATGGAATTGGGCTTTTAAACTGTTGCCATGGCTTGATCATCCCCCCCCGCCCATGTTGCATAAATTACCTTTTGACTGAAATGCTTGTATTGAAACATTTTGCAATCTACCTATGATAAAACTGTTCTAGATATTAAGTTTTGTGAAGGACGGCCACTGGTAGGAAGCTATTTAGCTGTGTTTATGATAAATATGCTTAACACTGACTGTAAAATATGTATATTAGGTATGGAAATTACATATTTTGAGTTTTGATATTTGAGATTTCGCTACTTTGGGTGCTTTTGGCATTACTTTAACCACCAACCAACCACACCCCAGCCCCCCACCCCGCCCACACCCACTGTTCTCTATTTGGAAAACTAAAATATGGTCACCCTAATTAAAATTTGGTATATGGTGAATGCATAAATGAACTCACTGTTGTTGCAGATGAAATGTCGGGTATCAAAGCATGCCAAATCATGCCATTCTCCATTGAACATCACAGCACAATAATCTCTGCCTTCTGGTTGTCCAGTACCCCAGTTCAGATAGAGCGCAGGTTCACCTGAAGACCACTCCCATTCATCACGACCCGTCTTCTGCAGCCCAATCCAGAAAAACTGAACACCTTCATCATTCACACTCTTCTTCAGCTCGTTCATGTCATTCATGTCGTTCATGTTGTCAACGGTGGCCAGATATGTGTAATTCTCTCTGCAGTATCTCTGAGCTTCAGTCCAGTTCTTCCTCTCATTTATAAAGTGATACTGACGCTGAACACATTCAGATACGGAGCAGAGAGCTGTGAAAGAGAGGCTTTGCTTTAATGATCTTCATAACAGGATCAAACCTAATGACACTATAAACCATACATAAAACCACAAACACACTCACCAATGAGAAGAAGAATGAAATATAGAGTTTGCTCCATTTCTGAGGAAGAATAATACAGAGACACCAACACATGACATTAAATCGATAACAAAATACAAATAAATAAAAATGTAAAAAATACATGCGAATAAAAAATGACAGTAAAACCAAAACACAATATATAGAAACTACATCACGCAACTAGTGGGCCTTCCGCCATGTCATTCAGATAAAGATATTGAACATCTCCAAGTCGAATGTTAGTTAAAAGAATGAACTGTAGTTGTTCCTTACTGAAAAATATAAACGAGGTTTGTGTTTTTTCGTCCCCTGAAGTCGATGTTTCTCAAGGTCTGCAGCTATCAACGGATTGAGGATAGAACGCGATACATTATCATATCTGCTCTCATCCGTCATTCAACACGTCACATAATTTGTTTATTACTCTACAAACAAAACACACTATTTAAGGTTTCTTCCTCATTCATGTGTATGTCCACATGTTTCTCTGTATTTTTGCTTTAATTAGATGAAAGTGTGTTTTAACATAAGTTAAAATACCAGGACATAATGTGAAATTGATTTAAATACAGGAACATTAAATCATATAAATTGTGAAATTATAAGAATCTAATGAACCTACACACTGTAATGACAAACCAAGATATCACACACCCAAAGAGAATTACTTTCACATTTACGTGATACCTTGTCTCGGGAATAGTGTTCGGTATAGTATTTTCTGTCTAATACTTAGAAGCTCAATGAGTGTTTGAGACTGTATGTTCGTGCCAATCAGCCATCAGTGGTGAAATGAAGTGAAATGATGCAATAGCGTTCCGGAGTTTTGTTTAATCATACTTAATCAATCTAAAAATAAATAGTACAATAGCCTACCTGACTTACAAAGATACATAGTTGGAGATTTACACAATAATAATAAATAATATTTTTCTTACATATTAAATTTACTAACGAAATAAAAGAAAATCCTCTATATTGTATGTATATTATCACATAGCTTACTGTATTCTGCAACTAGCTGCTACTGCTGTGTTAATAATCAGGCCTCAAGCAGATAAATAGTCATGTGGCCGATGTCCCCTCTTTGCTTTTTGACGGTCAATCCTTAGTCAAATCCGATCAGCACACACTCTGTATTATGTACCGTTCTACATCACAGTACAACACATCCAGCACACCCCAAGACGAAAAAAGACACTATGTTCTTATGGTCCCACAATTTCCTCAATAAAATATAATCTGAAAGCATCATTCCTGTCCAAGCAATGGAAGGATGTGATGTTCATTGTGAAGCTGGATGGGTTTGTTTGATTCAATCATGCACAGCGCACCCCACACTTCAAAACGCTGTGTAAATAAAATAATCATCACAGATGAAGATAAGTTTCAACCGTTGTAAGGTATCCCAATGTCTTCCCAACATCCAAACCACATACGTTGATGTCTCTAAAGGGAGGAAAAACATTTAGCCATGTCCTACATGGTGTAAGGCCCCTTGATCTCCTCAGGATCCACAACTTCCCGAACAAAACAGATAGCCATGTTTTGGGATGCTGGGTTTGTTTCCACCCAACTTCGGGTCAATATGAACGAACCCACCGTTGGGTTACATTTTTACATTCATCGTTTTAAACCAAAAAGTTGGGGTTAGAGAAGTCCAAATTATGACCCAAAGTTTGGTAAATACCCAGCATTTTTTAGTGTGTAGAGTGAAACGCTGGGCGCCGGTCCGTTAGCAGTTCCCCGCTGAACACGACTCCAGCTCGGGCACGAGAACCAGCGCCGTTACGATGGAAACAGAACAACAGAGACTGGTCAATTACACGTGAATGACTTGTTTAATGTTGAATTTTTGTTCTAATGTTTGTTAAACGAGTTTAAATATAGGCAATATGTATAGCCTATTAAAATGATATAAACAATGCTGTAAATGATAAATACAGGAAGTTATCATGCAAACCAGTGGTTTTGTGTGGAGTATTTTAGAAAAGTTTAGATGATTTAAGTTAATCTGTAAACCTTACTTAATGAAGTAAAAAATAAGCTAGTAATATAGTAAAAACGAATAAACCCATTAGCTGGGTTAAATCAACCCATTATGCTTGGTTAAATAATCCAATTTGCTGTCAGGGGTAGTTACAGAGAGAGAACCCAAATGCAGGTAAAAAAATATGGATTTATTTTCTCTTTACAAAAAAAACAAACTTAGCAAAAAACTTCTCAAAATGGTCAAAAAAATGTATCCTTTGCCTGGCAACAGTCACAGAATGGCAAGATTCTAGGAGGCAAAACCACATAGGTGCAGGCTGCTGCTGAAGTAAGGACAGGCAGAGGTAACCAGATGAAATCTCCAAAAACAACCAGATGTATAAGCTTGAAAGGCCAGAGTCAGGTAGGAGGGAGATCCAGATATCAAAGCCAACAGAACCAGGTCTCAGTATCCCAGGCAGGCCAAGAGCACATAGACAGATGACGCTGCTGAGAGCTCAAGAGCAAACAACAATCTGGCAAAGTACGACACACAAGAGGAATAAGTAGGGCAATCAATAAGCAGGATAACGAGCAGTGGCAGGTGAGACAAATAGACTAATAAAGTGAAACGAGGGGGCGGGGCCAAGACATGACAAATGAAGGAAAACAAAACAAAACAGAAGCCATGTGCTAGATGCACATGACAACATGAACACAAGCAGACAGACAAAGCCAGGCTGATCAGCCCGAGGTCCTGACAGTACCCTCCCCTCCAGGATCGCCCCTGGGTGATCCCAAAGGAGCAGCCAACTGCCGGTGGTGAAACTCCTCAATCAATGACCGGTCCAAGATATCCCGGGCTGGGACCCAGCATCTCTCCTCCGCACCGTACCCCTCCCAATCCACGAGGTACTGGAACCCACGCCCTCTGCGCCTGGAGTCTAACAGCCTCTTAACCGTATAAACAGGGGACCCATCAATTAGACGGGGGGGAGGGGGGAAAACAGAAGGAACGGTATGGTTAAGAGGGCTATGAAAAACAGGTTTAATCCGAGACACATGAAAAACCGGATGAACACGACGAAGGGAATGTGGGAGCTTGAGACGCACCGCCGCCGGACTCAGGACCTTATTAATAGAGTATGGCCCAATAAACCGCGGAGCCAGCTTACGAGCTGGAACCTTAAGAGGCAGGTCTCTTGTAGACAGCCATACCCTCTGCCCACAAACATACCTGGGGGCCAGAGTCCGATGACGGTTAGCAGAGATTTTAACACGTCTCTCCGTCCGGAGTAGGGCTTTCCTAGCCCTCTGCCATGTACGACGGCACTGCCGGATGAATGCTTGGGCAGAGGGAACTGCAGCCTCAGGCTCCTGTGAAGAAAAAAGAGGAGGCTGATAACCCAGGCAACATTGAAAAGGGGAGAGTCCAGTAGACGAGGTAGGCAGGGAATTGTGGGCATATTCAGCCCATATAAGCTGCTGGCTCCAGGAGGAGGGGTTATGGGAGGCCAAACAGCGTCCGCTCCAAGTCCTGGTTTGCCCGCTCGGACTGCCCGTTGGTCTGAGGATGGAAGCCTGACGACAGACTGGTGGAGGCACCAATCTGCCGGCAGAACTCCCTCCAAAAATTGGAGACAAACTGGGGCCCCCTATCAGAGACCACATCCACCGGAAGCCCATGGACCCGGAAGACATGGTCTACCACCGCCAAAGCAGTCTCCTTAGAAGGGAGCTTAGGGAGAGGAATGAAGTGGACTGCTTTGGAAAAGCGATCCACCACAGTGAGGATAACAGAATTGCCATTGGATAGGGGAAGGCCTGTTACAAAATCCAAGGCAATATGAGACCAAGGGCGGGAGGGAATAGGGAGGGGTTGGAGCAGACCAACGGGAGGCTTATTGGAAGATTTATTTTGGGCACAGACCGAGCAGGCAATGACAAACTGATGTACATCCCCAGCCATAGAAGGCCACCAAAACCGCTGACGGATGGATGCCAGCGTCCTCCTCACTCCCGGATGGCAAGCAAGCTTTGATGAGTGGCCCCACTGAAGGACAGAAGAACGAATTACCTTTGGTACAAATAAAAGGTTACTGGGGCATGCTTTAGGCACCTCAATTCCTCGAAGAACCTGTTTAACTTGTGCCTCAATGTCCCAAGTGACAGCCGCCACCACCCGTTCTGAAGGAAAAATATATTCAGGGGTGAGACTGTCACCCGGGCCAGCAAACTGGCGGGATAAAGCATCTGGCTTGACATTTTTAGAACCAGGACGATAAGACAAGGTAAAATTGAAGCGCCCAAAGAATAACGCCCAGCGAGCCTGACGAGAATTTAATCTCTTGGCTGAACGGACATATTCAAGATTTTTATAATCCGTCCAGACCAAGAAGGGCTCTGCAGCCCCCTCCAGCCAGTGGCGCCACTCGTCCAAAGCCATCTTAACCGCCAGCAGCTCCCTGTTACCTACGTCATAGTTCCGTTCAGCTGGGGACAGGCGATGGGAATAATAGGCACAAGGATGAACCTTGCCATCTCCCGAGGACCGCTGGGAAAGGACCGCCCCAACCCCAACTTCCGAAGCATCCACCTCCACAATGAACTGCCTTTCAGGAACTGGAAAACATAAAATTGGTGCAGAACAAAAACAAGTCTTAAGCCTCACAAAGGCAGCCTGAGCCTGAGGAGTCCACAGAAAGGGAGTCCTGGTGGAGGTGAGAGCAGTCAAGGGTGCAGCGATCTGACTATAATTACGCACAAATCTGCGATAAAAGTTTGCAAAACCTAAAAATTGCTGCAACACCTTGCGTGAATCAGGAATTGGCCAGTCAGAGACGGCCCTTACCTTGGCTGGATCTACACGGATCCCCTTTGCCGAAATAATGAACCCCAGGAACGGAACAGAACTTACATGGAACGAGCACTTCTCCGCCTTAACATACAACTGATTCTCCAGCAGCCTTTGCAACACCTGTCTGACGTGCTGGATGTGTACCTGGATAGAACGAGAGAAGATCAGGATATCATCCAGGTACACAAAGACAAACTTGTTTACCATGTCACCTAGCACATCGTTGACCAGGGCCTGGAAGACAGCTGGGGCATTGGTCAGCCCAAACGGCATGACCCGATACTCAAAGTGTCCCATGGGTGTGTTGAAAGCTGTCTTCCACTCATCCCCCTCTCGAATCCGAACCAGATGATAAGCATTGCGGAGGTCCAACTTCGTGAAGACTGCCGCTCCCTTCCATAACTCAAGCTGAATACATTAAAGTAGTGGGTACCTGTTCTTAAAACAGTAATGTCATTCACCCCGCCAAACTTTTTTTTTTAAATCCCCCCCCAATACAAGGACGCAGGGATCCATCCTTCTCCACAAAGAAGAACCCCGCGCCCGCTGGAGAAGAAGAGGGGCGGATGAGGCCGGCTGCCAGAGAGTCACTGATATACTTATCCATAGCCTCACGCTCTGGACCCGAGAGGGAGTACAACCTCCCCCGAGGAGGAGAAGTACCAGGGAGGAGATTGATGGCACAATCATAGGGTCGGTGAGGAGGAAGAGACACAGCCCGGGACCTACTGAAGACCTGCCGAAAGATCATGATAGACCACCGGGACCCCAGACAAATCAGCTTCCTCCGCCTGAGAAACAGACAACACAGAGCCAGGAGACAAGGCAGCACCCAAACAATACTTAAGACAAAAAGGGCTCCAAGAGAGAACAAAATTCTCAACCCACTCAATGTGGGGGTTGTGCTTCACCAGCCAAGGGTGCCCCAGCACAATGGAAGTGCCAGGGGACTCCAGCAGGTAAAACACAATCTCCTCACGGTGGTTGCCAGAAATAGTAAGACTTACGGGGACAGTAGAATGAGATAAGGGCAAGATGAGAACCATTAAGTGCACGAGCCGTCAAGGGAATCTGAAGACGAATGGTAGGGATCCCCCACTTAGCAGCCAGAGAGGAGTCCATGAAGTTGCCCTCAGCCCCAGAGTCCACCAAGACAGGGCATGAGTGAGAGAAGCGATCCCACTGAACTTTGGCAGGAAGAAGAGTACGTGCTGTAGGAGATTCGTTGACAGGGGTTACGCTCACCAGTATTCCCCTGGCTACTGGCGAGCATTGCCTTTTAACGAACAGTTTGAAGCAAAGTGCCCAGATCTGCCACAGTATAGACACAGGCCTTTGGTAATGCGACGTTGCCTCTCCTCAGCTGTAAGTCGAGTCCGGCCAACTTGCATGGGCTCAGGCTCTGGCAAGAAATCTGGACTGGTGGTGGGAGATAGAACTTGAGCCCCTGGAGCTAGAGCTAAACGGGCCGCACGATTACGACGGCGCAACACCAGTCGATTATCCACTCTGATGGCCAAGTCCACCAGGTCATCAAACTGTTCTGGGAGCTCATGGGCAGATATCTCATCCTTGATTTCATCAGTGAGTCCATGCAGAAACTGGTCCCATTGTGCCATTATATTCCAACCACATGAGGCTGCCAGAGTTCGAAACTGAATAGAATAGTCTGAAACAAAACAGTCTCCCTGGCAGAGTGAAACCAGATGTCTTGCGGCCTCCCGCCCATACACTGATCGATCAAATACCTTAATCATCTCAGCCTCAAAATCCTTAAAATTTGAGCAACAAGGAAATTTGGCTTGCCATACTGTGGTTCCCCAATCACGAGCCCGGCCAGTCAACAGTGTTATCACGTAGGCTACCTTGGACTCTTCAGAAAAAAATGTGGCCGGTTGGAGAGCGAACACTATAGCACATTGAGTCAAGAAGGCTCGACAGACAGAAGGATTTCCATCGTAGCAAGGTGGAGGATTCAGCCATGGTTCTGAAGCATGATGGACAGGTAGAGAAGCAGCTTGGGTTGAACTCTGAACAGAACGGAGCTGCTGGAGCTGAGATGTAAGATCAGCAACTTGAGAGGCCATCATCTCCATGGCACGGTTAGATGAGGAGAGCTGACTTTCATGATGGCCCAAAATAGCTGCCTGCTGGGCGAGAGCTGATCTCACTGGATCGTCACCTGCTGGATTCATGCTGGCCAGATTGTTCTGTCAGGGGTAGTTACAGAGAGAGAACCCAAATGCAGGTAAAAAATATGGATTTATTTTTTCTTTACAAAAAAACAAACTTAGCAAAAAACTTCTCAAAATGGTCAAAAAATGTATCCTTTGCCTGGCAACAGTCACAGAATGGCAAGATTCTAGGAGGCAAAACCACATAGGTGCAGGCTGCTGCTGAAGTAAGGACAGGCAGAGGTAACCAGATGAAATCTCCAAAAACAACCAGATGTATAAGCTTGAAAGGCCAGAGTCAGGTAGGAGGGAGATCCAGATATCAAAGCCAACAGAACCAGGTCTCAGTATCCCAGGCAGGCCAAGAGCACATAGACAGATGACGCTGCTGAGAGCTCAAGAGCAAACAACAATCTGGCAAAGTATGACACACACAAGAGGAATAAGTAGGGCAATCAATAAACAGGATAACGAGCAGTGGCAGGTGAGACAAATAGACTAATAAAGTGAAACGAAGGGGTGGGGCCAAGACATGACAAATGAAAAAACACAAAACAAAACAGAAGCCATGTGCTAGATGCACATGACAACATGAACACAAGCAGACAGACAAAGCCAGGCTGATCAGCCCAGGGTCCTGACATTGACTGGGCATATTTAACCCAAGATGGGTTCTGTTCTATATTTACCCAGCCCTTGGGTTAAAAACTATCCAAATTGGGTTGTTTTTAAACCCAGTGTTTTTTAGAGTGTAGCTTCTAATGTCAGTAGGCGTGCTATAGGTGCACAATAATTAATCTTTAAATTAAACTGCAGATTTCAGACCAGGAAAGTCTGCTAGTTCACTTGCTTTGGACCGGACCAAATACAATGTTGATTTTTTTGGTTTGATGCGGTTCACTTTCACACTGCCCTTTTTCCAAGTGAACCAAAAACTATAAACAAAACCACACGTGTGCTAAGGTAATCCATTCATTGGACAGAAATTCTCAAGCGTACCAGAGTTCGTTTGGAAGCGGACCGAGACCCCCCCCCGAGACACTATTCAGCTGGGTCTCTGTACTGTTGTTTGGTCCGCACCCGAGTGCGATTTGCTGTATTCACACCTGCCAAAAAGGTTTGCACCAAGAGGGGAAATTAACTTGAGTTTGATTCAATCGAACCAAGCAAGGCAGGTGTGAATACACCCTTAGTGAGATCAATGATCAATGATGCACACTTACTTAAATATTATGGCAGACACTGCTGGATTTGGTGGATGAACAGTCCATTTTCCGGTTTGAATAATAGCTACTGTACAACCACACCATGTTAAACATGGTGTCACGTGGATGGAAATATGCATGGAAATAATATGCAGATGAGGTTATGCATAGTAAAACTAGGCATTGTAAGCTCCATATATGATGATTTCGGGGAGGAGACCGGTTGGAGATGCACGTATGCACAATCTTCCCCTGAATGGGATTTATAATGGGACTTTTGCACAGGTGCTGGCATAAAATCTAGCTTTTGTGCATACATAAACTTTTAGGATGAAATCTACGGAGAGTTTTATAATATAGACCCCAGTTACTTACACTGTAGAAATATGGCATTAATGATATTTATTATTAATGTCACGAAGAAATTATAGGCTACTTATAGCCTGTTAAATATTGGGTAAAGTAAAGGCAATAAGTCACTTTTATAAAGGTTTACTACTACTATATTTAACTCTGGATTCAAGAGTTAGCTTTTCATTAGGGCAACTAAGGAGAATTTAATATTTCTAACTTTAATTGCAGAAAAATATTAATTCAATAATTAAGAGCCTGCAATATAATGGAATATTAATATTGTTAAATGCATTTTATTCAAAAATATCATTTGTTTTTCATCTGTTGTTTATTAATAAATTATTTATTTATTCCAACTGCCCTAATCCCAGCAAGTCATTTATGGGGGACTGTGTGGGCCAGATGGGCTGAATTTTAGCACCAGTCCAGCCCTGATGATTCTCCTCTTCTAGGGCCAGAAAGAAGACCTTCTAATAATAAAACTATTTAAAGTAAACTGTATATGCTCAAAAGTTGTTGCTGTTTCTGGAAACCTGCAATTGTATCTCTGTGTGTTGGAGCTTTTATTTAATAATTTTTAAAATAATAATAATAAAATAAAAAAAAAATAAAAAAAATTATTCCTGTGGCTAGAAAACGTTGTTGGCCCACCAAGATAGGCTACTATGAAGGGGGGTCCTTGGGATTGCTATAGCCCCAGGGCCCTATGTGTTCTTAATCTGGGCCAGTCCCTGTTCCGACATCATACCTGCACTCTATTACTTTCGCTTTTGAAAGCTGCATGTCAGACTATGCCAATGAGAGTGTTTGGGGTGGGGCCGTGTTTGACCTGGAGCCATAATGTTGTTTGCAGTACATCTGTACAAATTAAGATTTTTTTTCCCCCTATTTTTTTGTGAACTTTAATGAATTCACAAATGTGTTAATAGTGTACAAGTGCTGAGTTTCTGAAACGAACAAACACATCTATCTATCTATCTATCTATCTATATATCTATTATTAATCTATCTACACTCTATCTATCTATCTATCTATCTATCTATCTCTGAAGCCATCACTGGGGTACTTCCCTAAAGTACAAAAGTGGTAAAATAGATAAACCTTATTTTGCCTATTAGTTCTTTAGTGCCAAGGGTACATGTAAAACTGATTTAATTAAATATCCTTTGCTTTGTATATGCAAATATACAAAAAAAACACAACCTGGTCTCATAAAAATATGTACCTCTGGCTAATTTTCTGCAACACCATTACTGCACAATTTGCCGCAGTTTCAAAGAGAGATATCCACTGAGTGGCGCTAAAACACGGGGTCAATACATGAACCCTGGTATGTTTTTACTACATTGATATAGGTACGTATTGCTGTGTTTTTATTACGTTGCTTCAGGTACGTATTGTGGCGGTTCAGAATTCAAATATCCGGGGACTGTCGCTAAAAGTTAATGCTCTATCGTATTCATTCATTCAAGCCCTGCATGAGCCCAGCCCATGACCAACAGTTTATGAGTATTCTCGGCCGGAGTCCGACTGGATACCGTGTCTTTACACAGCTATTAAAATAGTTCAGTTTTGGATTTTAATGGCAAAGTGGTCATATTCTTTTTTGATTCTTTATTAAGTTAATTTTGAAATATGTTTTGGAATGGAATTTTTTTATGGAACGACCAAGCGAACATTTTGAGTTGAGCATTATGTTTGATCAATTTAGCCTTCTCAAACCAACACGACTTGCCTAAAATTAAATAGTGGAAACTTAAAAATACGCCGTCATTTTTGCTCATAAAGGTAAGAGTAATATATCACTCGGAACTGTAAAGGGTCTACATTTATTTGTGTGCGCTCACAAGAAACTTTGTGCTTTTGTGCTTTTGTAAAATAAGGAAAACAAACAGGATGTGCTTTCTGTCGTCTTGGTCTTGAGCAGAAGCACTTCACCAACATGATACATATATCTATAGAATGCTTTAAATTACTATTTTAAAACAAAATAATTCAAATCAAAAACAAAAACTCTTTCATTATGTAACCCGTAAAGATGCATTTCTCCCTAAAAAACAATTTTTTTTTTGCAAAGGGGCCCAGGATGACTCGCTACGCCATTGCTCATGTTGGAAATATGCCCTACACCAAGCCGACTCTAAACCTACCCGATAGTGTTAACAAATACAAAACTCATAGAAAAACGCATTTGTTGATGCAACCGTGCCATTTGAACTTCCTTATATGTGGATTTGAACTGTTTTGTCGAACCGTAGTTACACGGGATATGAACCGAAGCTCCTCACCTCTCAAGTACGTCTCCGTAGTCCGTGAGCTACCGAACAAACCTACCGTCTATGAAAACCCATAGATATGAAGCTGGATATGTGTGATGCTAACATTTAAAAGCATCAGTTTTCAAATCTCCCAGCATATTAAAATTATTTTGAAGTCATAACATAATATTCTTCAAGTAATTGTGAGAAAATTACACTTATTAATCGAAACTCTGTTTTGTGTTGTTTTTTTTTTTTTTTTTTTTTTTCTAAATTGGATGTGAAAAGGAATAAAAAGTGCTCAAAGCTTTTACGTTCTTAGTGTTCATTTATTTTTTAAACTGCAGTGATGTGTACTTAGTGGTACAGTATTATTCTTCTTCTTTTTTATTTATTTTTATTTTTTTTTTATTTTTAAAAGTTTTTTTATTTGCTTGAGTCTCGCAAAAAACTGCTTCCAGTCTGTTTTTTGCCCATGAGACAAAGGTACGAAAAAACAGCACACAAGGTGTTTATGCATGATTATTACAGGCCAAATATTCACACATTAGGCCTTGACAAATATTATTACAGTACAAATATCAACATTACGCCCTCACGATGGGGAACGCCTCGCTCCTGTTTTCCCAGAGCACCTGGAACCAGCAACACCAGGCGAACTAGGCCCTTCCTCTGCCTCACTGATGCACTGAGTTTTTTGGCTAGCTTGCAGTAAGCTTACCCTCTGATTTCTAACGATCATGATGTGCGAGCCCCCTCTCTCGTTGAGAGCTGGGTCTGTGTTCCCTCAGCTAGGTAACTTATTGCTAGTAGTTCCAGCGTTGGAACATGCTGTAGGTCCGAGCCCCCCCCCCCTCGTTTGAGAGCTCGGTGTGTTGCTCCCTCAGCTAGAGCCTTACTGCCTAGCCATCCAGCTTTATGCCTTAGATCGAGTGGTGACTCTCAAACATATTGTTTGGGGATGCACATCCATCTATGAGCTGCCTCTTTAGAGTGCCACGGAGCCCCCTTAGAATGGTATCCTAAAATTCATGTTATGTTAAGTGTGCACGTGAAGGCTTTGTGCACTTTTTAAAATCCACATTGTGGTAAGTTCGCGCGCTAGTTCTTTGCGTTCTTTTCTAATATCCTGTATGGTGAGGGCTTCGCGCGTTTGCTTTGTGCCCTTTCTTGAGCTGGTTAAGCCCTGGTTCCACCTTGGGCACCACTCCACCTATCTATCCATTAGGATACCTACTTTAACAGGGTGTGGTTACTAGATGTCTGTTGAGACGGTTCCTTTCAGTGCTTATGCAAGAGCAAGCGGTAGCCCTTGTGTGACAGGTCAAGACTTAGTGTGATACTAGGTTCTGGGTTGTATCCCCTTAAAGGAATTCATTATGATTCCAAGCCTTGAGCTCTACCCCGGGCTCAGGAGTCTGACACTAACAGGTAAGTATTTTGGGGTATGTCGCCTAGGCCTTTGGCCGTAGGGAATAAACGTCACTGACAGCTGTTCTGAGTACCATTTTCAACTAAGCATGAAATGGTTAAAGTTTGTACTTAGTGCTCGCCATGGTTTCTGGCATGTACTCCCCTCAGCATGGTGGTGTGGGTATACTGTTCCCCATAGCGAACCCTAGAGGACTCAGTTCGAAGTTCCCTTGAAAGGGAAAGTCTCAGGTTACTTATGTAACCATGGGTTCCTGAGTAGGGAACGAGACACTGCATCATCTAGACTTCCTGCCATGCTTCGAACGCAAGTTTCAGACGAAGAAGTGAATTATGTGTAGCTCCCGGCACCGATTTATAATGTAGTCGCACCGGTAGTGACGTCATGGCTGTCGTCGGCCAACGTGTTGTTGGTGTTTTTTTAATGTATGCTTCAGACACGTGTCACGACGAGGCATTCCCCATAGCACCCCTAGAGGACGCAGTGCTCTCTTTCTGCTATCAGCCCCCCCCCCCCCCCCCCCCCCCCCCCCCCCCCCCCCCCCCCCCCCCCCCCCCCCCCCCCCTTCCCCCCCCCCCCCCCCCCCCCCCCCTCCTCTCCCCCTGGGCAACCATGGAATAAAGTATCCTGAGACGCCCCCCTTTCCATTGATGCTATAGTTTGTTACGAAGCTGAATATAGGACAATATTTGGCTGAGATACAAATATTTGAAAATCTGGAATCTGCGGGTGCAAAAAAATCAAAATACAATAAAAACTATAGAACAAAATTTATTTTAAAGTTGTCACCAAATGAAGTCCTTCATCAGCCAAATGCATATTAATAATCAAAAATTAAGTTTTTATATATTTGCAGTAGGAAATTTACAAAATATCTTTTATGGAACATGATCTTTATTTAATATCCTAATGGTTTTGGCATAAAAGAAAAATCAATAATTTTAACCCATACAATGTATTTTTGGCTTTTGCCTACAAAGATACCCAGCCGAATAAGACTGGTTTTGTGCTGCAGGGTCACAAATAGCATCATTCAGAAATAAGATCCAGATCCAAATAAGACTGCAGATCCAGTTGTGATTGTTAACTATTATTTGTAACTCAAACTATTCTGTGTTCATGAAAGAAAATGCAGCAGGTGCAGTGAAAAGAGAGATGGGTGAGTTTGATATAGATGGAAGGGAGGAGAGACAATGTGTCACATGATGCACATTTAAACGAGTTTTCCTCCATAAAATGTACAAAGCTCAATCTCATCATCCTAAAAAAGAGTACAGATGCCCATGATGAAGCAATTAAAGTGGCCTGTGGCTCTTCCTGGGCTTTTTTTTTTTTTTTTTTTTTTTTTCTTTTTTTTTTTCTTTTTTTCGGTACGTACAATATATATATATGTTATTTTACTAGATTAACACTAATATTAAGACTAATATTTAACGCAATCTATCTATCTATGATTTGCATCATGTACTTTATTTTTCTCAGCATATACAGTACCATTCAGAAGTCTGGGGTTAATAAGATTTTTCATATTCTTGAAAGATGATTTTATATTTAACAAGCCTGCATGTAATTGATCAAAAATACAGTAAAAACAATAAAAATTTGAAATATTATTACAATTATATATAATATAACAAAATAACTAAGTGAATATGTGTTAAACTGTAATTTATTGCTGTGATCAAAGCTGAATTATCAGCATCATTACTCCAGTCTTCAGTCACATGATCCTTTTGAAATCATCCTAAGATGATGAATTTGCTGCAGAAGCAACAGTCTAATTATCAGCAATGATTGAAAAAATTAGTAGCTTTAAAGCCCCCATTGTAAGTAGCATTCAATTGAAATATATATTTTATAACATTAAAAATGTCTTTACTGCCAATTTTGACCAATTTAATGCATGATTTAATGTGTGATGAATAAAAGTATCAAGTTGTTAACACTATTACTGACTCCAATCATTTGAACAGTAAGAGGTTTTTGTAGGTCAGGAATTTGCTTGTCTCTGGCATAGTTTTTCTCTGTGTATTTTCCCATCTACTTTATTTATCAAAGTTTATGTTAAACAGGTGCTCTTATCTGTATGTAAATGGTTTTTCAGTCTTTGTGTCTTTGGTCTGATAGGAATTCCACAGAAATATGTCCTTATCTGATTCTATTTCTAATAAAAAAAGTATAAAGGATATAGCAACAGTAGAAACAACAAAATCACTATAATGAGAGTAATAATAAGGTCCAAGAACCCCCCCCCCAGGACATCACGTACATATTTACATTACATTTACATTGAATCATTTAGCAGATGCTTTTATCCAAAGCAACTTACAAATGAGGGCAATAGAAGCAATCAAAACATCAAAAGAACAAGAATGCATAGTAACTTAAGTGTTGTGACAAGTTCTGGTTAGTCTAATGCAGTACATGTAGCAAGTTATATAATACATTTAAAAAAAAAAACTGATGAACAGAGGTGTGATGTGCTCTTTTCAGCTTGTAAATGACTAATCTTGCTGCTGCGTTCTGGACAGTCTTGACAGAGCAAGAGCTTGAACAAGGAATTGTGAAGCAAAGAAAGGGCCTTATTTTCCTAATGTTGAATAAAGCAATTCTGCAGGACCGGGCAGTTTTAGCAATGTGGTCTGAGAAAGTCAGCTGATCATCAATTATAACTCCAAGGTTCCTGGCTGTCCTTGAAGGAGTTATGGTTGATGATCCTAACTGGATGGATACCATACCACACATATGGTAGCTTACCCTTGTGTTTTTCTTAATAAATGTGCATGTGTCTCAGCTAGTGTGTGATGCATAAAAAACAAAAAATTTAAGGCATGCAATGTATGAACACCCCATGGCGAAGGCCAGGCCACCACCACATTTTATTCATTGTTAAGCTCTTAATAAATATGTGTGTATCTCAGCTAATATGTGATTCATTAAAAAAGAGAGGCATGTAACCTAGCATGAGGGAATGCAGGAAGACGGCAGGAAGGCAAGAGTCCCAGGCCCCATGTAAGCCCCAGCCACAACAAATCCAGACAGAGTCTGAGATGCAAGGACCTACTGGGGTCCTAGTAAATCCACACTCCATTCATCTTTATAAAGTAATTAGTTTAATAAACTACAGTGTTAACTGATTCTTGAAAAGTGGGACAAAACAGGGTGCAAAATTGAAAACAAATATGTAGCTACTGAGCTATGCTTTGATGAAACCTCCAGCTTTTGGACTGTGTAATATAATTTTAACTTTATATTTAACAACAACCAAGATGTTTTTAACATTTCAAAACACATTATCATATTAGCAGACAGATTATACTTTCACATGTGACCAACAATTCCTCAACAAATATAAAATATCGTAATGAAATATTATCAAAATATTCAACTGACGGAGGTGACATGTGACGGTGAGGGTTAACATGCCCACCCCGAAAAACTAAAGTTGTAGTCATTTTAACTATTAAATACATTGACTCAATCAACGACTGTATTAAAACAAACACAACAAACAATGAGTATTTTATAGTTTATAAAGCTTTTATTCACGATTCACATTGACATATTTTGATATATCTTCGGAACACAAATGGTCTATTTTCTCATCTCAGAACAGTATGTCTGCTATGCATCTGCTATGGTAACACGGTAAAAATATTCTAAAACTATAAAACTGACCAGAGCAGAGCCTGTCTGACACTGATGTACACTGCAGAGGTGAACTGTGGCAAGGGGCTCCTTTAGAGTGACAGCTGCCCCTGATATTCCCTGATTTTATTACATTTTATGTCTTATTAATGTCTGACGGTGTTGACAAAAAGTGGGGACACAGTTTTGAAACCTTATGAAACACGCATGTGTCACTGAAAAACAACTTTGCTTTGGTATGAGATATTACTAAGTGTTGCTTTTGATAAAAACACGCTCTTTTTCATCATTATAAAACATTTTTATCGATTTTATAGCATATGAATGATTGGACCCTTCTCTGTGGACACACTGTTTTAGATGTAGTGAGAGGACATTAAACTGTAAACAAAATTCTGTAGTTTTTACAAAATAATTTTGGCAGCTGTGGTTGTCAGAATAATTTTGTAAAAAATACAGAAAAACTGTAAACACATTTACTTCTAAAAACTGTCAAATTAACAGCATTTTACTGTAAAATTACATGAAATGTCTGGTTAGATATTTTACCGTTTTTCCCTGTATGTAGTACGGGAACTTACTGTTAACCTATTAACAGTTTTTTCCCGTAGCGTTTTGACAAATTTTACAGTTAAAATTACACTTATTTTTTTACAGTGATGTCATAGATTTGATATAATAATGATCAAATTAAACTGAAGGGGATAATTGTGTTAAATACATTCTATTATTAATCCCCTATAGCATTTACAATTGAAAAGACTTTCATTTTTACACCTAATTAGCAGTTACAATTGCTGCACATGTTTTGTCCCATGTCTTAAGAACCAGTGTGTTGTCACCTCTTCCCAATCTCCCTTCCTCCCCACCTCCACCCCATCATATGTGGATTGGATGTGTGGAGGAGGAGTTGGAGGAGTCGTGGTTGGGTTCAAAACAAAAAAAAGGTTAGTAGATTCATGGCTGCTGGAAAGTGATGAGGAATGACCAAGACGTGTGCAAGTCTAGCATACCGTTTTGGACAGAAATGGACAGGTTTTCCATGTTACCTATTAGTAGGTTTTTCCAAGACACAATATGTATGGTTTTCCTTGATTTCCAGATCATGGGGACAGTTTTCTTGGCAATAGCACCACAAGGAGTAAGTAGTTCACCAACACTGCACGCACGCCCAATGGACGGAGTGAGATGGTGGGAGGGGGGACTGGTATGTGTTTCCAGAATTTGTTCATATTAGGTGCGATTGGAAATGGGGTACCATATTGTGCCTGGGTTATTTGCTGTGAGCCCAAAATGAGGGAGAACAAGGATTTTCGAAAGTATCGTAATCCCATTTTGTTTGAGTTAATTTTACAAACAAGGAGCCTCAGAGTACGTGGGTTGTGAAAGCAGCGGGATGTTGTAAAGATCAATGTTTACGGAGGGGGAGGGAGAGAGGGGGGGGGGGGGAGGGAGAGGGAGAGAGGGAGGGGGAGCGAGGGGGGGGGGGAGGAATAAGGGAAGAAGCTTCGGAAAAACGGACAAGAGACCGGGAAAACGCGTGAAACACCGTCAATAAAAAGAGATCACTTAATGGCCGAATGACAAGAAGAGTAAGAATCCTTCAGGTTCTGACACATTTGTTATGTTGTGTTGCTGAACTGGCACATATAAAGTATTTTGAGTTTTAGTCTTCTGTAGAAGCTCGCTTGCAGTTTGATGTCACTTTGTTTTTACAGTCCTGAGACATGCGTCACAAAATGTTTTTTTTTATGTATATTTCTTTATTCATTTATTCATATTCAGAGGCAATTTTGCGCCTGACGAAAAAAATGATTCTTTCAAGACCATTCCATCATTCATTTGTGGTGTTCATTTAAAACCTAAAATCGCATGTGCCATCCCAATTTTTTTTTTTTTTTTTTTTGTACTTTGTAATGTTTGATCAAAATGTCATATCTTGTTCTTCTGGTGAAACAACAGACTTCTTCTCTCTGGTGATGTACTGTGTATATGATTCTCCAATTATTTAGAGCACTAACATTTTAATTACATGTAAACATCAAATCAACATCTGATGCATTGTACCCTACATTCATTTTTTTTTTCAATAGTCTGTTTCACTCAAATGTCCATCACAATAGAGAAAGAGATGCTACTTCCAGTTCATTGCAACTTTAAATTCTTGTCCAGTCCTTATATCAGATTATAATGATTTCTGTTTAATTTAACATAGCAAACCAATCACAATATAGATAAGTATAACAAATGTTGGATATCTGATACAATAAATGATGCTCACTGTAGGATCATTCTAGTGCCCCTTCATTGCAAATATCCAACATTTGTTTGCGACCCTTAATTGTATGCCCCTGTGGTAGGCATGTTGCTGATGAGTAATGAAGATGAATTTGGTAAAAGTCCTGTGCAAAATCTAACACTAAATGACAATAAAAAGATGGTGATTCTTACTGGCCTTCATCTCTGAAACAATTTCCAGAGAACGCAGCACTATGGGGTAAATCTAGTCAGTCTTCAACTTCTGGCTATGGACCTGAATTGGCTCTTGATGGATTGTCAAACACCTATACCCACACTACCATTGAGACCAACCCGTGGTGGAGAATGGATCTACTGAAGGTGTACAGAGTGAACAGAGTCACCATCACTAATAGACCGTACTTGGGTTATAGGATTTACGGGGCGGAGATTCGTATCGGGAACTTCCCTGACATTAACAGCAACAGAATGTGAGGGTATTTCTTTGACTGTCTTGGTTAATATGACTGCAGATGAACAGAAACATATAACAGATGATCTTTCTGTCTGTAGATGTGCTGTAATTTCTACTCTTGCAGACGGTGCCACGGCCACTTTCTCATGCGGTGGGATGGAGGGACGTTATATGATTGTTCATATTCCTGGATATCAGAAGATTCTTAGTCTTAGTGAAGTTGGCGTTTATGGGTATTTGGCAGGTAATTAATTGTTGAAGAGCACTTTTCAACAGTGAATGTAATATACTTAAAAATATGTCCAGTAAAGACATAGTTTGCCAAAAATCTAAACAGTCATGCTTTGTTCATGCTCATATCCTTCCAAATTAGCATGACTTCATTCATCAAAATACACGAGTAGTACTAATCCCTTTCATTGTACTGATTATGCTGTATCATATATGCTGTATATGATTTTTAAAACAATTCACATTTGAAAAAGGTATTTGCCAACAAGTGATGAGTTTATCAAGTCAAACATAAAAGAGATAAACTCATCTACTTATTACTCACTTTCAGAGTTTATAATCAAGTTCTTGCAAACTATTCTAACTCAAACTTTCAGGGAATTTTTTAAAGGGTTAGTTCTCCCTAAAATAACAATTCTTTTATCATTTACTCACCTTTGTGTCTTTCCAAACCCAAAAGACCTTTGTTCATTTTGGAAACACAAATGAAGATATTTTTAATGAAATCTGTACAATTTCTGTGCCCCCATTGACAGTCCACACAACTACCACTATCTCTTCAAAAAGTTCATAAAGAAATCAAAAAAACGAATCATGACAGAATTTAATTTTTTGGGTGAATTAACCCATTAAAGTAAAGACTGAAAGAATTGTTGAAGCTTAATGGTGGCGATGTTAAAGTCATAACCCTTTATAGGCTACAGTTAATTTTTTTACTTTAATTGTGTTTAGGCTTCAAAATAGTTTTTTACATCTGCCAATAGTGTTTAGGCTTCAAAAAAAAAATTTTTTCTTGACTTCTGCCGATTGTGTTTAGGCTTCAAAATTGTTGTTGTTGTTTTTTTTGTTTTTTTATTCTGCCGATAGTGTTTAAGCTTCAAAATAGTTTATTTATTTATTTTACTTCTGCCTATTGTGTTTAGGATTCAGAATAGTTTTATACTTCTGCCGATTGTGTTAGGGCTTCAAAACAGTTTTTTTTTTACTTCTGCCGATAGTGTTTAGGCTTCAAAATAGTTTATTTATTTATTTTTACTTCTGCCGATAGTGTTTTTCTTCTCGGTTTTCTCGTTATAACGACTTCATTTTCTCGTTATCTCGACATAACGAGAGTTGTTTTCTCGTTATAACGACTTAATTTTCTCGTTATCTCGACATAACGAAAGTTGTTTTCTCGTTATAACGACTTATTTTCACATAACGAGAGTTGTTTTCTCGTTATAATGACTTAATTTTCTCATTATCTCGACATAATAAAAGTAGTTTTCTCGTTATAACGACTTAATTTTCTCGTTATCTCGACATAACGAGAGTTGTTTTCTCGTAATAACAACTTAATTTTCTCATTATATCGACATAACGAGAGTTGTTTTCTCGTTATAACGACTTAATTTTCTCGTTATCTCGACATAACGAAAGTTGTTTTCTCGTGATCACGACATGACAAGAGTTGTTTTCTCGTGATCACGACTTTATTTTTCTCGTGATCTCGACATAACAAAAGTTTTTTTCTCGTTATCACGACTTAATTTTCTTATGATTGATATAACGAAAGTTGTTTTCTCGTTATCTCGACATAACGAGAGTTGTTTTTCTCGTTATAACGACTTCATTTTCTCGTGATATCGACATAGTGAGTTGTTTTCTCGTTATAACGACTTTTTTTCTCGTTTTATCGACATAACGAGAGTTGTTTTCTAGTTATAACGACTTAATTTTCTCATTATCTCGACATAACGAAAGTTGTTTTCACGTTATAACGACTTAATTTCTCGTGATCTCGACATAACGAAAGTTATTTTCTCGTTATTAGCGACTTAATTTTCTTGTTATCTCGACATAACGAAAGTTGTTTTCTTGTTATAAAGACTTAATTTTCTCATTATCTCGACATAACAAAAGTTGTTTTCTCGTTATAACGACTTATTTTTCTCATTATCTCGAGATAACGAGAGTTGTTTTCTCATTATAAAGACTTAATTTTCTCGTGATCTCGACATAACGAAAGTTGTTTTCTCGTTATAACGACCTAATTTTCTCATTATATCGACATAACAAGAGCTGTTTTCTTGTTATAACGACTTAATTTCTCGTTATAACGACATAACGAGAGTTTTCTCGTTATAACGACTTAATTTTCTCATTATCTCGACATAACGAAAGTTGTTTTCTCGTTATAATGACATAACGAGAGTTGTTTTCTGTTATAACGACTTAATGTTCCATTATCTGACTAACGAAACGTTTCTCGTTATAATGACACGTAGTTTCTCATTATCTCGGACATAACGGAAAAAGTTGTTTCTCGTTATAACGACATAACGAGACGTTGTTTTCCGTGATAACGACTTAATTCCTAGTTATATCGACATAACGTGTGTTGTTTTCTCGTTATAACGACTTTAATTTTCTCGTTATAACGACATAACGAAAGTTGTTTTCTCGTTAAAACGACTTAATTTTCTCATTATATCGACATAACGAAAGTAGTTTTCTCGTTATAACGACTTAATTTCCTCGTTATCTCGACATAACGAAAGTTGTTTTCTCGTTATAACGACTTAATTTTCTCGTGATCTCGACATAACGAAAGTTGTTTTCTCGTTATAACGACTTAATTTTCTCTTTATATCGACATAACGACAGTTGTTTTCTCGTTATAACGACTTAATTTTCTCATTACTCTTTTTTCCCCCTGACCAGAACGAAAAAAGTTGTTTTCTCGTTGAAACGACTTAATTTTCTCGTGATCTCGATATAACGAGAGTTGTTTTCTCGTTATATTACTTATTTTCTCGTTATATCGACATATCGAGAGTTGTTTTCTCGTTATAACGAATTAATTTTCTCGTTATCTCGACATAACGAAAGTTGTTTTCTCGTTATAACGACTTAATTTTCTCGTTATAACGACATAACGAAAGTTGTTTTCTCGTTATAACGACTTAATTTTCTCATTATATCGACATAAAGAGAGTTGTTTTCTCGTTATAACGACTAATTTTCTCGTTATCTCGACATAACGAAAGTTTTTTTCTCGTTATAACGACTTATTTTTCTCTTTATATCGACATAACGAGAGTTGTTTCTCGTTATAACGACTTAATTTTCTCATTATCTCGACATAACGAAAGTTGTTTTCTAGTGATCTCAACATAACGAAAGTTGTTTTCTCATTATAACGACTTAATTTTCTCGTTATCTCGACATAACGAAAGTAGTTTTCTCGTTATAACAACTTAATTTCTCGTTATATCGACCAAGTTTTTTGTTATTTTTTACAATGGATTGTTTTTTTTTCTTTGATTTACTGTTGTTATAGTAACGAACTCAACTTTGACATGCATCTGATTGACAGATAAACCATGCGCTCTTACTGTTGCCTAGGTCGTGGATATTTCAGCAAAATTTGCTTCGCCTAGTAATAACGTCTACAATACAAAAATAAAGGCCCCCTCTGCCCCCCCCAATGCTCAATCACGGTTGATATTTCCAGAGACAGTACGCTAAACATGTGTTTGTGTAATTAGCATGTTTAAATGGTCAAAGCAACACCGCAAACACAGGCGGAGTACCTTCAGGATGCAGAACTATTCTAAAATCTTTTAGAGCTGCTTAGATTCAACTCACTTTATTTTCCTTTTATTTGAAATAAAATTATATATAATTTGTAATTTTTAGTAGTCATTATATATGCTGTGACTGATATCATGTGCGTTACAAGCTTCTGTTTGAAAATAGCGTTCATGTGTAGCTATGTGTATATGTGCGTGTGTGTGTGTGTGCTGAGGTGTGTGGGTGGGGTGTGTTTGTGTGGTTTACACAAAGAAATGTAGAAAACAAAAAAGATTACAACACTGTAGAACATCAATGAATAAATTAGCCTATAGACTTTACATATAAATCACATTTCTTATCAATATAAATTTAAGGATTAACAATACAAATTAAAAATAAGAAAAAAGATGCACATTACAAATACGTCGTTGAAGCGCATCCTAGATAAACACAACATCCCCGCTTATTAACTAACAATAATGTACCTCAAAGAAGCACAAATAAACATATAGGGGTGCACAAGACAGAATACCGGACGTCACACTTGGCTTTAAAAAGTCAGTTAGTATTTATGAAACAGCAATTGACGCTTAGTTTCTGATTAGAATCAGTAGTTTAAGCTTCAAATAGTTTTTTATTATTATTTATTTATTTATTTTTTTACATTATGCCGATTGTGTTAAGGCTTCAAAACTGTTTTTTTTTATTCTGCCAATAGTGTCTAAGCTTCAAAATAGTTTATTTTTTTTATTTTTATTTTTTAATTCTGACCTGATTGCTGTTTAGGACAATTCCAATAATAGATATATATTTAATCTGATAGATAGTGTTAAGCTTCAAACTAGTTATTTTTTCATTTTTACTTCTGCCTAAGTCGTTTAGGCTTCAAAATAGTTTATAATTTATTTTTACTTCTGCCAATAGTGTTTAAGCTTCAAAATGTTTTATTTATTTATTCTAATTTTACTTCTGCCTGAGTAGTTGTTTAAAGCTTCCAAAATATAGTTTTATTTATTTTTTTTTACTTCTGCCGATAGTGTTTAAGCTTCAAAATAGTTTATTTATTTATTTTACTTCTGCCTATTGTGTTTAGGCGTCAAAATATATTTTTTAATTTTATTCTGCCAATAGTGTTTAGACTTCAAAATTAGTATTTATTAATGAAGATTATAAATCATTTATCAGATTATCATGACCAACAAAGCGTGTCAGAATCATGAACATGTGTTGGTCACAGAGCTTGTTTTCTGCAATAATCCAAAAGACAATGGGGTGGGTGGCAGGCCGAGGGGCTCGCTATTCGAGCATGATCATATAATGCTGGCCAGCGCAAGACGTAGGAAAAAGCAATGCAGTAAAGAAATGCATCAACTGTGTTACAAAGCTGTGTTGTGAGGGCATCGTTAGACACAACGTCACTGTGTTTATAATTCCGTTTGTTGACAGTAGTTGATGAAATTACTCACTTAACCTCAAGTCATTTTTATAATCTTCCCAACCACTTAATGCACAAGTTTGTGCTTTAGAATGTATCTCTTTTTTTTCTTCTTCTCTTACATAAATTTAATTAGGAAATTTGGCAGTGGATGGAGCCACTACACAGTCATCAACAATTACAGGCTGGTTTGCTGAAAAGGCCATCGACAGTAATCGAGGTCTCCAGCAGAATACAGCATGCTCATCAACCCTTAGTGAGACTAACCCATGGTGGAGGCTGGATCTGCGTGATGTGTACACAATTAGTGAAGTGGTCATCACTAACAGAAACGACTGCTGTGCAGAACAAATAAACGGAGCGGAGATTCGCATCGGGAACTCTTTGGAGATCAACGGCAACAACAATCCCATGTGAGACCCTTGAGTTTGAAAAAATGTGAGACATCGGGCACAAATGTGAAGGATTCATTCAGATATGACAGTATTTTTATATTCTTTCTCTCTGTGTGTAGATGTGCTGTTATTCCTGCTATTCCAGCAGGTGAGTCCTACAGCTACTCATGCGCTGGGATGGAGGGACGTTACGTGAATCTGATCATTCCTGGAGACATGAAGACACTCACTCTGTGTGAGGTGGAGGTCTATGAAGGAGGTTTGACAATGTCACATGTTTTTTGTCAACAAAACAGTGAGGAGCATTAATACGTTTTTAACTAATGCAACCTCTACTAATTCATATTACATGTATCTTTGTTTAGTTCCAGTTTTTAAAAGATCATTTGTAAAGATGCAGTTTAACTCCAGAGCTGATTTAACTGACCCTTCAGTGACAGAAAATGTTCTTAAACAGGTAAGAGAAGGAAAAACATTCATCTGGCATGATTACTGTTAATTAGCAGCAGCTCTCATCTGGTTTCCATCTTTTTAAAAACAGACCGTATAGCCCCATAGATGAGATGCACTTGAAATTCAATGAAACCCTTAAATGTCTTTGTGGACATGTTAAGGTTTGTTGTGCATTTGGAGATGTACATGAAACCTTCGTTCTTACAGAAGCTTTCAGTGATCAAAAATCAAAGTTATTTCAGAAAATTCACCAAATACGTATTAATAAGTTGATATTGCTCCAGAGCTGCTTCATGAGGAATATAATGGCTTTGTTGTAAACAGGGTTTACAGTGGTATGATCAACGTTTCTATGAAACATGAAGATTTAAGTGTATTCCAATCTAAATGTGTTATTTTCAGCTGGGATCTGCTCTGGCTGATAGAGGACTCACAAACATGACTCTACGGTGGTCTCAGACCCCTCAGCGGGTGATCCGGAAGGTGAATGCTGGTAAACGTGAGTCTGTTCTCACAACTGTACAATAAGACATGACATAAGATGCACAAATAGGAATGATTCTAAATTTGCTATGAGATATAATAAGCAAATATTTTACTTGCAGGTCACTGTGTCAATGGAAAATAACATACTGGAAATCAAGACTGCCTTTATGTCACTAAATGTACTTTTGTTAAAGATGGTCATTCTGATTCTAAATGCATTGCCCGGAATTTCTTTATAATTATGCTTAACAATGGACATATTATTTAATTCATTTCTGCTTAGTTTCCTTTTGGTGATTATTCACATATTTATAAGAATTATAATGCATTGTGTGTAACTGTGTATTGTTAACAAATAGAGACAGATAGACATGAACGTAATGAAATTAATTACAGATATAATATAGAGCTAGTACAATATACAAGCTAGCATCTAAAAATATATTCTTCCCCTTTGAACTCTTAGCCTAAATCTACTAAGATTAACATCAGTGCTCCTCCGCCGAGTGACGATGTACATCTCTTACAAACACATACAGTAATACCTTGGAACACCAGTTTAAGAAAGATTACCTTTTTTTTCAACTTTAAACTTTAATCAGTGATCTATTCTACACAGTATAAGTGGTTCTCACACTGTAGTAAACCTACATGTAACATGACCATGAAATATATAGAAACATTGTTTAACTCAAATGGTTATTCTCCATGTTTTATGTCGACTATTCTATTATTTCCATTACTCTAACAAATGACGTTTGTGCAGTCCAAACTAACCAAAGGTCGAGGTTAATCAGTGCAATGCCACAATTTTATAGAAATTAAGCCGCTAATTTCAAAAATACAAATATACACAGCAAAAATAAATAATTATTTATCAATTAAACAACAATAAAAAAAAAATGTAAAAAAAAATGTTAAAGTTAATGAGTCCATGCTAACATTCAAACCTAAACAGCGAACTGTTCTGTCATGTACAGTGTAAGTTAAAAACACATAAACGAAGGTCTACATTTCCGTGTCACTCCATATTAAACTCGGTTAAATGTAAATTAATTTAATCTTGCCATGCAGTACGTGAATCCTGGATGTTATAATCTGCCATTGTGGCAAATGAAAGCAAAAAATAAATAAATAAGTAAAGTGAAATAGGAATAGCACCGAATAAGTTGTAATGTAAATTGATTTAAGCGTATCAGGATGCAGTAGTCGTGAATCCTGGATGTTTTAATAACATGCCATTGTGGCTGAAGCAAAAATACATAATAAGAAAGTGAACAATAGTAATAAGTTCTTTGTCAAGAACCAATCTTTAGTGGTATAACAGTTCGCGATGACCCAGAAGTGTCTAATAGCTACAAAGCACTGTAGGGGATACTTGTAATTTACTTTTGACTAGTATAGCCTAACTACTTCAGAATCCTTACTCCCAGTTCTAGTAGAATAAATATATGCATGTTGTCTAAGATTTTAAACTGGGTGTTGCTTGTTGAGATTTCTTTATTATAGGTTAAATATATATATATATTTAAATCGTTTTTAAATATAATTTCATTTTCTGTCTTGTAGTAGCACAACAAAAATAGCAAAGAAAATTGGTATCGTCACAATTAATAAAAATAAATAAAATTGATTTGTTACCATTGTTGTGTTTTGCAAGGTGTTTTTGAAGTCTGTGTGTGACTTAAGCATGGTCGATTTCAAGATATTGCCACAAATAAGGAAAGGAAAGGACGTGTGGCCAATATGGTGTCCCATACTCGGAATTGGTGCTTGCATTTCACCTGAGGACCAGGATTGCGACCAACACACAGTCATGAGTATGTAACACGACAGCCAGTAGTGTGCATACCAACCCCCCCATGTGTTGGTGGCACAGTTGCTCAAAAGGTGGTCTGCACTTGGGGCGTGGTATTGGGCAGGGTAGGAGAGAGAGAGGCGGTTCACTGTCATGTCACAAAATGAGGAGAGGGAAATCCCACCCACGCTACAATCCCCATGCTGGCATCGAGCCTTATGGGTTCGAAGTCAGAGATCTCTAACCTTATGCCTAAACAATAAATATCGTCTCTAGTCTTGTCTGCACTCTCTTTTATAAGATTTTTTCCCCAAGGTGTGTTCACTACCGTGCTTATAATAATCGTATATTGTTTCCTTTTTTTTGTCTTTGCATCCAGTCCTGCATGTTAGGAAGCGGACCAGGAGGCGGAGGCCAGTCGGTTAATAATTTTGGTAATTTTGTCTAATGTCAAAAGAGGATGTGCAGCTTCAGCACAAAATGTATGTCTGCACATTCCATTCTAATGCAGGCCTCTACACTCACAGGCAAATACATGAGTATAATAGTATAATAACTTGATACGTAAATGGTTATATTCACATTGATTATTCTTGATTAATTCACACCTTGATCAATAAAAATCTTCTACAACAGTCAGTGCTATTGAATGACTGAGCTCCAAAAAAATTAAAAAATCAATAATAATGAGGCTTTGACAGTAACGGATTTGAAAAACCAAAATGCATAAATAAAGTGAATGTACAGACACCTGCTTGACTCTATACTATACACTATAATACAGTATAAGTAAATTTTTCGACATTTACCTCTATAAGAACATAAGCTCATATCATGGTTTTGATATTTGCCTGTTTGGGATCAAACACAATATTTTATACTCAATCTTCACTTCTGCCTTAAGAATAAACCAGATTTATTTCTTCTGAGACACAACGGATATTCTTGTCAAGAGCTGCTGCTCACAGAATCACATTCAATCATTTCTAAAGGTGATTATAAAACATAAAAGTCTTCAAACATAAGAGAAAATGATGAGTAAATATGATGCCCTTATGACCCCTCACAGAATTAAATTGGCAGATGAATGTCTCATAATTCTGCGGTTACTAAATGACACAAAGCACATGTTGAATGAGTTTGTAACCGATGAGGCTTTTAAAATGGAGCAAACAGACCCACATCAACAAGAAACACAAAAAAGACAGAACATTTGTATCACTGCAGGAGTGACGTAAACCCAACCACACCACTACTGTAGACGCCCATTTAACCACGTTCATCACACGACGCTGAATCTCTTCTGAATGAACCGAGACCAGATCCACATGATTCTGCCTGCAGTATCTCAGAGCTTCAGACCACGTCAGACTCTCTCTGATCACAATCAGTTTATCTGGAAACCAAACAAACCACAAGCAGAAACTAGATGTTTGTTGTGAGGAACTTTAAGGGGTTTACTTGGGAGCCCGCAATCAGTCTCTGAGTTTTAAAAAGGCAAAGAAATTGGCTATGGATTTTGGCATCGTATCACGTAAGGTAGGGGTTTTATATCGTGTTGAATTTAATTGAGTTCTGATGTGTCCGATTCTCTCATCGATTCCAGTCCCCTTATTGATATCCTAGTTTTCGATTCCATAATGGCAAAAAATCCGATAGATATAAAAAGAAGGTCACACATTGTATTATGTGCCTTTTTTCCACCACATGTCTGTTTGCAAGCTGAATAACATTAGAAAATTCCAGAATCGGAATCCGTACGGTCAGGAATCGGATACATTCTTTGTAAAGTTTAAATTTAGATTCCTGTGTGCCTTTTTTTTTTGTCTTCAGTCGTGAGGACCTGACCTAGCATCTGCCAGGACCTTGCCAGCTAAGGGTGCGTAAAGTGTCTACCAAAGTTGGCTACACTGCGATCAGGAAGCCAAAAAAGCTAAGTATGAAATAGCTGATCTGTGTAAGCTAAGTCATAAGTTTCAAAAAGAGGTGTCACTCAGAAGGAGAATCATGACGGACGCACTTTAAGGTTTAATAGATCGTTTAAAGATTCGCGAACCCGATTCAAACCCAACGGTGATTCTATCCTAAATTCAATGATGTAACATCTGTTGTTCATTCCTCACCTTTGAAAATGTCGATCACACCATTGTGATCACTTGGTTCTCCGTACGCCGAGTAGATCACATCAGTGTGATTTGAAGCATTTAAATGTGCATAGTTGCGCTGCTGCTAGGGACCTAAAGCAGCTGCTGTCCCCCCCCCCCCCCCCCCCCCCCCCCCCCACCCCCCCCCCCCCCCCCCCCCCCCCCATGTACATAAAAGGAATAAAAACTTCACATTCTTTCCAAGCCCACAGTCTATTAATTCTGTTACAACATTCAAAGCACAGCAATACGTGGTATCAAAACTTTATGGTTCTGAGTATAACTATGAATGTGTTAACTTTAACGAATTAAAATAGAGTAAATGACCTTTTGAAAGTAATTTGACACTTCAAAAGAAGATTTGTCGATTACATTGTTACGCCAGTAGGTGGCGAAAAGAGGCTGTTAAAATGTTTCCAAGACCCCCCCCCCCAAAAATGCTGATTCCTCCAGTAATGAAACAAGTACATTATAATTGATGAGTCATTGTCTACATTCATTCATCAATGACAATGTGATTTTGTTTAGATTGTCTCATTTTTTTTTTTTTTACTTCAGAATTGGTGAGAGAACCACAACTTCCATTGAAAAAAACTAACAAAACAACAACTCATTTATCCAGAATCATAGCAGCTCTATTTTCATACACATCTCATAGTCCACCCAAAAATGAAAATTTGATGTTTATCACGCTTACGCCCCAGGCATCCAAGCTGTAATGTATGTAAAAAACATACAGGCAAAACCACACGCACATTAAACCATTGTAACCCTCCTAATTGTGAGTGTATTAGAGTATCAGTGTCTCCATTTGAGGAGATAGGTGGCGGTTCCGCGCACATTAAAGCATTGTGATCCACCGTAAAGCAATAAGAAAGAGAAACCATGCGCCGGCTGTTGATACAGTTCGGACATTGGATCTTTCAAAAAGGATCCACTGTATGAACCATGTGTGTTTGCCATATGGAACCAAACTTTTGGTTTTTGTTAAATTATTGTAAGTTTTGAATGATGTGGGGGGTCTTCGTTTGGGGGGGGGGGGGGGGGGGGCAAAGATCTGAAATGTTTCTGATGACTTGTGTGTGTGTGTGTGTGAATTGTGTGTAGTGTTTTGACAAAATGAGCCTTGTTTTTTAAATTGTGCGTAAGCAATCGTAAAAAAAAATAAAAACTGTAAAATAATGACATAAAAAAACCTTTTGTTTAATACTTATGCAAGCGAATCGTGCCCACAGCTGAAATTTAGTTGCTAAACTGTAAACACTTAACAAAAAAATTATGGTGGCTATGTTAGCCGAGTGCTAACTTGACTAACTGATGAAACAATTCAGTTTGTAAACCAAAACATGTCTACATTCTTTATTATTAAACTAAGTAATTAGAACAATGACATTCTACATTAATCAACACATTCTTAAGAAATAGTGGGTTCACAGCGAATTATCAGAACTATTTTAGTAAGACCGTAATATCGTGTTTTATCTGGAAACATAAAGCTGCACTAGGTATACATCACATATTAAAAAAAAACAATATTCTGAGCACTCAATTGAAAATGTACACAAAACGTATCAATTGTACTTACAGGTTGTGGTTCGGAGATGCTTGTTGGTCCAAAAAAAGAAGGTATGGACTTATCGTTCATGAAAAATAGTTTAGCGAATCCCGCCTTGAACTCTCCAAGATTAGAGAAGCAGTCCTCGGTAAAATGACGAACACACAACAAAAGAATTTGAATTGTATTGCTGCTGTGGTATTGTGAAAAAAAATCATTTTAATCACTGATTCTTCACATCATCATCTTTCGGCAATGAAAACAAAACAAACTTGCTTTCTCAGAGCAGAACACAGAGTTTTCTCCACATGATGTAAACACACTAACTAGCGGAAGTGTTTGTGGGCAGGTCAGAGTGCTCGTATTTCGCAGGCAGGCGGGGATTATGCAAATGTGTTACCTAGTGACGTATATCGGTAACAGGCAGAAGATTCGAAAATATGATGACTCGTTAAGGCGGTTCAGTCGACTCTTTTTTTAATTTTTATTTTTTTTGAGAGACAATATCTTTATTTATCATGCACTTTTTTGATTAACAACTTTGCAGACTGCTTACATTGAAAGATAGCTACGTTAAAAAGGCAAAATAGATTTTATTTTTTGAAAACCCATATGACCTGCTATTTAAAGCGCCAAATAAACATGAATGAACATCTGAAGGTATCTTGTTTCAACCACAGAAATATGTCAGTTCAGAATGTTTCAAGTTTAAATCCACTTACGCTAATCTACTCTCCTGTCTGTTGTTGTATGTCAAGATGAAATGTGTGGTGGCAGATTCGGCATTATGATTGGTCAGAATGCCTGTCAATCAAGCTCCCTGCAAAGGGTAAATTGAGTTATTTTGCATCTTCTTGTGCTTAAAATAATTTAAAATCACTTGAATTTTTAAATGGGCAAGACTTAAAAACATGATGATACATTCCGTCAACTGTCCCGAGCATCTTTTACACATTTTTTTGTATCTATTGATTTGCTGAATTTATTGATTTTTACCAGTTACATGACTGAAATTTTGGTTCCTCTTACTTTTCTGCTCTTCTCCAGTTTTTTCTCAGATTTTCCAGGTTCCTCAACAGCTTTGTTGTTAATTTCTAAAACATACTGAACGAATCTTATTTTATCCAACATCAGCAGACCAGAAAGTAAAAGTATGAGTGAATGGGTTCCTTATTCAAATGTAAAAAAAAATAAATTGTGACCACTTGGAGGTGAAAATTATGAATAAGCACAACGAATTCTGGCAATCTATAATACTGAAGCACTAATGACAATTGATATTTGTTTTAATAACAGAGCTAATGTCAACAACTGTACAGTTAAAGGTGCACTTAGCAATATTTGAAAAACGCTTTTGACCAAAGTGGGCCGAGTCCCAAAAAGCACTTGGTATCCATCAGACATAAGGGGGGCGGTCTAGTACTGAAAGGAGGAATGAGTTGGTCTCACTGGGTTGAATGCAGCAGGACGATATTAGGCAGATTGATTAAGATGGAGTGGAGAGATTGCAGATAAAAAGGAAATAATCAGAGGAACAAAATATAAAAAGAAGGGTTACGCTCAGGTAAGGTTTAGGACCGCTTAAATAAGCGGACCAGGCTTCCACGGTGAGAGAACCAAGGAGCGGGAAGGCTTGGAATCAGACCTCGAGGTTGCGTTGTTTCGCTTGATAGCGGTCATAAGGGATGGGTACCGAGAACCGATATTTTTTTGGACCAGTATGGTCGAGACGTGGGATCAATACCGAAGGGACTACCGGATAGATCTTGCAGTACAACTATACTGGAACTGTTTAATCGAAGTACTTGCGTGTTTATCTGCCGTATAGCTTCAATGTTAAGTGGTGATTAGCAAGCTTGCTGCTTCTGTGTCATTTGGTCCTTCACTGAAGTAAGTGGCCAACGTGTGTGTGCTCGTAGCGTACGGTGAGATAGTCCACGTGGTGTGCTTGCGGTGCAAGTCAGTGGGCATAGCACTGCGAGTTAAACATTCCCCGGAAAAAAAGTGTGGGCTTACGTTACAAATCTAAGCGACACCAGTGTCAGATGCAAATTGCAATATATGCAGTAGTGTAATAGTAAACTAAGGAGGCAACACTAGTAATATGATGAAACATTTACTAACAAAACACAATCAACCTCAAGCAATGAGCTGTATTTACTATGTCTCCAGCATCCCGGCTCCAGCTCCACTTAGCAACTGGTTAAGTCAGAACGGTAGGAGTTGGACAGCCCCGGACACTGCAACTTTTCACAATCTCAAATGTTAGCATAATTTGCGTGGTGCTTTAAGCCCGCTGGTTAATTTGGCGTCTGAAGCCGATTCTCTTATGTCGAGTCCGTACACCTGAAGGCGTTACGTGGGTCAAATAAAAGTCCAGTCCAAAATCACCTGGTTAGTTAGGTCGTCTGAAAGTAACAGTAACCAGCCGATGTGTGCAGTCTCTGTAAAGCGACAGTACTAAACATAGCTAGGCTGGCGGGATTATGTCCTTAAGGTATAGTTTCACCCCAATTAAAAATTCTGTCATTATTTAACTCTCTATTGTGACCCAAACCTGTAGTAGTTTTTCTGTTCTTGTTCCTGAACACAAAATAATATTTTTTTGAAGAATGTGGGTAACCAAACAGTTGACTGGTCCCCCTGACTTTGACATGGTAAAAAAAAATATGGAAGGGTCACTGGGGAACCACAGCTTTTTAGTTTCCCACATTTTCAAAATATATTTTAAATGTTCAACAAAGCACGAACACTCCATTCAGTTTAAACTACTTTGAGATTTAATGGATGACAATTTGTTCTTTTTTGGTGACTTTCACTTTTATGTTAACCAAATGAAAAACCAAAGATAAAAATAACGATTTTTAAAACAGTTGCTCAGTTCAGCAGTCTTAGAAATAACTTTTCTCATCATATTCTTTTTGCACCAAATAGTTGATAAGTATCGGTATGTATCATATCAAATAAAATGTAACGATACCCATCCCGAGCGAGTAATGTTGATTTGTTTGTTTCACACACTCTCTATGTTGGCTTTTGCTGGTGTCATCATCACTTGATAGTCTTTGCCATGGTTTTTGTGCATACAGGGGGAAAAAAGTATTTAGTCAGCCAGCAATTGTGCAAGTTCTCCCACTTTAAAAGATGAGAGAGGCCTGTAATTTTAATCATAGTTATACCTCAACTATGAGATACAAAATGAGAAAAAAAAATCCAGAATCACATTGTAGGATTTTTAAAGAATTAATTGGTAATTTCCTCGGTAAAATAAGTATTTGGTCGCCTTCAAACAAGCAAGATTTCTGGCTCTCATAGACCTGTAACTTCTTCTTTAAGAGGTTCCTCTGTCCTCCACTGGTTACCTGTTTTAATGGCATCTGTTTGAACTTGTTATCTGTATAAAAGACACCTGTCCACAACCTTAAACAGTCACACTCCAAACTCCACCAATGGCCAAGACCAAAGAGCTGTCCGGCAAAGGACCCCATAAACAACATTGACGAAAACCAGTCGTTGGAAGAAAACTGCATCTTCAGTAGGTCACAGGTGCAGCTATGGTAAGTGAGACATCACCTGTGGAGCAAAAATTTATTAGAAAAGGAAGAACATACAAGACCACTGTGATAATCTTACCGCATCGAGTCTGTTGCGTCCACTCAAGGATCGTCACACCCTATGGGGTCAAAAGGATCACAAGAACTGTGAGCAAAAACCCCAGAACCACACAGGGGGACCTAGTGAAAGACCTGCAGAGAGCTGGGACCAAAGTAAAAAAGGCTACCATCAGTAACACACTGCAACGCCAGGGACTCAAATCCTGCAGTGCCAGATGTGCCCCCCTGCTTAAGCCAGTACATGTCCATGCCCGCCTGAAGTTTGCTAGACGGAGCATGTTTGGATGCTCCAAGCATCAGGAATGAGAACCAAAATAGAACTTTTGGTAAAGAACCTTGCACTTGTACGTTTTGAGAGAAAGAATGCTGAGTTGCATCCAAGAACACCATACCTACTGTGAAGCATGGGTGGAAACATCATGCTTTGGGGCTATTTTCTGCAACGGGACCAGGACGACTGATCCGTGTAAAACGAAAGAATGAATGGGGCCATGTAAAGTGAGATTTTGAGTGAAAACCTCCTTACATCAGCAAGGGCATTGAAGATGAAAATGTGGCTGGGTCTTTCAGCATGAAAATGATCCCAAACACACCGCCCGGGCAACGAAGAGTGGCTTCGTAAGAAGCATTTCAAGGTCCTGGATTGGCCTAAGGGGCCATCTCCAGATCTAACCCCCATAGACAATCTTGGGGGGTTGAAAATCCGTGTGCCCAGTCGACAGGCAGCACGCAAAACATTACTGGCTCTAAGGAATCGCAGGCGGTAATTGGCCACAATACCATCAACATTGGTGTGAAAACCTGATTAGAGGCTTACAAAAACGTTTGACCTCTGTCATTGCCAACAAGGGTATATAACAAAGTATTGAGATGAAATTTTGTTATTGACCAAATACTTATTTTCCACCATAATTTGCTAATAAATTCTTTAAAAATCCTACAATGTGATTTTCTGGATTTTTTTTTCTCATTTTGTCTCTCATAGTTGAGGTATACCTATGATGAAAATTACAGGCCTCTCTCATCTTTTTAAGTGGGAGAACTTGCACAATTGGTGGCTGACTAAATACTTTTTTCCCCCACTGTATATGTGGGGGAGAGATATCAAAATAGGGGTAAGGTCCTGTTAGGGTATGGGCGTGTTTGTTTTGGTGCTTTCAAATATTAACATTGTTTGGCAAAATGTGCTTAGTGTACCTTTAAATATAATTTTAGGATATTCCCTTTTTTTTTTGCCATTTTCTCGCCCTCCTTTTAAGTCCAAAAAGAGGACATGTTTGGGAATGAGAGGATGTGTGGTCACCCTATATTAGCAAATTACTCTCCTAAAGAACATTAAACTCTGGTGTTAAGAGCATATTGTGAGCCACTTTTAAAACACAATAAGCAGCTTGATACAGAAATGAAAGAGCAAATAAACATAAAAGTAAACCAGCCATATAATGAAGAATGGAAACAGTAAATGCAAGTAAACACAAACATTTGTGTGTCCTCCACTCTTAATATCTGCTGCAGATGAAGTTGAGTTTGTGAGTTTCAGGAAGGCTGATCCAGCGCTGATCTCCTCCAGACTGAACTGCTCCTTTTCTCTTCTCAAGGCTGCAGTTTTCCTGTTTCGTTCCGTTCCCTGGAGCCCAGTTCTGATAGCACACGATCTCCCCACTCACCCAGAGCCACATGTTCATGATGCAGTAGTTGTGTAAACCCAACCACACCGCCGCAGTAGACGCCCGTTTAACCACGTTCATCACACGACGCTGAATCTCTTCTGAATGAACCGAGACCAGATCCACATGATTCTGTCTGCAGTATCTCAGAGCTTCAGACCACGTCAGATTCTCTCTGATCACAATCAGTTTATCTGGAAACCAAACAAAGCACAAGAAGAGACTAAAGAGAGACTGATCAAAAACAACATGCAGAACAAACACTGTGGATGAATTTGTCATGTCAGAGATGTAGTGTGAACTTTAAGAGATCTGGAGGTGATGATGGAGTGTGTGTGTTTTGTGAAGATCTACTCACCTTCATGACACACAAAAGAATATAGACGATTTCAAAGGACATCGATCCACTTTCCCTGAGCATTCTGATTAACAGCTGTACAGTTTTCATCACCTTTAGCATTATTAGGTTCACCAGTGTTCCAGTATCTGAATGAGGAGTCACTCTGATCTGACCACTGCCACGAGTCTCTGAACAGACCGATCCACACTTGAGATCCAGATGAGTTATTATCTTTAATGATCTTCTGCACCTGTTGATTCTCATTCTGGTTTCTCACACTGACCAGATCAGTGTGATTCTGTCTGCAGTAACTCTGAGCGTCTCCCCAATTCATTGCCTGATTGACAAAGATGAGTCCTGTGTTCGCTTTAAGAAAAACAAATGGGAACAGATTCATGAATCAATGAGTTTATTATTCTTGCCCTGGTTTATAGTTTGGATGTGAATAGGAACAGCGTGAAGCATCAGAATGCCTGTGATATTAAAACAACTGTTCTTCCTGTTCCTCGTGATCGACGGCGCCGCTTGCCACTTTTTGTGTGTTTCTTCTATTACTATCAAGACTTTTTTGGGTTCCATTCGACTGTAAGTACCCTGCAGAGTGGACATAACAGGATATTCCGCCATGATTCCAGTTTGAAAGGAGAATATATGTTCCATTCAGAGAGCACTGAAGTGCGTGAGACGTGACGACTATGCAAATTTTATAATTACAGTTAAATAACGCTTTACACTTTTGTAGCAAGTTTTGTCTGTGTGCGATGATGCTGCAGGCAGTGGTGTAGCTTAAATCCATGTTTTTTAAGTAAAGTAAACTTCAGCCGATGTCCTCTGTGCAGCCAGTAAAGAGCAGTGAGCACTGTGTAGGGACCATATCAATCGGAACACAGTTCATTCATGGAGCTCTCTTACAGTGATTTGAATCAGGTGTGTCAAATAAGAGAGACATGCAAACTATGCATATCAGGGTGTCAGGGGGACCAGGATTAAGAACCGCTACTTTAAAGGGGTCATGATTTTTTGTAATGTTATTATTTTAATATGTTCCTAAAGGTTCACTTATGTTAATTGGGATGCACTGATGCCACTTTTTCCAGAACAAGTCCAATACCAATGCTTTCTTTCATTTTTGGAAATGGGGCGGAGTCTATGGTAAGCTATGCAAAGCCATATTTTGTGATTAGCCATACCTTAAGACTGTAGTCATGCGAAATGTAGGAAATGTGAAAGCAGCCTGCTTCAGGTAAATTATCTAGGATGAACAGTGATTTTTCCAGAAAATCTGAACATCTTACTTTAACAGCTGCGATGACAGATAATTTGATATGGATAAAGCTGCGTTAAGGTACAAAACAGTTTTTATTCAGTGCTGCTGAGTTGTCCTCATTATAACAAATAGACACAATATAAATAAGATTCATTGTGCAGTGTAGAGCTTCACTGATTATAACAAAAGTTTGTGCGATCGCAATGAACTGAGACAAATGACAGCTTTTTAATCATTACAAAGACAGTTTGCAAATGTGATACTGATTTTATACAGTTCAGTAAACGAGAAGTTAAAGGTGTAATAGGTGATTGTCTTCAGAAACATTTTTTGTCATGCTGGTTGAAAGTCTCTTCACATCCGGATAGCAATCATTAAGTTAGGTGGTCTAAATGTATTCATCTGTATTTATATATTCTGTGGAAGGCATAGGACCAAGAAATGTTCGTCCAATCAAAATGCTCGGTCCGAGCATTTTAATAAGCTTTCCTACCTGCCTGTCAACATATGTTTAGCATACCTCTGTGCACCCGGTTCGCGCAGACAGGACACGTCATCAGCGCGTTCACACACGCTGTGCAGACAGCGTGAGGATGCCAGGCAAACATCAACAACCCGATCCTCCTTCCTTGTATTGTAGTACTTTTAAAGTTTTCTCACCGGTAAATGACATGATGTAGCCCAGCGATTAATCCAGTCCTCGCGCCCCCCCGCTCTGCATATTTTGAATGTCCCGCTTAGTTAACACACCCGATTCAGATAACCAGCTCGTTAGAAGTGAGCTACGTGCATGAACTGTGTTTCGATCGATATGATCCCTACACAGTGTTCATTGCTCCCTCCTCACTGAGCGGGGGAAATACGTTGAAGTTTACTTCACTTCAGAACATGGGCTGGAATTGGAACATGGCACCTCCCAGAGTCCGCAGGGGTGCGTCATGCCTACCAAGTCTGAACCTGTTCACGTCATGTCTGCCAAGCCAGAGCCTGCTAACGTCATGCCTGCTACTCCAAGGCCTGCTAGCGTCATGCCTTCTGCTTTAAGGCCTGCTAACGTCATGCCTGCTACTCCAGAGCCTGCTCATGTCATGCCAGTTTAAGTCAAAGTTTTACGTCTTTCTGTCTGCCAGTCAAGCTGCTGTAAGAATCCCTCCCCCAGCCCAAAACAGCGGAAATCCCTTTGCCCTGGTCGAAGGTTTAATCGTAATTCGATCTTTACGTGGCTTTTTGAATTTTCTTGAATTAGTTTAATTTTAGGTCTAGCTGCGTTTTCATCTGACCTATCCAATTTTAAGTGATCACTAAATTTAGGCAATGTTTCTAATTAAACTGATCATACATATCATTGTTTATTAATTTAGATATTTGCGTATGTGGAAAGCCATACTTTGAAATTATTCATTCATTAAGACCTAACATCGCTTAGAAATGCCCTCGGCCACGTGAACTCACGGACACAAACTCGCCATTTCTGAACTTACTTAGAGGATACAGGGTGATTATAATACCTTTAAGTGTCGCACCCTGCTAGCAAATAACAAAACGTGTATTTTTCCTATAATCACGAAAACTGTAACTTGTTAAGCCAGGTGACAGACAGAAATAATAAGATCCCTAATGGAGAGCCCCCTGCCCTGCTCATTGGTACTTAAGTATGATCTGTCCTGGACGCAGATTTGTGGAAATGTTAGACTACACAATAATCTACTTGAAAAATTATTTCAGAAGAGATCAGAATAAATCAAATATAACAATTTATTATTTGTCAGGTAAAATTGTATCATGCCAATTACATAACGAAACAATTAGAAGCCAATTTAGAAAGGATAATGCAATTGTGAAACATATTGTATCCGCGTGGCAACCCTGCTCCTGTACATTGATACTGTAGCTATATGGGGAATAGCCAAGTGTTCCACGTAGGAGACAAACAAATTTAACATAGTCACATGTAACAGTTATCCTAATTTAACACAAGACACACGGTCTAAAATGCATAGCATCAACAACCTTTTACCTAAGTATTTCAAAGAACACTTACAGCAAAGTAATCATGTGTTTTTAAAGAATAAACTCGACTAGCCTATGTGCTCATGTAGTAGCACAATACTATACAGTGTGCTCTATGGGCACAATGTGTTTAACACAATTAAATTTTTGTATCATACCTGTCAGCAGAGAGACACACAGCATCGAGAGTTCTGGTGCAGAGCTCCAGAATCTCTCACACACTGCATGGGTTTTTTTTCTGACTACAGAATCCCAAAGACTGATTTGCAACACTCCCTTAAATACTACCAGAACAAAAACAAAGAAATCTTTAAATCAGTTGTAAAAACATAAAAGACCTTTTGGTTTTTTAGGTCCCGTGCTCCAGGGTTTGCACCGGCTGGGTAGATAAACTTCCCCACAGGCCTAGGGGACACCCCCCCCCCCCTCCTCAGCAGAACACAATTCTACAAACGTTTTCAATATTTTTCTCAGATATAAGTGACTACTAAGACTTAAACCAATTTACCAATCGCACAAAGACCTTTAAAATGACGCTAAACATGAAGGGGAAAAACAACAGTTTCACAAGATACATGATATGTGGGATATGCATATTCTTAATGAACTTTGAGTGAAACCTTTTGGGGGAAAAGAGGGAGAGGCAGAGAGGGCAGGGGGAGAAGGGGGTCGTAAATGAGCAAGGAGAGAGGTGTTGTTTGCTCTCTTTGAAGATTTCTTCTCCAGATAAGTTTTATTGTTTTATTGCATGACATCTGTTTTGTGTGAGTTCCTGACGTTTTGGATTCATGAGGAAATAATTTCATAAGGAAATAATTTCACTCATTTCACTGCTAACATAATGTCTGCTACCCCAGGGCTTGCTCACGTCATCCCTTCCAAGCCAGCGCCTGTTCAGATCATGTCAGTCAAGCCAGCCTGCTCACGTCATGCAGGCACTCAGGAGATTCTTCACAACATGGTCGCCATTCAAGAGCTTCATCGCAAGATGGCCACCACACAAGAGTCTCTAAACAAGATGTCCGCTCTTCTAGAGTCTCGTCACGTCGCAACTGATCGCCCAGAGTCTCGTCACAACTGGCCGGCCATTTCGAGTGGTCGGCTCACTTTAAGGGCCCTGATTCCGCCGGCCAATATGGCGGCCAGGAAGACGCATGAATTCCCTCGTCCAAGATGCCGGCCACGGCTGAGTCCCTGGCCAAGATGGCCACCACGCATGAGTCCCCAGCCAAGATGGCCACCACACCTAAGTCTTGCCATGCCACGGCTGTCGCCAAGATTTCCACAAAGGATTTTTTTTTGGGGGGCTATACTACTCAAGTTCCTGCAGACGCGGAGCTTGGGCTTGGACTGAAAGGTCTGATTGTTAGTGTGATGGACCCACCTCTGCTGTCGGTGCGAGCTGCAGGCATCCCCATGACATCAGTGCTCTCAAGCCCAACCGTCCTAGAGGTCCTGCCACCCGTTGCTGCCCTTACTGTAATGGCGGTTGCCATTTTGAGCGTGTGAGCTGCACACTGCAATCAAGAGGCCTCTCCTGTCCATTAATCTGCCCCACAGGCCTCTCCTGTCTATGAGTCTGTCTCAGAGCCCTCTCCTGTCCACGAGTCCACTCCAGAGCCCTCTCCTATCCACGAGTCTGCTCCAAAGGCCTCTCCTGTCCATGGATCCAATCCAGTGCCTCCAGAAGTTGTAGCTTCCGCTGCAGAACCTCCAGAGGTGGCGGCATCCGCTGTAGAACCTCCTGAGGTGGTGGCGTCCGCCTCTGAACCCTTTGCCTGTCCTTCCACGGCCAAGGAGGCTGCTCATGATCTCACAGTCTGCCCTGTCACTACTAAGAAGGCCGTTCATGAACTCACTGTCTGCCCTGTCATGGCCAAGGATGACGCTCACGAACTCACAGTCTGCCCTGTCATGACTAATAAGGCCGTCCATGAATTCACTGCCTGTCCTGCCACGGCCAATGAGGTGGTCAAACTCACTGTCTGCCCTGTCATGCCAAGGAGTAGCCATGAACTCCGTCCTGTCCTTTCATGTCAGGAGGCCTTCAAGAATTACTCTCCTGCTCTGTCCTGTCAAGTGGTCTGTCCTAGTCCTTTGCTCTGCTCTGCCATGGCTTCTTGCTCTGCCGGCACCACCCGGCTGTCCTGCTCTACCTGCTCCGCCATGGCTCCCTGCTGCTTTGGATCTGATCCATGGCCCAGGTCCTCCATTGTATGACTGTCTGCCACTTGACAGTGCTCCATGGTCCAGGCCCACCACTGCTTCACAGTCTAAACCTGCCTCTGCTTCACGCCCCAGGCCCACCATGGCTCCACTGCCCAGGTCTGCCATTGCCCCATGGTCCAGGTCCACCATTGCTCCACAGTCCTGGTCCTCTGCCATCCATGATCCAGTGTCCTGTGACCTCTACATGGGGCTGGCCCTCCGTCCCTCCCCCAGTTCCACCTCCACTCCACCAACCTCCTGGACTTTTGGGATTTTGTTTGGGCATCTGGAGCCGCCCATAGATGGGAGGAAATGTAATGTGGGGTTTTGGTTTTGTTTCATGTTCATGTTTTCATGTCTTTTATTTTGGAGTTTAGTCATGGTCCTTGTTCTGTCATGTGATTCCCTTGTCTGTGTGTTATGTTCTGAATGGTTCTTTGGTTCATGTGTCATGTTCTGCTTGTCCTAGTCATGTGTCTTGTTTCCTCATTGGTTGGTTCTTGTCATGTGACCCTGATCGTTTGCTAAGTAGCCATCGTGCTCCCTTTGTGCTTTGTCGTGTATTGAATGTATTTATCCTGCTGTCGGTAAATCTAGCCTGTTCATGTCAGGAGAGTGACTCGGGCAATCTTAGACTTTACATTTCTTTGCCCTAAAAAAACTCCTTGACTGAACTGGCAGGGTGTTTTGGGTCATTGTCCCATTGCAATATGAAATGCTTCCAAATGAATCTGGTGGCATTTTCTTGAACATTGGTAGCCAAGATGTATCTGTACATCTCTACAGATGAGGCTGTATGTTTAGGATCATTTGCAGTTCCCTTTTTTTCCACACTTTTGCTTTCCCATCACTTAAAAAGGTTTTTTTTTTTTTTTTTTATTAAATTTTTGTTTTTTTTTTTTTTTGTCTCCTCTGCATAAAACTCTGTTCCAAAACTCTACTGACTCACCTTTGTGCTTTTTTGCTAACTCTTAATCTTGCCTTTCTATTTTTGGTGCTGGTCAGAGGTTTTCATCTTGCTGTAGCCTCTGTAATTCTGTGTCAAAGTCTCCTGCGGAGAGTAGATTGTCAGAGCATCACCCCAGCTTTCTGGAGATTGTTGGTGATTTTACATACACGTATTTTAGGGTTCTTTTTCACAGCTTTTATGATTTGTCTGTCATCAACTGCTGTTGTTTTTCTCAGCCGATCAGGTCATTGTTGGCTGCTGATGTCGCCAGTGGTCTCCAAACTCTTGATTTCTTCATGCCCTTTGTTTTCGCTATAGCTCTAATTGACTTCCTCTTTTCTGTTAGCATCCAAATTGCTTGCTTTTCTCCAAAGTCAGCTCCCTCATTTTCATCCTGGTTTGTGTGTGTCGAATGCAAGACATAACTGATACGCCACGTTCCCTGCTTTTAATATCTGAAGAATGAATGCAACAAGACAGAGCTGATCTCTGAGAAAGACCTGTGAGGCAACAGTTCCAATACTTATGCACACATCAGATAGGGGGATGAAACTCTAAAAGTGTTTTCGTATTGGTTGTTTCTCCCAAAAGTCGCTCTTCTTTTGCATAAAGTGATTTTGCATATCTCAACTACTTCCTGTCGCCAGCGGTCACTGTTGCTTGTGTCGCCAGAAATCGCCAACTCTCTATTGACACAAATGTAATTTTGTCGCTTTGTCGCTGCATGTTGCTGGGTAGTGTGAATAAAGCATCAGCCATTAAGTTACTGAACGCCAGTGGGCGGGACCTATGGTGTGATGGTGTATAACTATTTGTTGATGTCATATGCAATATGTCATATGCAAATAATATTTTCCTTGTGACGTCACAAATCCCACAATATCCAAATGAGTTGTTTAAAGCTTGGTTAAATAAATGCCTTGTCTATAACATGGAGAACGTTTTGGAACTTGCAGGATATTTTAAAAGCACAAAGACCTTGTATATGTCAAATCAAGGCAAATTTGGTTTATCATACCATGACCCCTTTAAGTGTTTACACTTACCATTGTAGCAGATGAAAGACCAGTTGTCACTACATTGCCCTTCATGCCATTGTCCACTTCTCATAAAAGCACATTCATCATTGCAATCTGGTTGTCCAGTAGCCCAGTTCAGATACAGCGCATGTTCACCTGAAGACCACTGCCATTTATCACAACTCGCCCTCTGCAGCCCAATCCAGACACGTGCAGCATACTTGTTCATGTCGTTCATGTTGTCAACGGTGGCCAGATCTGTGTATTTTTCTCTGCAGTATCTCTGAGCTTCAGTCCAGGTCTTCCCGTCATTTATAAAGTGATACTGACGCTGAACACATTCAGATACGGAGCAGAGAGCTGTGAAAGAGAGGGTTTGCTTTAATGCTTTTCATAACAGGATCAAACCTAATGAAACAATAAACCATAAATTAAACCACAAACACACTCACCAATGAGAAGAAGAATGAAATATAGAGTTTGGTCCATTTCTGAGGAAGAAAAACATTGAAAAACACATTAAATCAAACTTGATCGTAGTGGTATTATTAATAATAATAACAACAATAATAAACATTTTATCAGAATAACATGATGCACAAGCAATTAGACCATTTTAACGTCTTACAGCCTTAGCTGTGGTTGAAGAATGAACCTGTGAATTGTTCTACCTTCAGAGGTCGTGTATTTCTGCCCGGTGTCTGATGTTTCTTTCTGCAAATTCAGATATGCGATTATTCTATATTTGCTCTTATCTTTCATTCAGCATCACATCATTTGTGTATTTCTCTAAAAACTAATTTTCATATTTTACTTCCTCATTTCTGTTTTTGCCAATCTCTCTTTCTCTTTATTTGTGTGACGCACAATTTTGCCGAAAGCCAAAAGAATATGAAGCAACTGTAACAGATGTAGCGTCTGGACCAATCAAACACACAATATATATTTTGTTTTTATATTTAACAAATACTGTAACCCCCCTCAGTTAACAAGCCATATGAGGACCCATGAACCCTTTCGGGGGGAAGGGTTCATGGGAGTACTCTGCCTCTTGCCCTAGGACATGCAGGGATTTTCCCTGCTTTGCATTCTTTTGGCCAATAAACCCAGTGATATCAGCGTTGGTTGCCATGCAACCAGGTGCCTGTTCGGCTTCCTGGGGTGTATGGCAACCAACGCTGATATCACTGGGTTTATTGGCCAAAAGAATGCAAAGCAGGGAATATCCCTGCATGTCCCAGGGCAAGAGGCAAAGTAGAAATTGACTTTTCTACTAATTAATTCATAGGAAAACCTTTCTTTGAATGAACAGTGTATCTTTCAGGTCATTGGGTATATTATTGTCTTCGTGTATTTTGTCTTTGAAATTGTAAACTGTTATGCAGACTTATAATCGAAACACACTCCTGTCAGCTTACATATATATATCTCTACCATGTGTAGTATCTATGAATTCGCCTTCTTATGATCGAAACAAGCGTGTATATTATATATTGGTACATAGGCAATATATATTAGGGTCCTGGGAATCTTTAGTCATTTTCTATTCAAGTTCCATTTGCAAATTACCATGCTTAGAGTACAAAGGGGTCGTAAACCCTCCAGCACTTGCCACCTCCCGCTCGGAATTTCCATCTTTCTCATTGGACAAGCCCATCTTGAAAGGCGTTGATCTTCTCCGACCTTAAAGGCCCTTCTCCAGGGACCCGCCCAGTCGGTGGTTTGTTTTAATTCTGAGAGGATGTAAGAAAAAACGCTTCCGGAAACGCTAAGCTCGTGCCAGGCTTCGGCCTTGTCCTTTCCATTCTTCAAGTTACTCTGACTGGTTCTTTCTCATCAATCAACTTCATCAAGATCTTGGGCCTTAAGATTGCATCAGGAATCTATTTTCAGACAGACGAGACTTGCAAGTATCAAACTTAGTCTTATTAATTGATATATTAAGTATCAGTTACACCTTTTTACAAAGGTGTGTTTTGAACTAAGAATCTGACGTTTCACTCAAGTGTAGATCTGCTGAATATGCAAATAGTTCCATAATTTCATTCCTTATTTCTCTTCTCTGTACTGAGTTAAACTTTAACCCTTTCCTATACCACTGTGTGTGTGTGTGTGTGTGTATGTTAGACCAGTTTATGTGTGTATGTGTATGTTAGACCAGTTTATGTGTTTATGTAGTATGTTAGACTAGTTTAAGTGTTTATGTAGTTAATAAAACCTTACTTGTATCACACTTGACGTGGTTCATTGTTTGCTCATAACTGGAGTCACTTAATCATGCAGATTTATGCTACAAGCTTTTGTAGAATTGTACAGTAAGAAAGTTATTTCCTTTAACCAGGAAATTAACGTTCTTAGAATTGACAAGACAGTTGACCCTGAGAGGTCAGCTAAATATCTACAGCGGATCTAAAATATGAATAATTAATTATAACTAGTTATGGTTAATTATTCATATTTCCTCATGAGCTGATTCGTTACACAGATTTAATACTGTTTTAATTGGAGCCTCTCAGGGCTTTGTCCTCAGTCCTTTGCTTTACTCCCTCTATGCCAGCAACTGCTTGGCTAAGCGCAATTCTAGCAAACTGGTGAAGATTGTTGATGAAACTGTTGGTAGGTCTCGTTAGTAAAAATGATGCAAAGGCCTAACTTGAGGAAGTGGATGCTCTCTCCACATGGTGTCGCATGAATAATCTCTTTCTGATTGTGGAGATGATCGTTGGGACTATGGGAGGAATCAAGTGAGGAATTACAGCCCTTTGATGGTCGATGCGGCTGCAGTTGAAAAGACGAGTAGTTTTAAATCTCTTAGGTATGTCTTACAGAAGACTATTCCTGGAAAATGCATAATATATCACCTGGTAACAAGGGCAAATCAGCAGATCTGTCATTTACGAGGGATTGAAGGTTTCCCAAAAAGTGTTAAGGACTTTTTATACTGGAACTGTGTAGAGTCTACTCATAGGGACCATTATTTTGGACACAAAACGGCCCAAGATCAAAAAGTGTTGTCTAGAGTGGTAAGGACGGCACAGAAATGCATCATGACTTTGCTCCCCTGCATTGAAAACAATTAGATTCAGAGTTGCAGGACCAGGGCTAAAAGAATGATTAGAGAATTTCATCATCCTGGACTCAGTTTACTGTCAGAGAGACTGAGAAGGCGTCTTTATCCTCAGGCAATCAGACTATTGAATGAGGACATTTGATGAGTCTGTAGAATTTTTCATTACATTTATACACCGGTTATATACAGACACAGATCATTTTACTCTGTATTTATGTTTGTATTATCGGTTTATTTGCTTCTAGCTTGTTGTTAGTATTGTTGCATTGTGGGACGAGAAACTACAAGAAAACCATTTCACTACATTGCATCACATGGATATTATGTATGTGACAAATAAAGAACCTTAACATATTGGTGTCTTTGTCCATCAGTATAGTTAATCTAGAATTTCTGCAGAATAATGGCTTCATTAGAATATGCACCCATCAGAAAAGTGTGTAAATGTAAACAATTAGCATTTGACATTTCACAATTGGTGTTTCATACGTTTTCAACTTGCCATGCATGCTTGTGCTTCTCAGTTTTGGGACACTTTTTATCTGGTTCTGTTTGAAACTCAAGTTTCAAACAGTTCCTTTGCCCTGTCCCCATCAATGTTAAGGTGTGTTTATTCGGTTTCCTGAGTAATATTTGTATCGAAGTCTGTTTCTGGGGATTATTCATCTTTGTGCGCTCTTTCTCTGTGACCACCTGACAGATACTGTTACTTAGAGACGTTTTTTGGAGAAAAGAGAAATAAACTATTTTGTCCTTGTGGGTCTATAGTGGGCTTAAGGAAGATGACCTGTCTCTCTTTAGGATGGTTTTGATACTGTGTTTGCATTCATTTACAAACAATCAAATGGACTGTAAGGCACAAGTTCAACCAGAGACTTTATCAGTACTACATCTATCGATCGAACCTTAAATACTGACCACTGTATATGTCACACGTCATCTCCTCTCCTCAATAAATCTTGGGGCTATTATGCAATAATTCATGAGTTAGATGTACATTTCAGAATCTATAGACTATCTGAGTTAAGTAATTTAATTTTAATTCATAGTGTTGATGCAACATTCACATGCTTGTCATAGAATAGGTCTACATTTACTTTTCAGATTATTCCTCTTGTCTGGTTGTTGAATTATCCAACTACTAAACATTTTCAAACAGTTAATGTAATGTTTTACATGACACTTTCAATATGTATGGAACTTATACTATTAACTTGTATATCAAAATATAATGCAATTTAAAGTAAATTCACCTTGTTCTTCAAAAGAGATGTATATCAGCTGTGCGATATTGATGTATATGATAATACTTCACAAAGCAATATTGAAGAACATTTATTAACATGAAACAAACAATAATTTGTGAACATTAGGAACATAATTCATATTTAAAGTCATCTGCTGGATTGAGTGATGTTCCATTCTCCACATTTCAGCTAATTTCTCCACTGAATGAGTGACAGTGTCCAGGTAAGAACACCTGCACAGAAGCAGAATTAATTATTATATATATATTATATATATATGTGTGCGTGTGTGTGTGTCATCCTTTACTTACCCTCAATTCATTCCAAACATGTGAAGTGTTCTTTATTAAAAAAACCCGTTGTACCAACTACTTATTCTAGACCACTTAAAAAAAATTGTGATATGACCACACATATATAAAGAGTTATCCATTTTACTCACACTGTGATAAAGAGAGGCCCATCGAATAACTGGTAATACATTTTTTTAAATTAATATTTTTTTTTTTTGCTTTCAAAGTGATTTTCTATTCAGGACTCATGCTTTTAAAAATCTCACATGTGTGGGCTTTAGGAAATTATAATCTCAGGCTATACTGTTAGCATGATGTTAGCTCTAAACTGCTGGATGACACAAATCAATATGAGCCAAAAGTCCTGTGGTAAGTTGCTCACCAAGTTGCCAGAGGCTCACTCCTACGTATTATTATAAAGTATTGGGACGTTGAGTATTAAGCCAGTTGTGTTAGGTTAATTGCAGTCCATTTAAAAAAAAAATTGTATTATTCAGTTTCAACTTACCCTCTCCCTAGGCTCAATTTACCCCTCACTGGGGCAAGTTGAGCCAAGAGACCTTTTTTTTTTTTTTTTGGAAAGCCTTATGTGACCCTGGAGCACAAAACCCGTCGCTAAGTCGCTGGGGTATATTTGTAGCAAAAGCCAAAATACATTGTATGGGTTAAAAGTATCGTCTCTTTTATGCCAAAAATCATTAGGACATTGTATCTCGGCCAAATATTGTCCGATTCTAACAAACCATACATCAATGGAAAGCTTGTTTATCCAGCTTTCAGATGCTGCACAAATCTCTATTTCGAACAATTGACCCTTATGGCTGGTTTTGTGCTCCATGGTCACATATTTTGAAAGCACTTTTAGATCTAAAGTGATTATTCCCGAGGATGCACCACATCCTGAAATGTATGTACATATTTAAGTTGAACTGTCACATGCTCACTTTAAACACACGTAAGTAAAAACTGGCTCAACTCAACCCACTCTCTCTACTATGGAAGTCAATAGGGACCATCAACTGTTTGATTACCAGCATTCTTCAAAATATCTTCTATGTTCAACATAAGAAAGAAGCTTATACAGGTTTGGAACAACATGAGGGTGAGTAATTTTTGGGTAAACTATCCCTTTAAGTAAAACAAGTACAAGTACAAGTAAAAAAAAAAGTATTCCAGGTTAACTTAAACTTAAGTTTGAATCACATCTGCTCATTTAAATTCACATAGCCTACTATTTTTCTACAATAGCCTAAGTGGTAAGAGTTGATCTTTAATATGATAAATGCTACCTGCACAGAGAAGCTGATAGACCGGAAACGAGGCTGTAGCTGTTGCTGCACTTGTAGTTGAACCTGTGAACATCGTGGCTGCTGTTGAAGCTGCTGCTTCCGCTGCTGCAGTGGTTGTGCTTGCGGCTGGACTGGCATGCACTGTAGATGCTGAAGCCGCTTCAGATGTCACTATTGTAGTGGTGCAGTGACATCCATTGAAGAGCAGGAGAGCAGTTAGAGCAAAGAGACTCAAATGCTTCATCTTCCTTTGGGAAATAAACGTCTGTTGAACCACACTGAACAGAAAAAGGTTTGATTTGATAGATGATATAATTCTGCTGCAGATATTATTGAATCATACTGCACTGTAGCTGTATATATTAGTATATTAGTATTAGTATATTTTCTGTAAATGTGACTTCCGATGTATTAGCCGATATAAGTAAATAGCTAGAACGAAGTGCAGTAAAGGGGGAAACTACTTGTGCTACTAACCAGGGTGTTTATTATTAATTAAAAATAATGTGATAATTAATAACAGTTTGCAACATTAAGCAGCATAACGGACTGTTGTTGTACAGATAAAATAACTGGAAGCCTGCACATTCTTACAAATGGCCGCGCCGACACTCTTACGGTTAAAAAATAAGTTTGACAATAAAACTTATAGAATGTATATAAATGTACAATAAAACATACAAGAAAAATACAATTATGCAGTTACTCACACAGTTTATGTGTCTACTGTTGTAATATATATATATATATGGAAGTATAAAATAAGCATAGCGGCTATTCATCACAAGCGGGCACCCTTGTGTTTGCTGGAGTTAAAATATTATTTGTTTCAAAATACCGTGGTGCTTTTGATGTCTTCTTTCTTCTGATTAAACGGTTCTAGAAAATATTGTCAGTGTTTAGTCATCCACAGGGAAACTGCTTTAATTCTACAAGTAGGTTATAAATATAAAATATATTAATCTAGCTAATCAATTATTAATTTATAGAAATATATGATCCGATAACACAACTATGACCGTCAAGATAAAAAAAAAAGAAAAAGAGTAAATGATGTAAATAAATTTAATGTTTAAACTAGTCTTTATAGACTCTTTCAGTCCGATTAAACTACTTTGAGTATTAGTGAAGATCATGAAGGTTGACATACCTGCTCTCTGTGCTGTTGTCACATCAGTTGGTCGGTCGGTGAGGTTTATAAGCGTTCGTGTTAGCGGTCAGATCTGTGATCTCTGTGGAAACCCCTTTCTGACCTGCTGGGTAATTGTACGTTTCGATGAAGTATGGGATTGTGTTTCAGTGCTTCCACTTATTGTTCTTCTGTTAGACTTGATTTTTGCTCTCTAGCAACAAACAGAGCTGTGTAGCAACACTGACCACATGAGCAACCATGGTCCAGTTTTCTACACTGTATATAGAGAAAATAAAACTATTACAGGAGTGTCTCACAATCTGCCAAGTCACATTTTGTTTCCATCTGACCCAGACTACATCTAAAAATAGACTAGGGATTAACAGGATTGTGAAAGCTCAAACGGATTAAAATCAGCATTAGCATCTAATACATTTAAAGAGAGAAATGTGGTTAATATGAAACACTTTTGCTATGTTTACGTGGGATGCTTTCTTATGAGCATTTAATATGAACTGTAGTGAAGACAAATTGAAGAGTTGAACAAATATACCCTAAATACACCTTAAAATTTCAGAAAACTTTTTTTGATAATGACTAAAAAACAAAAGCAATGCATTAACTGCCAGATATATGCAAATGTTTTAATAATCAGTTAGAAAACACTTTTTATTGCTCTATGGACTACAATAAACACCTCTTAGATTATATATATATTATATATATATATATATATAATATATTATATATTATATAATAAAGAAAAAAAGTAAGTATTTGAAATACTAATACCCATAATCACACATATGCGACCTGAACTGCACTGGAACCCAAGAAAGATCTTCCGAAATATAGAGCTGTAATGTAAAAACTTACAAGACGGGCAATATTACAAAAAAAGAAAACATGTTCACTGTACATGCGTGACAAATGCATTTTAAAAGTGCAAATGTTTCATGTATTTATTCCTGATGAGTCACATTTTAAGTATCCTCAATTAAAACTAAGTGACCAATAAAATAGATGTCACAGGACACATACAAATATTTTACATGACCAAAAAGTACATATGAAAATAAGACTCAAATAACAATGTCATTTTGATCCCTTTAATTAAATTTTTTTTCCAGTTGTTCATAGTATTACACAGAGAAATTAGCCACACAATTAATTTTGATTGCATTATGTTATTCATACATTTTTTTTCCTTTTTTCTTTTTTTTTTGTTACTTACATTATTTCCTATTTTAGTGCTAAAGCTAAAAAAGTTACACAGGAACTAGCACACTGATGTCTAACCCATGAGGACATTGAGACGCAAATCTACTTCACAGAAAATAAAAGGGTTTCATTGAGGAGAGTTAAAAAAAAAAAGAAGAACAAAATGGACACACATTTACATTCACACCGTCCCAACACACGCCACGACCTGATCCATTCCTTTCCCCATCATTTTTATTTTATTATGTCATTATTCTCACATTTATTATGGTTATTTCTCTATGTATTTGGTAAAATTTTCAGATTCCATCTATTTGTATTTTTGTTAAAGGCTGCAGTCAATCTGGGGTGAACTTGCAGTCTTTACGCTGAACACAATTATCAAGATTCCAACCATGATCTCAAAATAAACTTTCCATTAAAAAGAAAGCAGAAAAATACCATGTTTCCCACTTGCACAACCCATCAAAGCCAATGTTCTGTCATGAACAATAAAAAACGTGTCTAAAAAAAAATAAGTGATTTGAGAATCTCTACGAACACTGGGCGAACTCTCCAATTAACGTTGATTAGCCTATTCCGATTTACTGTCATTTTCAGGGCAGTGTTTTGCTGAAAGTGATTGTTGCAATGCATTTGCAGTTGTGAGGTTCTGGCCTATGTTGTTATTGGCAAGTGTTAGCAATCGTGTTAAAAAAATCGCAAAAACGCAGTGATTTTGATATTCTTTCGAGCGCTCCATATCAAATCTTCTACATGTTTAAAGTTTAAACATTGCAGCTACGCTAACTTGCTAATCTCAATGGCTTGTCAATTGGAAGAGCTCTTGGAGCTAATGGGTTAATAACATGGCTAAACCCTGTTGGCAGTGAAGGGGCTGGTTAATCAGCAAAGTGAATTTGACACAAGAGCTTTGAAGCGTCATTCTTCTGAACAAACTCGCACGTATTCCCTTATTGTGATGTAAAGTTAAAGCACCGCACATAATGTCCACACATACTGTTTCACTCTGTGTACAAGTCACTATGGTTCAGCATTAGATCACACCATGGCTTTAAGTACACTTCAAACCAGAGCTAAAGCTCTCAAGTTACGTTAAATCAAGGAACGGCCATTCAAAACGACAAACGTCACCATCACCATGAGTCCACCTCAACGTTTCCAACCAAACACTTACTAGCGGACTAACAAGTTACAACAAAGTACTGTGTTACTGTGCCATGGTACAGTGATGGCATCAGTGGCAAGACTAAAGGTCTTTGCTACTACAGTACTAGGTGGTTGCCATATTTATACTGTAGCCTAAAATGCTATTGTACTCCAATTAAAAAAAAAATACCATGGTACGTGTCCACAAATCTAAGGTACACATCCAAAAACTCACAATACACTCTCATGTCAGTTTGTCAGTATTTTATGTTTTGGTGGCTAATTTATGTGAATTTGCACGATCTGCCCACTTTAGAGGCAGTTTAGAGGTGGACTTGTATGCTTACCTGTATTCGGTAAATTGTATGTTTATGTACGAATCATATCGTACGAATTCATACGAAACTGGCAACTCATTTATTGAGAGTGCACTGTAGATGAAGTACTGTTTTCAAGTCAGCATTTGCTTGAATAAACACCACTATTATTAATCCTGCAGGTATTTCAATTCTCAAACTATTTTTGTGATTGCTTTATAACTGGACGTATGAATAAAGGTCATTGTACACAGAGTCCGAAATTTTCGTAATTTATTCATTTTTTTTTCAGATTCGTCATCCTTTCCTATCATAATGCTTGCTACGGGTGCGAAAACGCAGAAAATCGAACCTGATCAGAATTTTGTCATTTATTTTTATGACGGACGAAAGTTTCGGAGGCAGTAAACGTGATTGACACAACGTGAGGTCGTATTTATTTTTTAACGTGCGAAAATTTTGGACGACAATTTCGGACGCAGTGTGCAAAGACCTTAAGTGTTTACATGTGTAATTTTGCACCAGTTACACTTAATAATTCCTTAAACGGTGGCCTTTTATAGGGGAAAGCCTCTAAAAGCCACTAAATGCCCACCATACCCTCATGACACTCTGTAAGTACGTCACACTTTGGCGAATTGAATTTGTCCAAATTCGCAAACACGTAAATGGGTACGCTTTCTCGTGAGACCGGGTTTAAATGTCTTTATGGGTGTTCTGTCGGCTTAGTTATGACACACAAGCAGAACAAATTTCTAGTTTCTCGTTCATACAACTAGAAAATATTTCTAAATTTAGCCACACATTTCCTCTGGGGAGCTGACGTGCACTTTTGTGATTGTGACTGGAAAAAAGGATGTGAATGTCTCATGCAGGCTTAAATACTGGCATATTTTCTTTCTTGTGCGTTTTTTTTTTTGGTATCATTGGTTTTTTTTGTTTTTCTATTTTTCTTTTTTTTTTAGTCTTGTTTTTTCTCTTTTTTTTTTTTTGGTTTTAACTTTTTCTTTTTTGTTTTTTTTTTGTGTTCTTTTTGTGTTCTTTTTTTTTTTTTTTTTTGCTTTTTTTTTTTTTGTTTTTTTTGTTTTTTATTTTTTTTATTTTACTTTTTACTTTGTTTTTTTGTCTTTGCGGATCTTTATTTAGTGACTTTCAGAGATGTGTTTTACAAATTAGCTGATTTCATTGTACATGTAAACACACTCGATGGAAGCACTTGTCCGACTCTTCTACTAATCTTGCCCTCACCTGAAGGTCAACTTGAAATCGATTTTATTACTTTCTTGATTCGTGTTTCTGCTCTTACTAGAAGCGATTCATCAGTGCATGCTAGTCTTCGTAATCTTTCATCAAACTCGCTCAAACAACTTTCCTTTTCGGCTTCCGGCATCGATTTCTTTTATTCCCAACCACCATCACACAGACACCTTTTCACCATCTAATCAATTCCTCACAGATTACTCCCCGTCCAATGTTTATGTCCGGTTCCTATGAAAATACATCACATCACAGATATTAATGTGTAACTCATGTCACTTGACTTCAAAACAACGATTCCTGTGACTTTCTCGCTGTTCTTTCCTATGTATGACCACACTCTCTCACTGAAATAAAAATGAACGTAAAATCCGTAAAAAAAAAAAAAATTAAAAATTATAGTCTGATGTGGTCAAGAAAAAATTCCGGCATGCATTTCAGAACAAGCAAAGACCCCAATGGCCCCAACCCCGCAACCAAACAAAAACAATATATAATTACAGTATTTTTTCTTTCTCGCTTTTATGTGTATAGCTTTTTTGTTAAGGGCAAATGGAAGACATGAGGTGGCTGTCATCTACAGAGACGAGTATTTCAGCCGAAAACTTTCGCCACCATCTCCGACAATACTGCACCCCGCTCACAGCAGCAGGATTATATAACAGAAAAAAATAATACAGAATACAAAAACAAAAAAGCACACCAAAAAATAATAATGACAAAGAAGTTGATAGACACACATTATGAGCTTATATACTCTTTTCTCTATACTTTTGTTTAGAAATTCAACATGTAATTAGGAGAAACATCGTTGTTTATTTTGTCAGTGACGCTCGTCGTTATTATTATTAATGATCAATATTCATATTAGAAGTATTACTATTGGTTAGCACTACATTTGGGTCTCACTAAAGGCCCCGCCCATGTCACAGAGTTAAAGGGCTCTATCATCTGCCTGACGGGTCGGTGAAGGGAGGGAGAGAGTCGTCATCATCCGTCCGTCGTCACGCTCGAAACTCACGTTCCGCCACACCTCGTCATCATCCGTCCATCTCTCTCCCCCGCTCTGGTGCTTCTCAGCACGATACCTCCATGGTATGGGACGGGCTCGGCGGGAGCTGTCCGCCCTGCGAGCCCTGGGACAGCGTGCGGGATCGGGAGCGCGAGCCCTCCATGGAGTAGGAGGACGAGAGCGAGGTGGTGCGCGAGCGCGAGAGACGCGTCATGCAGGACGACGCCACTGAGAGAGAAAGAGAAGCAGCGCAAACATAAGCGAACAAACAGAAGAAGAAGCCGAAAAACAAGGAACAAACAAATAAATAGGCCTAAATAAAAAAAAAACATTGTGAGACGCAAACTCAGAATTCCGCGAAAAAGCCAAAATTCCAAGATTTAAATTCCGAATTTTTGTTTTTTTAAAACGCAACAGCATAAATACAAATATGACGCTTCGGTCAGTGATTTTTATTTTTTTTTCCCAACAAAATATCTTCTCTAGTTAATCTGATTAAAAATACACAACAGGTAAAACTAACCCAGACAGCAACCAGTGTTGGCCCACATCTGGTCTGCATGGATCTGGGCCAACACTACGTTGCTGTCTGGGAATGGGTTAAACGTTTTGTTACTGATAATGAGAAGCTAATCATTGCTGTGATATTACTACAGTTCAAAAGTTTGGGATTCGGCAAGATGTTTGTGAAAGGCGCTAAGGCTGCTTTATTTGATCAGAAATACAGTAAAATTTTTGCTGTTTTAATATATAGTAAAATAAAATTTCTGTGATCAAAGCTGAATTTTCAGCATCATTACTCCAGTCTTCAGTGTCACATGATCCAGAAATCATTCTAATACGCAGCTCAAGACACATTTCTGGTACATCCAATGTGAAGACAGCTTTTACTTGTGGAAACCATAACACTTTTTTTTTAGGATACTTTGATGAATAGAAAGTTCAAAACAACAGCATTTATTTGAAACGGAAATCTTTTGTAACATTATAAATGTCTTTACTGTCACGTTTGCTCAATTCAATGCATCCCTGCTAAATAAAAGTATTCATTTCTTTTTTTTTTAAATTCTTACTGACCCCAAACGTTTAAATGATAGCGTAAGCAAGCAGTGGTTGGTTTACATTTTTGTGATATTTCTCAATAAAATGCTCTCAGGTCACTTACTGTATCCCATGCCTTGAATGAAGTATTTAAACGCTTCTGTCAGTTTGCTGGGCTGTGGAGACACACATTTCATTTAGACTCCAAACAGATTTCATCTGAATAAATTAATTGTATTGATAAATAATGATGTGACTAACCTGAGTAAGCTGTGGCATCCCGCCGGCATCCGCCATCTGAATAAAAACAACAGAGAGCTCATATAAAAATACATATGCTTTGTCATTTTAAGATGATTAAATTAACAAGTTATTCAAATTAAATGACCCATTGATAATATGTTATGCTTATGTTTGCTCTTCTTTAATGAAATCTAATAAAAGTACAAAGTCAGTCATGAAACAGGTGAAGTTTAGACCTTGAGAAATGAGGTTGTAGTTGGATCTAGTTTGCTGTTGCACTCCACCTAGAGGGCAGAAACAGACGTGTAGTGAGATGAATCGAGGATTTCTGTGGATAAGCCATTTCCTTTTTACGACTGACTGACATAAAGACTTACAGCAGCTTCCTCGTACGGAGCCTGATCACCGACCACCAGCATCACAGGACATCTGAAAGACACAGACACGTGAGGAGACGCCAGAAGAGAGACGTCTGTAAGAGAGAATGGCTTTATTTGTCGTCATTCTTACTTGAACGTGTTATTCCTCTCGACGTTCAGATCTCTGCGACTGCAAGGCAGAGAGAAAAACATAAACGTTTGATTATTAAGGTGCTAAAAGTGCATTTCTTTCATTGTGTTGTATCACGTGTGTGAATATGCGTGCTGGTACAATGCATCACATCTTAATTGCATGGAACTGATAGTTATGGATGGATCACTTTCAACAACAACAACAACAAAAAAGTGACGATACATGCAAACAATGAATGATGATGATCTTTGACCATCACAATTCTACATCATTTTGTCAGATTTTCAATTTTTTTTATTAATAGCAACTAATGAAGCAGACATGTGTGTTAATTATATTTAATTATGTAATTATTACTACATTATTTTGAAAAAAAAACCATGTCAAATGAAACATTAAGATATGTTTATTATTATTGGGATGCAAAAAATTAATCATAGTGTTCAAAATGTACCAAAGTTTCAACAATCTGACTATATTGTTGGTGTAATGAAATCCATATTTGGAATATATGGCTTTACCAAGTCCAAATCAAACAGTAATTTAGCAAAGTTTTATACACACGCCACTGTATGCTTCTGGCTGTTGAACTGTTTTCGTGGTGCATGTGTGTGATTTTACCCCTGGTAGCTTTTCCAGAAGAGCTCGATGTTGATGAGGTTTGGCGCTTTAGAGATTCTCTCTCTGTGAGTTTGAATGAGCTCTGTGTTTGCCGACATCTCTTCCTGAAAACAAACACACACACACACACACACACACGACAAATCAGTGTTTAACCTTTCACACGCCGTCATCTTTGTAATCATTTTGTATAATGCTGTCCTTTATAATGTTCCCTGATATACTTGATTCTGATTGGTCAGTCACATCATTCTGTAGTCAAACATTTCTGAGTAATGATGTTAAACTAGAATTGGACACTTTTCCATTTCCAAGAACTGGCTGTGCTAGTTCTGATCCAAAGCCTCTTCTTCTCATGTAATTTAATGTATTTAATGAGCTATCACCCCATACTTTTTTTGGTGAGGAATTCACAGTATATAGGACAATTGTTTTGTATACAAGGTTCTAGAGGTTGGTTAATATGGCAAAATGGGTTAATGTCAAGTCAATAGTTATGTTTATTTAGTTTTCCAGAAGGGATTTGGGTTTTTCTTTTTATCTCTATTAATCAGAAAATACTGTCATAGGACTAAAATGTTAATCGATTATATCTATCTATTCCATCTATCTACTATCTAATAAATGATAATATACAGTCAGTCATGCATATCAGCAAAAACAATTACATCCATGTGATCAGAAGCCCTTCTGTGACATATTCTATCTAAAGAGGGACAAAACACATTCAGTCAACTAAGTCACCATTGGAGAATAACACACTCTTCACACAACACACTCACACAGGTTCCATTTGTGAAAATGGGACGCTCCATAGGCAGTACTGGTTTTTATACGTAAGACGATATGTCTATGCACCTAACCAACTTCCCCTAAACTACCCCTCCAGGAGACTTTGTGCTATTTTCGATTTTCAATATGGGATTGTATATGTGAAAAAATGTGATTATAAGCGTTTTTGAAAGTGGGGACTGGGGTAAGTCTGAAAGTCACTTTTTCCTTGTAATACCTGTCATACCCTTGTCATTACACATTTATGTCCTCATTGTTCACAAAAACGCACACACACACACACAACACACACACAGCAACACACATCACTCACTCCTCACAGACTACGGACCACTACCACACACACACACACAACACACCACAACACACAACTCACTCACTCACTCCAGACGGCACTTACCAAACAAAACACCCTCTCTACACACACACACACTCTCTCTCCTCTCGTCTATACACACACCACAGGACACTCACACACTCACACTGCACACACAACAATCACACTCGCCACAAACACGCACACACACAACACAACACTCTCTTCTGCTCTTCTAGAATACACACACAACAGCACCACACCACACCATCACACAGACACTCAACCATCAACTTCACACACATCCTCCACACACACACACACACTCTCTCTCTCTCTCTCTATAACACACACACACACACACACACTCGCACACTCACACAAACACCACACACACTCAACTCTCACACACACACACCACACCCGCTCCTCTCTCTCTCCTAGTCATAAACACACCACCCACACACCACTCACACTCACACAGACACTCACACACTCACACTCTCACACACACACACTCACACACACACACACACACACTCACTATACACACTCACACACTCACACACACTCACACACAAACCTGACTGAAGAGGTGACTCAGGAGTTGGTCTGTGAGGGAAGACGTCAGATTGGAGAGCTGCAGAAGAAACACAAGCTGTTTGAGTCATTTTGGGGTACATATTGCCTGTTATTATTCATCAGATTGTGACTTCATGCACAGCTGACAGACCTTCTGTGTGGCCCAGTCCATCCAGCCTCGTGCGTTTGTGTCGATGTTGATCAGAACGAGCCCTTCCACGGCGTCAGGGTTAGTCAACTGTGTGTGAGAGAGAAAAACTATGCTGTCGCAATCCAAGGCATTATTTCTTGTAAATAAGTCTACATTCTAATGCGAAATCCGGTGATAAACAGTGAAATCTCCATCGAAGATGGCTGATGGAGTTTATTTTGAGAGTTTATCATTTTTACTGTATATTTAAACAGTCTGCAAAGTGTCATAATATTCAATGCCTCAGTGTGCGGTGTTGTTTTTATTTTGGCCAGCAGAGGGCGTCATTCAGTCTTGGAGTGCCTGCTTGTGTTACATCTATATATATATATGCTGTATTTTAACAAATTAATGTTGCAGGTTTTAAAAAAACTGAACTTTAATTGTTTTTTGGTCAAGAGAAATAAACTAAATTTTAACAAAATTCTAAGATTTTTGAAAGACAACGTCCACCAAAGGGTCATACTGAACTCCTAAATAGATCAAAGTAGTGAAAGGATTTTATGATAAAGCAATAAAAAGGGAAAATATTGTAAGAAACTATATGGAGAGCAACAAAATAGTTTTCATTTCAGAAGTATATGCACCTAAATGAAAACTAAAAATGTGATCAAATGAAATGAAACTGAATAATGACCATATTCATAAGTCATTTACATATCACTCCAAGAGTCCATGATATTATTTTAATGTTTTTTTTAATTCAATAACCTGTTAATTATGAATGATCTGATAATCAATAAACTGATTATTTCTTTGATTAAAGAAATACAAAATGTAATTTTTGCACATTAAAAAGAGAAAAAAGAAAGAAACAATAATAATGCATGCAATGGTCAGATGTATAACTCACAGTGAACTTGGACAGTATGTAAGCGCCGGCTCCGACTCCAACACCGATAATTGTGCGGAAACTAAACGAGAGGAAAACAATCAACGGTAATACATTCAGTCATATGAAGATCAGAGCTGTTGTCAAGTACATGTGTCGTTTGCAGGCGTCACTAATGACGATTTAAACATGCAGTAAATGTTGACTCACTTAAAGTACTGCAGGACAGCGGGGAGCATCTCAGAGACCTGATCCATAGATGCATACTGGTATCTGTCAGAGAAAATAAAAAGGTTTTAGGACTCTTAATATGTCTAAAACAAGACACAGTGGCCTGCAGACATTTGAAAGCATAAAAATAGTCTCTGAGTCAAAGTCTCAGCAATCACAAACACGCACATATATACAGTGGGTACGGAAAGTATTCAGACACTCTTACATTTTTCACTGTTTGTTATATTGCAGCCATTTGCTAAAATCAAAAAGTAAATTTTTTTTTCTCATTAATGTACACACAGCCCCCCATATTGACAGACAAACACAGAATGGTGACATTTTGCAGATTTATTAAAAAAGAAAAAAAACTGAAATATCACATGGTCATAAGTATTCAGACCCTTTGCTGTGACACTCATATATTTAACTCAGGTGCTGTCCATTTCTTCTGATCATCCTTGAGATGGTTCTACACCTTCATTTGAATCCAACTGTGTTTGATTATACTGATTGGACTATATAAAAAAAGCCACACACCTGTCTATATAAGACCTTACAGCACACAGTGCATGTCAGAGCAAATGAGAATCATGAGGTCAAAGAAACTGCCTGAAGAGCTCAGAGACAGAATTGTGCAAGGCACAGATCTGGCCAAGGTTACAACAAATTTCTGCTGCACTTAAGGTTCCCAATAGCACAGTGGCCTCCATTCCTTAAATAGAAGACGTTTGGGACGACAAGAACCCTTACTAGAGCTGGCCGTCCGACCAAACTGAGCTATAGGGGGAGAAGAGCATTGGTGAGAGAGGAAAAGAAGAACCCAAAAATCACTGTGGCTGACCTCCAGAGATGCAGTCGGGAGATGGGAAAAAGTTGTAGAAAGTCAACATCACTGCAGCCCTCCACCAGTCGGAACTTTATGGCAGAGTGGCCCGACGGAAAACTCTCCTCAGTGCAAGACACATGAAAGCCCACATGGAGTTTGCTAAAAAACACCTCCAAGATGGTGAGAAATAAGATTCTCTGGTATGATGAGACCAAGATATAACTTTTTGACCTTAATTCTAAGCGGAATGTGTGGAGAAAACAAGGCACTGCTCATCACCTATCCAATACAATCCCAACAGTGAAGCATGGTGGTGGCAACATAATGCTGTGGGGGTGTTTTTCAGCTGCAAAGACAGGACGACTGGTTGCAATCGAGGAAAGATGAATGCGGCCAAGTACAGGGATATCCTGGACGAAAAACCTTCTCCAGAGTGCTCAGGACATAGACTGGGCCGAAGGGTTTACCTTCCAACAAGACAATGACCCTAAGCACCCAGCTAAAATAACGAAGGAGTGGCTTCACAACAACTCTGTGACTGTTCTGAATGGCCTAGCCAGAGCCCTGACTTAAACCCAATTGAGCCTCTCTGGAGAGATCTAAAAATGTCTGTCCACCAACGTTTACCATCCAACCTGACAGAACTGGAGAGATCTGCAAGGAGGAATGGCAGAGGAAATCCCCAAATCCAGGTGTGAAAAACTTTGTTGCATCTTTCCCAAAAAGCCTCATGGCTGTATTAGATCAAAAGGGTGTTTCTACTATATACTGAGCAAAGGGTCGGAATACTTAGGACCATGTGATATTTCAGTTTTTCTTTTTTAATAAATCTGCAAAAATGTCAACAATTATGTGTTTTTCTGTCAATATGGGGTGCTGTGTGTACATTAATGAGGAAAAAAATTAACTTAAATGATTTTAGCAAATGGCTGCAATATAACAAAGAGTGAAAAATTTAAGGGGGTCTGAATACTTTCCGTACCCACTGTACATACACATGTACATACATATGGGTGAAATATGGACAAACCCAGCTATTGGGTTGTTTTGACACAGTGGTTGGGTTACTACCCAGAAGGGTGGGTTAAACATTTAACCCGACTGCTGGGTCAAAACAACCCAATAGCTGGGTTTGTCCATATTTCACCCAGCACTGGGTTGTATTTAACCCAGCATTGTTTAGAGTGTAATATATATTTACACATTAATATATACTGTATATATATATACAGCACATACCCGGCAGGATAAATGGCCGTGCCGTCCTCTTGTCCCGGGGCGTTCACGTGAACCACAGTGAAGTTCTTCACGATCTCCTGCATCTCTTCAAACTTAAACAGGGTGGAGAAGCAGCTCTTACCTGAGAGAGACAGACAGATGAAAATAAATAACTAATAATTGAATATGCCTTGACCCGAGGTTTGGCTTGAGGGCTCATGACTAGCAAACTACTTTCATTTAGGTAACTGTTAACCTGGGATACAAGAAAGCATTTAAACATAGAAAAATTACACAAACACCCATCACTGCTTCTTATGTTTACATTCATTTATTCTTTTTTCACTCATCATATTTAAAACTACACAGTAGGCCCAACGTGCTAAACATGGCTAATAGTAATAATATAATCAGAAAGTATACAACAATGTAAACACACACAAATAACACACATATGCCTTTAAACAACCATTAAAATGGAAAGAGATAAGAGATTGGCTTATTAAAATGACAATGTATCAACTTAGAAGTACGTTATGTATTGACAAAATTTGTTTTGAGCAAGTACAGAATCAGTTTTGTTATTTTCAAAAGCAAATGTGTCTGACATCCCAATTTTTCAGGAAACTGAGAAATGTGTTCATTTTCACTTTTATTTAAAAAAAAATCAAAATAAAAAGTTGTAAAGGAATCATTCTTTTGAGTCAAATCTTTGCAATGAATCTTTTGAACTGGTTCACAGCCTGGTCTGAAAGAGTCACTTTCAAACTGAACTACACTACATCAATACAAATGGTTCTGCATTTGCATTTTGCACTGATTGTCTACTTATTAAACTAAGATCGGTTTCTTTTTGACATTTTAGTGTAGACTAAGCCTGACAATGATGGTGGCTCATGACTCGCTTAATGTCACTTAATGTCTTATGTGTTTATTTTGGTACTGATGCACTTTGACTCTGTTTGGCTTGTTAAACACACTCATCAAGTGTGAACCAACATGGTCTGAGTGTGAAGAGCTCATCTTGTTTAGCATGATGTGCACAGCTGCTTTTAAATCATCATTTGTATTATTAGACACAGCATCAGTTGTGCTGCAAAAAAAATAAAAAATGTTTGTTGTACATTTCCAAGGAACAGGGTTTATTTTCACACCTGCTTCATTACAGCCCAATAAATATCAGTCCAGAGAGAGTCTCAGACACAAGTGACATTTTCTGAACTTCAGCTCAGACTCAACAAGACTATTTTACAGAAGCTCAAGAATGCCACAAAGGTAAATGACAGAGCCACTTTATACACACACACACACATTGATGAACGGACTCAAACTTGGCTTGCAAGATTAGATTATACCTGTTCCAAAGATAGCTAGGCCTTTAGAGAGCAATGATTTTAGACCGGTTGCATTTGCATCTGTGATTATGAAATGTTTTGAAAAGTGTGTTATGTTTGTTAAAAGCAGAGGTTGCTAACTTAGATCCCTTACAGTTCACCTATAGACAAGGGAGAGGAACTGAGGATGCTATTTACAGCATTATGCACTTGATTTTCAACACACATTTAGAAGATCCTAAAGCTTATGCTTAGTTACGGTTTATTGATTTTAGCTCTGCTTTTAATACTATTCAACAATTTTAATTTATATGATGAAGCAGCTGTGTTAACCCATGTATTATTAAACCATTTAATCCCAAATTTTTCACAGATATGAAAATATCCACATGATGTGTCATTATTAACCCTTTTAAATAATCAATAATAATTTTTTTGTTTTTTATGAAAAGTGTGTGCAAAATCGTGTTTTATGGTCGGTCACAATTGTGACTGGTGGGATAATGTGTAATGAAATAACATATTTATACAGTCAAAATAATTGTTATATATCTTAGCCCAGCTATTTTAAACTGTTGATCACATTCTAGGGTTACTATTATGCATAAAAAAAAACATATACAACATTGATAGGAATACTGAGATAACAGACAAAAAATACAACCATTAACGTATTTCGAAATTGTTACTTTTTTGTAAAATATATCATCAGATTTTTATATTAGTGATACCAGTATTACAACATCAATATTGTAACTTATTTGTAACATTTGAACTTTTAATTTAGTGTGATATTTTGTCATCGCAACATTTTAGTGTAATTTTCACTAATAATTGCAATTAAAGAAATACTCTTTGAGAGAAGCAGTCAATCAGCTGAAGTTAAAAGCAGATCGTAAGTGTATTTATTTCTTGTCTCATTAGTGTTTAGCGCAGTTGTCATTGCTAGAAAACGCTTGTTTTGTTTACTGTGTTGAGATGTGCTGAAGTTACGTTTGGTCTCGTACTCTATCGCATACCGTTGTCAGTGTCGTGCGCTTGCTTAGCTCTTTGTTGTGATAAACAGTAAAGTGTGTTTTGTCAAACGGGTATAAAAAAGGGTAGTACACCACAGCAGCCCTCGTGTGAAGACCCTCGACTCTACCTTGCACTCCCCAGTTTAGGGACACCGGCAAGGGACATAAGTATCGCTTTTGATTCATCGTCTTTTCTACACCTTGCTTCACTTCAGTTTCAGTTTTTATGACCAACTCTTACTATGTGTTTCCATATCACTACTATTACTACCACTCGCAAACCACACATCACGCACTATAGGCAGCGCAATCCTAACAAGGGGAAGGATAATCACAGATGACCTGGGGAAGTCGTGGCCTAATGGTTAGATAGTCGGACTCATAACCCAAAGGTTATGTACAGCGCTCTCTCCCACCTTCAATACCACGACTGAGGTGCCCTTGAGCAAGGCACCGAACCCCAACTGCTCCCCGGGCGCCACAGCAAAAATGGCTGCCCACTTCTCCGGGTGTGTGTTCACGGTTTGTGTGTGTGCACTTTGTATGGGTAAATGCAGAGCACTAATTCCGAGTATGGTTCACCATACTTGGCCACATGCCACTTCACTTCACTTCACTTCACTTCACACTTCACTTTCCTATGTCTGCTAATACACTACTTTCTTTTTCTATTGGTCTCTGGAAATGTCAGTCTGCAGTAAACAAAGCAGATTTCATTACATCTATTACTAGTCATTCAAGACTAAACCTCATGGCCCTGACAGAGACGTGGATCAAACCAGAGGAAACTGCTACTCCTGCAGCACTCTCCAATAATTTCTAATTTTCCCCCACTCTCCGTCTGACTGGAAGAGGTGGAGGTACTGGTCTGCTTATCTCTAATGATTAGAAAATTGTTTCCTTTACCTTCTCTGGGTATTAGCAGCTCCTTTGAATCACATTCAATCACTATAACCCACCCTTTTAAAATTCATTTTGTAGTTGTTTATCGACCCCCAAGACCACAAGGTAACTTCCTGGATGAATTAGATGTGCTGCTCTCAAACTTTCTTCCTGATTATTGTACTATCCCCTAGTTATGCTTGGAGACTTCAACATCCACCTAGATAAACCTCAGGCTGCAGGCTTCCATACTCTGCTTGCCTGTTTTGATCTCAAGAGGGTATTAAAGGGATAGTTCACCCAAAAATGAAAATTTGATGTTTGTCTGCTTACCCCCAGGGCATCCAGGATGTTGGTGACTTTGTTTCTTCAGTAGACCACATTTGATGATTTTTAACTTTAACCGTTGCAGTCTATCAGTCGTATAATGCATGGCAATGTAACAAAATCTATGAGAGTAAAAAAACATGCACAGACAAATCCAAATTAAACCCTTCGGCTCGTGACGACACATTGATGTCCTAAGTCACGAAACGATAGGTTTGTGCCAGAACCGAACAGTATTTATATCATTTTTTTACCTCTAATACACAACTATGTCCAACTGTCTTTGGGCGCGAGCACGGCATCCAGTGCGTGAGGTGTGTACCTCTCTAATCGTAGTTTACCCTACATCTTGGATGCCATGTGGGTAAGCAGATAAACATCACATTTTTCATTTTTGGGTGAACTATCCCTTTAACTATACCGACTTTAAAATCAGGCAACCAGCTGGACCTTATTTACACACGACACTGCTCCATCCCACTACTGATCATGTACTGATTACTCCACTGCACACCTCGGATCACTTCCTCCTCACTCTTAACCTCAACATGGTTTCTGACACAACACATACCCCTACACATGTCCATTTTCGATGTAACCTACGCTCTCTCTCACCCTCCCAGCTATCTGCTGTGGTTTCATCTTTGCTTCCTTCCCCTAAACAGTTAGCATATTTTGATGCTAACAGTGCTACTGATACTTTCTGCTCCACTCTTACATCTTGTTTAGACAGTGTCTGCCCCTTGTCTTCCAGGCCAGCTCGTACCACCTCTTCTGCCCCTTGGCTGTCTGATGTTCTCCGTGAGTATCGTTCTAATCTCAGAGCTGCAGAAAGAGTATGGTGCAAATTACAAAATCCTACTGACCTTAATGTATTTTGATCACTCCTCTCTTCATTCTCTGCTGATGTCTCCACTGCTAAAAGGACATACAATTAGGGCTGTGCGATTAATTGAAATCGTCATAAAATCGCGATTTGAGCTTACGCGATTTCTAAATCGCTTTATAGCAATGATTTTCCACGCCCCCGGCCTCCTGGCAGTATGCTATCCGAAACAATCAGAATGCAGCGCACCTAAATGTTGCACGAGAACAGAACAGACCGGGTGGGAATACAAACGTAACGCCAGGTTCACACACTCCGTCTATGGTGCGTATTTTTTTTCCACGCCATGTTACGTATCAGAGCGTTCACACCTGCACCCGATGCGGCCCGACAGTGGGGCGCTCTAGGAGCGTTGCGTCTGCAGCATCATGCTGTTATAGTTCCGCACTGAGCTATTACATGCTGTGCTGCACGCACTGAATTACCGTGGCATTGCATATTCCGCGGTAAAAATACCATGGATTGACACAAAAATGTAATAATTACAGCATAAATGCATATAAATAAAGTATACTGTTTCACAGTCAGGCTATGGCTTTTTGGCTAGGTTTAAAGCAAGGAAAAGTGCACTTTTAGATAAACAATGCAATAATAGATGCCACTCGTGGTTGTAGTTAAACAAGTTATATTTATTGTTTAAACATGTATGTGAAAGATTGTATTACTGTACTGTGAAAAAGAGATCCAATTCTGAAAAGCAATTTTCAGAAACAACGTTGGATTTTGAAATCAAAATATGAAAACTGTTGTGCTTGGGTAAACATCCTGCGGTCAGGAGCGGACTGCAAATGTGCGTCCGGTGCGAAAGCAAATGAGTCCGTGCATGCTTCTACACCGCAATACTGTAATACCGACGCAGACTGAGTACGTGTGAACTTGGTGCAACAATCTAGCTCACATCTGAGTCACGCCAAAGGCTTCTGTCCCAATGCATGGCAAAAAACAAAATCTCTGGACACGTGGATTTTTATTTTATTTTTTTCCTGCATGTCTAGTCTATAAGACATTTTGTTACACCTTTACTTTATTGATTATTTTGCCTTATGTCTGTTCTAGAGACATGTTACAGCTTTTGATAAAGCTCTAATTGGTTTTCCTTTGGAAATATGTTTCAAATTCACACAATGCATTAATGACTGTAAAGCATGTATGTGTGTGTCAAAATCATAATTAAAATCGAAATCGCAAAATTGATAAAAGAAATCGCAATAGGTTTTTTTTTTTGTCCATATCGCACAGCCCTACATCCTATCATAACAAAATTACCAAAATTCGTCTAACTCTCGCCTGCTCTTTAACGTTCCTCCCTCCTTTGCCTTCCTCCTCCCCATCCTTCTCGTCTCTATAGCTGACGACTTTGCCACATTCTTCATTAATAAAATTAAAACCATCAATGCACAATTTTCCACACCACAATCTGTCAAGCACGTCTTACCAGCAAACATACACTCGTTCACATCCTTCTCTTCACTGTCTAAGGCAGAAGTCTCCAAACTCATCCTTTCTAACCATCCTACTACTTGTCCACTTGATCCTATTCCATCTCATCTCCTTCAAGACATTTCTCCTGCAGTTGTACCTGCACTCACTCACATCATTAACACATCCCTTCACACTGGTGTTTTTCCCTCAGCATTTAGACAGGCTCGTATAACCCCACTACTTAAGAAACCCACCCTTAACCCATCTCTTTTAGAGAACTACAGACTGGTTTCCCTTCTTTCTTTCATTGCAAAAACACTTGAACGAGTTCTGTTCAACAAAGTCTCTGCCTTTTTCACACAGAACAACCTCCTTGACAGCAACCAGTCTGGTTTCAGAAGTGAACATCCAACCGAGACTGCCTTGCTCTCAGTTGTTGAAGCCCTAAGACTGGCAAGAGCGGATTCCAAATCTTCAATACTTAATAATCTTCAGTCTTGCTGGATCTGTCCGCTGCTTTTGACACGGTTAACCACCAGATCCGCCTGTCAACCCTATCGGCAAAGGTTATCTCAGGAACCACACTCCAGTGGTTTGAGTCTTATCTCTCAGATAGGTCCTTCAAGATATCTTGGAGAGGTGAGGTTTCCAAGTCACAACATCTAACTACTGGGGTGCCTCAGGGCTCAGTTCTTGGACCGCTTCTCTTCTCTGTCTACATGGCATAGATTAGGTTAGGTTCTGTCATTCAGAAACATGGATTTTCATACCACTGCTATGCTGATGACACACTCATCTCTACCTCTCATTCCATCCTGATGATCCGACAATAGCTGTTCGCATCTCAGCATGTCTAACAGACATGTCTTGCTGGATGAAGTACCATCACCTTCAACTCAACCTTGCCAAGACAGAACTGCTTGTGGTTTCATCAAACCCATCGTTTCATCACAATTTTACCATCCAGTTAGGCTCATCAACCATAATTCCTTCAAAAACAGCCAGAAACCTTGGAGTTATGATTAATGATCGGCTGATTTTCTCAGACCACATTGCTAAAATTGTCCGGTCCTGCAGATTTGCTTTATTCATCATTAAGAAGATCAGACCCTTTCTTTCTGAACATGCTTCTCAACTCCTTGTTCAAGCTCTTGTTCTGTCCAGGCTGGACTATTGCAATGCTCTATTGGCAGGTCTTCCAGCCACTTCTAATTGAAAAAAAACAACTGCACACTCACTTAAGCATTGGCTATTTTTTAATCAACGTTTTAGCTAGTAGCCTTTGTCAAGGTACTGTATGACAAAGCCAATTCTTCCAGCCAGTTCTATGAAACCTTTTACAATTAATAAAGAACGCGGCGCAAGATACTTTTTAAACGAGCTGACAAGAATGCATGTTACAGAACACCTCTGTTTAATCACATTTGCACGGGCTACCAATAATTGCTCACATAAAATTCAAGGCATTAATGTTTGCCTACAAAACTACCACTGGCTCTGCACACCTTTACCTAAATTCATTACTTCAGACTTATGTGCCTCTAGAAGCTTGCGTTCTGCAAGTGAACTTCACTTTACTGTGCCATCTCGAAGAGGCACAAAATCACTTTCACTGACTTTTAAATTAAATGTTCCCTCCTGGTGGAATGACCTGCCCAACTCAGTCCGAGCAACTGAGTCCTCAGCCATCTTCAAGAATCGGCTAAAAACACATCTCTTCCATCTTTATTTGACCCTCTAATTCTAGCACTCTCTATTCTTAGTCTATTCTTTATAAGAATAAGAACTTGCCCCTTTTAGACTTGCAATCTATTTATTTACTAACTGCTTTTTTTAATTCATACAGTATTTTCCAGGTGATCATTTGCATCAGGATATTATGCGGTCAGCACTAAATAACCATGAAGCTTATAACTATTTTAGCTAATAATTTTGGAACAAAATAGACTAGAAACCAAATTGTCTACTATTTGGAATTTTGTTGAAATTGTCTTTTCAACCTTGTCATATGACTTTAATGTGATCTGCTGCAAATGTGGGTCAAATTATACAAAGACGAACTGGAGATTGAGGTTGTACGTGTTTTTTTTGTTTGTTTTTTTATCATTCAAATTTGGCTGGGGCCAAAACAAAACTGACTCAGTTCCTTCAAAACCATTTGCTTGTAAAACGTTCAATTTGTATAATTTCCACAAAGGCTTGAGTATACAACATTAAACATTTGTAAAAGTCTTACATGCTAGTGAAAAGTCATAAAGCTAAAATATTTGTGAATCTCCTTATAGTCTTTGAAACAATCATTTATAAAAACCAGAATGCAGTGGGCAAATAAGCTACGCTTGCAAATGATATTGGTGTGTTTGGCCACAAAATTGTCTTTTAAGCTTTATCATCGTACAGAAGTCATTCAGCTGGTGTCTGTTATCTTACTGACTATTTCAACTGACTGTGATGCTCTAACCATCTCTCCTGTTTTCAGGATGGGACTGGCGGTTCTCTTCGTGCACCTAGTGACTCTAGTGTTCAGTGATGGATTGAAAAACATCAGTTTCAGCAATGATCAACCAGAGATGTTTCCAGGCCTTTTTTCTAACTGGGCACATCCCTGCCAGAGATGTCTGAATAAACACGCATACAATAATTTTAATCACCGCCATATTCTCTCAAAGGTTTTCGACATGAACAGTGAACAGGCTTGGGCAAACTACCTAACCAGAACGCGTCTTTGTGAAATGACACAATCTTTCCTACATAGAGATGACACCGAGAGCATTATAAGAATCTGCAATGGACAAGGCAGCAGATACACAGGAAACATGTGCATCAGTATGACTATGTTCACAGTGTACAGTGTTCAAAGCACTTGGAACAAAGAACAGTGTGAAATTAATGACCTTCATAATGGTGCATATTTTGTGATCGTTGCTTGTGAGGTCATTGATAACCAATGTTTGCCTGTTCACTATCAGACACAAACTAAAGATGAACCACCCCAACGTGGTCAGACCTGCAGACCAGAGGCAAAGCTTCCAAAAGCACCAAGTATAACTTTTTAAACATTAATGGAAATGTTGCTTTGCCACATGTTTAAACTGGATATAATTCCAGAAGCTTCTCAATAAAAACTTTCTTGTTTTAGAAAATTACATAATCAAATGTATAGCTTGAATGCAATGTAAGTCACTTTTAATAAAAGCATCTGCCAAATGCATTAATGCATCTGTTCTTTTGTGGAATCATTTTGATTGTCTTTGATTCAAGACACAGCAGGTGAATAGGGTAAACAAAAATTAATTAGTATCAGGATACACCCCTGTTGATTGATTATATTAAAAATGCAAATATTTTATGTTACAAGATTTTTAAAATGTCTGAAATTTGTCTCAAATGCTGCAAGATTGTTTCTCTTCACTAACGCGACTTTTCATCATCATGTTTGAAGTCACAATGTGTTTGAATCAGCTGGTGTTTCAGTAATTATAGTGGATGTATGATGCCAGTTCTTCTTAAGTTCATTTCGGTGACTGTTTTTTAAAGACACGTCACTTTGTTTTATTCCTGTTTTCATTGTAGTACTATGTGAATTCACCAAAGACAGAATCTCAAAGAAGCAAAAATGGCACTACAATTTATTTTTGCTTACTGGCAAGAAATGTATTTACAGTGCATTTCCAAAAAAAAAACAATTTCCAATTTTCACACCCACCTCTTTTCCAGACAATAAATATCAGTCCAGTGAACTCCAGCTCAGACCCATCGAGAAACAAAGCAGATTCAGATAGTACAGTTTGTCTATTGCATCTGCTTTGTTTAATGATCTCATGTAAATCTTGCATGACTTGTCTTGAGGATTCATCACATCAATATATTCATCTCAAAGCTTTAGCTAAAGATAATTTAGTAATAAAAGATTTACCTTTAATTTGACTTAATCAGAATACAGATTTGAATCATTGTATGTTACACTATCAATCAAACGTTTGGGGTCAGTAATACATTTTCTGAAAGAAATTGATACTTTTAATCAGCAAGGATGCATTAAATGGATGAAAAGTGACATTAATTTTATTTTATTTTTTTGTCTGCTGTCATGTTTATATTTTTTGATATTGTAAAGCAACCTTGAGTTTGCAGAAAGGAGCTATATAAAATAAATCTAATTAATTTACATTTATTTTTATCCAAATCGACTTACAAATTAGGACAATAGAAGCAATCAAAACTAACAAAAGAGCAACACTTAATGCAAATGAAAAGTCTCGGTCAGCCTAAAGTACACGTATCATTGTGTATTATATAATATATATATATATATACACCACACACACTTCAGTAGTGTTTTTTTATATAAAAAAGAGATAAATATAGATAAAGTAGAATTAAAGTAGAATAGAAAGTGCTAGAGTTCGAGGGTCAAATAAAGGTGGAACAGATGTTTTTTTAGTCGTTTCTTGAAGATGGCTATAAGGACTCAGCTGCTCGGATTGAGGTCATTCCACCAGGAGGAAACAGTTCATGAAAAAGTCTGTGAAAGTGATTTTGTGCCTCTTTGAGATGGCACAATAATGCGTCGTTCACTTGAAGAACATTATATTTATTAGCTATTTTATATGCTCTTAAAGCTCTTTTTATATAATTTTAAAAGTGTAGCTGTTTTCTTCTTTTAAAACCAGAGTTGTGTTATTTGTGCTCAGGTAAAATACCTGTCTTACTGTCTGTCAGTGTGGGTGTCGTGTGTGTGTGGGTGTGTGTGTGTGGGTGGGGTGGGGTGTGTGTGTGTGTGTGTTTGTGTTTGTGTGTGTGTGTGTGTGTGTGTGTGTGTGTGTGTGTGTGTGTGTGTGTGTGTGTGTGTGTGTGTGTGTGTGTGTCTGTGTGTGTGTGTGTGTCTGTGTGTGTGTGTGTGTGTGTGTGTGGTGTGTTCTGTGTGTGTGTGTGTGTTTGTGTGTGGTGCTGTGTGTGATGTGGGTTGTGTGTGTGTGTGGTGTGTGTGTGTTTGTGGTCTGTGTGTGTGTGTGTCTGTGGTGTGGTGGTGTGTGTGTTGTCTGTGTGTGTGGTGTGTGTGTGTGTGTGTCGGTGTGTGTGTGTGTGTGTGTGTGTGTGTGTGTGTGTTTGTTTGTGTGTGTGTGTGTGTGTGTGTGTGTGTCTGTGTGTGTGTGTGGT